>KK112589.1:17129-44175 GCA_000611955.2 Stegodyphus mimosarum
GGTTGCACCAGTACAACACCTATTTTCCCTTCCACCTCCAAACAAATATAAATAGCTGATTGATGGAATGTTCTGATAAGCAGTGACCCTGGCTAAAAATAGATCATCCTTAAAGACTGCGATTCTTCCGTCAATTTTTTTTTGGGCAAACATACCTGGTTGAAACCTTTGCATCAAGTACGAGATTAATTATTACTGAATATAAATACTTTTTTTTTACAGAAATAATCTCTGCTAGTACAAAGTATCTTTGGTAGTTACATTTTTATATGCAGTTAATTTGACCACTGCAACAACACAAACCGCTAATGGGTTAAGGAATGCTACAGCTGCATAATGGTTGGTGATATTTCTCACACGGTACAAAAAATGAGTTTCTGTACAGCAATCTTTTTGTGCAAAAGGTAAGCTCACAACTCCATGATTATTACAAGACTGGAAAGAAAATTATTACAGACACTGACAAACACCAAGTTTTGATAACCAACTTTCATAATTACACATTCTAACTCCTATGACATAATTCAACAGCACCATTTCCCAAAATAATCAGATAAAAGATTTTACTTTGTACTAACTATAACGACTAAGAGAATATTAAAATTCCTTTCAATAAATCGTTTGATTTCATTAAAAATTTCTAGCCAAATTTTGATTTCGAGTTCTTAAAGAAGCAAACTTTAAATCAAACTGTAAACAGTATCACTTGTCAAGCTAGTAATAACAAAGAGGATGAATATGAAACTTGAGCAATTTAAATGCCGAATTCAAATAAAACTCCAGTTTCAAGGTTGTATATTTTTAACTGGATATCTCCTGATTTACAGATTTAAGAAATAAAAAACAACAGGTCACCGAATTTCAGGAAGTTCTAAACAGGTTAACAAAATGCAAAAGACTTCATGTATACAGCTGATGGGAATAACAACAATAAAAATAAATGCCCTGCAAAGAATGTCATGATATAAGAAGTAAATTAACTGAAAGTTCTACAACCTGCAAGTAAGTGCTCCATCAGCTGCTGCAACTTCACCAGTACGAACTACTGCTTGTGCTACAGCTTTCCCAGTACAAACTTTATTTGCTTGTGCAACTTCACCGGTACGAATTACATCTGCTCGAGCTAAGTGATACACAAGACCATGGTGTACAGCAGTTTCGAGAATAAGTCTGGTTACTTGAGAGAGTGGAATAGAAATTCCACGAGCTCTCTCCACTGCAGCTTCATCAACCTGTTAGGATGAAGAAACGGTGAAAATTTTCAGCAAATAAGCACAATAATATAATAAAACTCTTAACTGAAATTGTAAAATCAATACTATACATGAGAAGTACTTATTTCCAGTTTCTTTTAAATGAGTTTAAAAAATATTTTTATTCTAAAGAAAATATATGCTAACAATGTTATAATGGAAGCAACTGCAGCATAATTGAGGCAAAAAATTGAGGTCTGTGGAAACTGTTTTGGGGTTGACTTTACTCGTGTTCATGAATGGATTCATTTGATTGAAGTTCGCACTGTACTGACAGTTTCTCTGAAAGCAAGTAAACTTACCATAATCAGAAGCACCAAATCGCTTGATAAAATGTTGAAAAATCTTGAAATCTCATAAAATTTTTGGGCAATGGTGAATTTTGTCATTTTAGATGACGGCAGGTAGTTGCCAAGTACTAGTTGTTTGAAAGCTGCTATAAAAAATTACTTATTTGTAATTAGATGCATGTTACTTACTTCAAGTGATTTAACGCGTTGACGACGGGCGTGCCATATGTGCATCAGCAGAAAAAAGCAGGAAACATTATCTCACTGCTGGGTGTGTCACATTTGAATCGTCATTTAATTCACTCTATGCCGGGCGTACCACATTTGACTTTTTAGAGAGAACATTTAATTAGCACTTTTTGTTGCCACTAGATGTAGCTGTATGTCCGTTATGGTAAAATATATCGAAAGTTAAGTATGCTTACCTTCATTCCTGTGAGATTCGTGGGTGTTGTGCAATGTAATGTCTCTTTAACTACGTCATTTGATATGAACAAATGCACGTGTTCTTGATGCTTTGAAATATTTTTTTATTTTTATTTTTGCGATAAAGTAGGGTAGATGTTCTATCATTAGTTTATTTTATTAATCTTAAGATTTTTCTGGCATTGAGATGAATATTTTGTATTGTCAGTGAAACGTAATTTTTTTAAATGGAATGAAAGCAGTATCTGATCATAGTTGAATATACACAAAGGCAAATTCATGGGTGTTGAGCAACGCAATAGCTCTGTAACTGTGTCATTTGATATAAACAAATGAACATGTTCTCGATGACACTTATTTTTTTTTATCCCGTTATAGTGGGATAGATGTTCTATCATTAGAGACCTTTTTTATTATTTTTAGATATTTCGGGCATTGAGACTAATATATTTATTGCTTAGCGAACTCTTACTTTTTAAAATGGCAAAACGAAAGCACTATCCAACGGTAGAAGAATATACACAAATGCTTAATTAGTCTTTTTCTGATTCTGACAACATTGACGATATTTATGTGGATTTAGAAAGTGATAGTAATTCGAATACAGAAATCACAGCATGCGTGCCTCAGTGGACTTTGTGTACACCCATGTTTCAAAGAATATCATACACCGTTTCTTTTTTGAAATATTGCTTACTCATTGTCTGCATGTTGAATTGTTATGAAAGACAGTTTTAATAATTTTTAATTTTAATTACGTGCTGTGTTTAATAAAATCTGCGATTATTTAGATATTTTTTTCATATATATTTACTTGTGGGATATGGGAAAAATTATATTATTCTAGAACGAGTATTTTATAAAATTTTTAATGAAAATATAATAATAAAGGTTTAAAATTAATTCTGACAACTGTCTGATTGTTCTTCTCATAATGTACCAAAAAATTGGATGACAAATTTAATTTATATGAATTTGTTTCCAAAGTTGGGCTTAGCAGCACGAATTGCCCATCCCCACAAGACAATTCATCTGCTTAACGCGCCGTCCCAAGAGAACGCTTCGGTAACTAAAGAGCCCGTCGTGAACGGGTTAAATAAAAATTTCAGTTTTAAATGGATTGTGCAGTTTATTTATGCAGGACAACTAACATCTGCTGGTCAAAACCTAAATTGAACGTCTATTATTGTACATAATTTATTATTTCAAACGGTGAAAAGGCTGGACGCGCTCCTCAATAAAGGGAAGAAAAACACACACCTGAGAAAATCACAGGATGAGCAAATTTTGCTACATTTGAGCTGTCCGAGGAATTTGCGGGATAAGCAGCCAGAGGGTTAAAGATATTTTGTGGGGTTGAGACGGTAGACCAATGCTATAAAAAAGCTCTGAAGAAATTTAAAGTTAGTTTTTAGCTCATAAAGCAGCTGAAATGTTTCGAAGGTTGAAGAACTGTGCCTTTTTGTAAGCATCATTTGATATTCAATACAGCATGCCACTGGAAAATCACTTTATGAATGCTGAAGATAAGCATTAACAGCAGATTTTTTCAGAACTATTACACATAAATTTTAAGCCTGAATATGAAACTGCATTTTAAGGCATTTAAATATATAACACAAATACCCACAAAAATGAAGAAACGTGAAGAATTCAAAAGCCAAAACAATAGATTTTTGCACACTAGAAATTTATATAGTGTCTTAAAAAATTACACTACCAAATGCTTCTTAAAACATTAGCCACAGGCTCACAAAATAAGCCGTCTCCAGAATATACCATTTGTGATTATGATGGTTTTAATTATGTATATATGAAACAAACATTTATGCAGACTAATGAAGAAAACTTCAATGATAAACAAACACACAACCAACCAATTTACAATTGAAATTTCCGAGGACTGTTTGCAAGAATTAGCTAATGCTAATGAGAACAATGTGTCTTTAAAGGTGTCTTAACTCAATTAGCAAACAAAAATTGTTTACACTTGTTACAGTGGAAATCGAATGAAATGCTAAAATTTAAAATTATATATCCCATCATATATAAAACTTATATTCAATACACAAAATACTTTTGAGTAGAATGGGTATAACTGCTTTAATTTTGTTATAATTTTTAGGTTCACTTTTTTTCTATTAGACTTCTTTTTTTCAGAAGATTTTAGGATAATAAGGAATGACATGGAACTGAAATTCTGTGTACAGAACGTCCAAAAATTTTTAATTTTATATATTTTTACTAAAAGGTGTTACATGACCAATGTCACAGCTCTAAAACCTGCCAGATTCAAATCTTAAACTGAAGCCAGCAGTCTACAACCACAAAAGAGAGAGACAGTTACGGAATCTTTTTGAATTCTCAAGTGTTGTAAGTTAATATGGTAATGTCAACTGATAATAAAAAGCTAAAATAACCTTGCTATAATAAAATAATAAAACAGTCAGAAACAACACTCTTGGTCATAAGTAGCATTAAAAGTATTACAGGGTTGCCACTCAAACAGGAGAATGAAATTCCCTGACTTTTCCAGGTTTTCCAGGTGTGTTTTAAGAAGATTCCAGTCTATCCGCGTAATGCTCTTTGGCTGTGCTAAGAGGTAAATTAATTATGGTACCACTTGAAAACACAAAAATTTGCCAATTAGATATGACTTTTATATTATCCTCAAATATTACTATTATAGCTATAGTAGGAGTTGTTTTCTCCACTGAAGAATTGAGATCAGAATCTGCTCAATGTGGATAAAAAATGTCTTTTTTTTCGCCTGACATTTTGCAGCTAAATGAAAGAAAGATATCTATTTAATGATATTTTTAAATAAATGAAGGTATTTTATATTTATTTAGCTGAATACATAAGCAAAAAATATGTGCATTGAATTTTGTGATGTTATGTCATCATACTGCTAGAATTAGTTTCAGGATTATGCCAGAAAAAATTTCCTGAAATTTGAAAGTATTATTTACTAATGATAAATAAATTTATGGGGAAGAAGCAACATTAAATGATATAAATAACATTAAAATAATTAAAAAACTGAATTACAATAATCAACGATATTTTGGCGAATTTAGTTATATTAAATGGTTAACCTAGATGACTGATTACTATTTTTCTATTTTACTGCAAAATAACAAATAAGGCATTTCTTAAAAAGAAAAAAAAAAGTATTTAAAAGATTTTGCGGTAGAATACTACTATACGCTATATTCTTAACACGATTTTGAAAATTGCCGCCAACACCGAAATGGCCTGTTTGCTGCTCATCAAAATGTCGCTAAATTCCATGTGTACCGTACACGGAGGCTATTCTAACCTCCATGGTACCGTTATACTAGGATTAAACCAATTTTGTTTGATACCAGAATGCGTATTTTCTTTAGTTCAACATGCAATGCACATGCGCATGCAAGTATTTCGATTCTCGAGGTTACTGAGAACCAAAGTTACTGGAAACTTGCTTTGCCTTTCTAAAAGACAATCTGTTTGGAGCTGCAAGAATTGGCTCTTTGCCAGAGTGACGCTAACGCGCCCCAAGGAAGTGATCGGCGTCCAACGTTGGCGCAAAACTCGCTTTTTTGGGGGATCGCTGTATGAAATTCCCTGACCTTTCCAGATTTAGACTAAAATAGTTGAATTCCCTGACTTTTTCCGGTTTTCCAGGTAGCGTGGCAACCCTGGTATTACTACTCCCAATAACTGGAATTTCAAATTTTATGCAACTTATGTCTTTACTCTGTATTTTAGAGGAAGGAACAACAATTAACAGAAATGACCATACCAAGCTAGGTTTTTAATATAAAAAGTGGGAGGGGGGTGAACTTTGAAACAACTATTTTAAAGATTAAATTATGCACAATACATACAACAAACGTGAATTGTTTTTCGAATATTTTTAAAGAAATTACACAATTACATTAATTATGCACTAGACTGTTTACCAACTGAATATAAATCTTAAGTCTAGAATGCAAGCATTGTAAAACATTTGTTTCTAAAATCCTTAATCTATAAGTATCACTCACTTTGAAAACTGTTATTTAATTATGCTATCAAAAATACTAATTGAACTGCTGTCTTTAAGTAAGCTGCACATAATTAGCAGAATCATAAAGCTCTCAAATTACGGATTCAACTATTCCATTGTTATATATGCTTTAACTTCGAATCTTTCTAAAGTTACAACTACTGATAAATTACCCCCTAACCTCCAAACTCACTTTGAAGAAATATAAATTTCATGTATTGTTAAGTGTACTAGATTTTAAGTTCCCCCTCTCCAAAGCTCATAGATGAGATTACCTTTTGCTTTATTATATCTAATTCAAGAACCATATCATATCCTTAAGCAAAACACTTAATCCAAAACCAAATCCAACTTTAAAAGATTTTCTTCATAAAATTTTTGATAGAATCAGTACCACTTTTTTTAATGCTTCTAAATAATATTTAAGTTTTTTGACTAAAAAAATGAAATAAAATAATTATGTTTGGACATTGATCAGATTAATTTACTAATAACTATGCAAAAAGAAATAGTTTAACTACATTCTTTTTGACACTGCACGTTAATATTCCACTTTATATTCTTTACTCATCCTTCCGATTGGATAGAATTTCAGTCTAAACTATGGCATGCTCTTCAGGCGCCTAAGAAACTGGTCTCATTATCAGTATTGATGACCAAAATTCTGTCTTCAAGCAATAAACTTTCTCATGGCCAGAATAATGGTTCTGTCAACAAAGACGCTATCAACTCTACTGCTTGATATATCTCACATATAAATAAGCTTATACAAACCTTTATATTCCCATGCCAAAATAAAGGTCGGTCCAGCTAAATTAGTACCTGTAATCTGAAAGAGAGCCACTCTGCAATCTTCAGGAGGAAGTCAGGAGGAAGTGAAGCAAGCTGCATTTTTATGGACCTCCAAGAATCTCTCTTACATGGAATGCATCTTGTTATAACTTCTCAAATAATCCTCCATTCACTGGTATTAAAAATTTCTTAAATGTATTAAGACAGTTTGTATACCAGCATAGTTTAAGGAATGAGGGTATACTCAATAAAGTGTCGTACTACTGGTTGATCATGAAGGATAATGGGACAAGTAAAATAAATCAGTTCCACCTCCAAAAACGAATCGAGTTTGGACCTTCAGTATTCCATTATTTTCACACAATTTCACTGATCCCTAACATTTCTGCCAGTTCTCCTTTGATCATTCCTTCCAGCATGGTTTTTATGCGATGGATTTTAACCCTTTCCAGATAATATAAAACCTCATTATCCAAATGATCACCCATAATATTTGCTGACATTTTGAAAAATATAACAATTGTTGACTAACTGTTTCATCTTCTTGAACACTTGAGGCATTGAGTACAATTTTCCTTCCTCCTGGCAAATAAATTTAGTTGTCAGGACCTAACATTTCAGAACCCTTCAGCCATGCAGGGCCTCCTCCCATCATTTTGACTTTAGTAGTTCCCTCCCGGTACAATAACATAATGATAAACTAGCTGGGTTCCGTATCACCAGGCACAGTACATCAGCAGTTGATGTCAGCATTCTAACCTTTTACGCAATTTCCAACAAAAATATTCCAGGATTCTCAGTCAGTCCAACTATTCCAAAGGGGGAATGGTTGAATTTTGTATTGGGGCTACTCCTGATTATTGCAAATTACCTGCTCCATTTTCAGCACATAAGAAAACAAGCATAGGCATCTTTAGATTCATTGGTAAATAATTATTGCAATATTGCAAGTCGATTGTGCCACACCCAATGTTCTTCGTGGAAAGGTAAGATTGTTCTGAAAGATGCAAATTTTTGTACTGAAATGCTTTTCTGTATCAGTGGGGAACAATTCATCCCAGCAGATTTTATTTCTCCAAGCTTCCTGTAAAAGTAATTTCGGCAGTAACAAAACAAGGCAAGTGAATCCAAGAGGATTGTAGATACTATTTAAAACTGAAAGTAAACTGCCCTTAGGAATAACAACAGATTCAACAGATTCCTTAAGGAATACAAAACACTTCATTTCAACGGCTCTTATACTTCATCCCTCAGTAACATCTGATCTTGCGCCTCACTTCCATTAGAAGTCCAACATCAGGTGCTCAAATCACTCTTCAGCCATTATGTCTTTTGCATGGGACATCAGGCTGGAACAATTCAATGCTATTCACACTCACAAACGAATTATCTACATAGAAACCTTTCTTTACTTTTTTTGGTTCTTTACTGAAACTCAACATTTTGATACTTCAAGATGCAAGACAATCCCGCCGATGTAAAAAATAGAACAAGAAAGTCGATAGCCTTGTGGTCGGCATAAATTTTGTAAAATCCCAATCGATTTTCTGTGGTCCTGATGAAGAGAGACCCATTTTGCCCTCAAAATAGATTGGGATTTTACAAAATTTACGCCAAGTACAAGGTTGCCGATTTGCCCGTTCTATTTTGATACTTTTCAATATTCAGCTGATGTCTTATGGTAGCATTTAAAAGGAAAGGACGACTCTAAATATAACACGGTTATGTTGGTAAATTTCAATTTTCTTACCTCCTTCATCCTCCCACCATAAAAATCTTAAAGAAATCTCAAGCTTTTGGATTTACATTTATTTGCAGTAAATTTCAACAGAACTGGAAACATTTGTTGAGACAAGCTTGGTCCCTAACTTAACCATTTATTTCAGGATATAGAATCTTGATGTTCAATTGATGTATCGAAGACTGGGCATAATGTTGTAGCACTGCCTGATAATTTTAAGACAGGTCTTTGAGGCAAATAATGACAAAAATCCCGAGTTTAGCACAGTTTCAATTATGGCATCATTTTTCCCATTCATACAAAACATTATTGTAACTTCTAAACATGCCATCCTTAACTAGGCATTTGGACACAGAGTGTAACTTTGATTTAGTTATGCCATAATTATTGCCAAGAGAAGGATGCCCAATTAACCATGGAAGTGTTAATTCACAACGTTTGTTGACTGATCTGAATGGTTTCTTGAAAATGAACTAGTGTTTCTATGTCCAAGATATCAGCAGATTTTCATGTCATGGAATGTCTTACTCCTAACGTCTCTTAAGTCCCAAAATTTTGACGATTCAAAATTCCGAAGACTTTAAAATCTCTAGATTAATAACAGCTTTTTCCTTGAGTATTCATAATATACACCACCTTAATTTTGTTTTGACCGCTGAAATTCTGAATTTCACAATTTCTATTCCTCCTATAAGCAATTCAAGTACAGCAGCTTCAGGCAGCATTTGTATTGTTTGTTCTGCTGAACTAACATTTGCTAACTTAATTCCTCAACATTGAACTCAGAAATTAACTCAATGCTCTAAACCCTAGGTAGATTCATACATACTTTTGCTTGATCAAGAAGACATACTTTGCAAGAAAAAAATGATCTCCAATAACAACAAAAGCTTAGAGAAGCTAATTTAAAGCTGTCATTCGAAATGTGAATTTTTTGTCGAGAATTCAGCTATCTTGTTCATATTATTTCTACCTAAGGTGTATACAGATCCTGAGAAAATGAAAACTGTTCACGACTGGTGTCGCCCTTAAGACGTTCATCAGCTAAGAAGCTTTCTCAGCCTTTACTATTGAAGATCTGTGCCAAACACTTATCTCAAATCACACCTAACGACCTTTACACTGCCTGATAGAAGCACAGGAAACACTTTTGTGGACTGAGTGAAGATGCATTTAAAACCCTGAAGGATGCTTTGACCTCTCTTATGTTTGCTTATCATCTATCAAAATATGACTTCACTCTGAATACAGATGAAAGAAATGTAATTGGAACTGTTCTTTCACAAGAAATTGATGGCAATAGTATGCCATTCCCTGTTTTAATAAAAGCCTCTGAGAGCCAGAAATTTGTGTGTCACTAGGAAACTGCAGTTTCCTCCCTACCTGGGTTCCTTATCTAATCCCATTGTGCTGGAAATTCATGCTGTACACAGACTATGCATCATTAAGTAGGCTGCTTACTTTTAAAAATCCAGGTCAAATGACTACGGATACAGTAGTTCCAGCAACATACAGTGACATGAAAATCCTACAGCACAGAGACTACAACTTTGCATGAGAATGCTGATACTTGCAAGACCTTGTGCAGAAATCTGTAAAATATGGCTCTGAAATTCAGTTGTAAGACAAATTAACATCAGTCTGATCCTTGGATCAAGACACTTTGTTGCGGAGTACCTTTGCAGATCAATGCAATTACCTCCATATCATCGTTAATAGAAAATGAATTAAATAAGAGTGAGGTGTAATGTAGCCGGCCTCCATGTGGTGCACACTGGGTAATGTTAAATCTGCTACTGTATGCCACTCTCTACAAGTCTTCTTTAGTGCCAATCGTCCTTCTAAGAATTTGCAACAACTGAGAGTTCTACAGTGGAATGCTGGTGGTATTTCTCACGAAAAAAGAACTGAATTGCTTGCTGACTATTCTAAACTCTTATGATAGAGATGTTTTTATTATTTTCTCAGCTAATTTGTCTTACGAATCACTGAAATTCCACACTTTTGGACCTTATTATCTTAGAATTCTTCCCAAATCGAGAAGAATTGAGTATTTTGGTTGGTGTAAAGTAGGGGTCTTCAACATTTCATGCCTGAGGGCCACATCAATAAATTCACAAAGATCCATGGGCCACACATCTGTCAAAAAAATAGTGTAGTCAGAAAATTTATATAAAAATGGGAGGTTTCTTTTGCAAGACCACAACTGATTCTAAGCAAAGAGATAGTGCTACAGATTTGTGTATATATATATACCCTGGTTCCAAAAAGTCAAATGGAAATCAAATTAAAATGCTTTGCAACTTTTATAACTATGAAAAGAAAGTATAAAGATGATTGTACAAATGATGCTACAAAATGAATTTACAATTAAAAAAAACTTACATACTGGCAGGAGATGGTAGTTACTTAGTTTTATTGCGAAATTTGGCACTGTTTTTGCTTGATTAAAGCTTTAATATCCGGTTTAATCTATGTTGCAATTCATAAAGTTTCTTCCAAATGCCCGTCTATCAGCCGTGTTCTTTTTGATTTTAGGTTTCATTTTACGAAATAGCTGTTCACACATGTAGGTACTGTCAAGATAGAAGACACGAAGTGTGTATGTTTACGAATTCCTGGATACCTGTCTTCAGTCACGTACTTCGAATAAAAATTAATGTACGATTTTCAAGAAACTTGCATTTTACTGCAGAGTCACACTGTAAATCTATAAAGTTCAAATTGAAGTTCAGGTGGAACACTTTAAATGTCTACTGAAAAAGGGGAGGAGAACATTTTGTAAAAATTTAATTTTAAAGAAAATCAGAAAATCTGCTTTTGAATTCCTCTTTCAAATTTGAAATGCATTGTACATAATTATATTTTGTACAGTTCACACACTCTACCAATTTTGGAAAGCGAGTGGAATTCTTATTTAGCAACTGACTTTCAAACAGGATTAATTTTGGCTGAAAAGCTTTCACAAAGTAATAAAGATTATGAACAAATAGATCTTCCCAGTAAGTCGTAGTTCAAATCATTGAGATGACCCATAATATCGACAAGAAACGCAAAGCCTCTCAACCATTTCTCATCGCTGAACTCGTGAATAGATTTCGCTTCAGATTCTATTAATTGTTGAACTTTGCTCTTCAAAGAAAGTAGGCGCAGAAGCACATTTCCTCGGCTTAAACCAACGTACTTCAGTGTGATACATGACATCAACATATTCAGCTTCCAAATCACTCAAGAACTGTTGAAATTGCCTGTGATTAACCCGTTCAGGACCAGTGTCGCTTACACGCAACAAAATGATTCCACTCTTACCAGCACAGCATTGTGGATACGAAGAGCTCTGATCGATCTCTTCAGGCCAGGGTCGTGTATACGTAACTCCAAAACGGAATGATAATTTTTTTTTTAATTTTTAAATGCAAGTAGGTAGTGCTAAATGGTAACGATTTTCACATCGGTTAAGTCATCAGGCTTTTGACTTTCATGTATGAGCATCAGTTCCTGTTCAGTGCTTCTGGTTTTGATATATTGGTGTAAACAAACTGGGAATTACAGCTCTAAGTTAAAGAGACATCAGTGTGTTTGTTTATTTCATTAGGAATTTTGTTTTTTTGTTGTCTGTTTTTATTCTTTGCATTTTTTGATATCAGAATGTGGAGAAATACATCCAATTGAATGTTTTCTTCCTTTTTTTGTTTGTTAGGAGAATGTGGGAAAACAATCTACCTGACTATAGCGGGTGTAACGTTGCCAAACTTCAGTGATCAGAAAACTTAGACCAGTTGTCCTTTTTTATATTTATTTTTCAAATTTAAAACAGATTTTCTTGGTTAACTGAAAAGTAACTTTACAGCCTTATTACAGGCGGGGAAAGATATGTTTTCCCGATGTGCGATATATTTTACTTGCTCAGCATATGCTGGGCGAAAAAAGTCATCATTGTCCTGCGCATCGATTCTCGTTTTGAATTATTCCACACACATCAGAATTATTAAATTGGAATTTAATTACCTACAGATAATTACTGCTTAATTTTCTTTTACATTTAGTATTTGTAATTTTGTTTTCATCCTTATAGTTACAATTTTAGTATTTTGCCTGTTTCATTTATTTCTATTAATGTGATGTTCTTTATATTAATACATATTAATAATTAGTACCGTATTTGACAGCGTATAAGATGCACTCTTATTTAGAAGGCCACACAGAAGGAAAAAAAAGTTTCAATACCCCGTGCAACAGCGCAGTACCACAATAACTTAAAATGTGGTTTCTTTTAGTTCTCATGTTTCATAAAAGCCAAATAAATAATCATTGAATGGAATTACCACACTTATTTTTATTAAGGGAAAATTAATAAACGGCAAGCTATTTTGAACATATGTAAATTTCAGTAGTGAATAAATGAATGAACAGTAAGCAGTCAAACAGAATACAAAATAAAGAAACAACAAAAAACACAGATTCAAGGAAAATGTTGCCTATCATGAAATTAAACTTTAATCACTTTCAAAACCATAAAAATCCTTTTCACTATCATCATCGAAAACGGGAATATTGTCATCACTACTGTTTCCGTCATCGCTAGTATCACTTTCTTCGAATAATGAGTCGTCTTCTGTTCCGTCAAGAGCATTACTGATTCCGCACTTCTTAAAGGACATTGCTGATCCTTGGAGCAGCAAAGAAATGACAAAGGCCCAAATAGGAAATCCCAAATTTAGACTATAAATGCAAATAACGGAAACAACGAATGAAAAACCCAGCTGGCAAGAAATTGCACCCTTTAGTTCAACGATGAAAAGATACAGTGCTTTACAGATTTCCCTACTGCAAATGGGAAGCTAATGACAAAGAGCTTCCAACTTCAAACAGAAACTCATCAAAATTTTGAGCGCCTAGTGTCCCGTCAAAGCTTCACAGGAACCTTCCTTCTTGATTTCTTTTTTTTTTTCCTGTAACGAAGGCACCCCACCAAGTTTACAGAAGGTTCTTCTGGGACAATGCTAAAGCAGATGTAGAAAACTAGAGTGAATCTTGTGATGGAGCTTGAAAATGCTCACAAACACGTACACTAGAAAGATTACAGTGCTACAATGTAGGAGAATCATTCAAAAGGAAATCCTCAGACATTTACCTTGCTAAACTAAGGGTTTATCCTAGTTATCATGGACTACTTTAATAAACAGCTAGAAGCTTATACCATTCTCAACCAAGAAGCTTCAACAGTTATAGATGACCTAATGAAGAAGCAGATTTCAAGATTCGGAGTGCCCCTCCTTATTCCTTCTGACCAAGAAACAAATTTCACATCTTAAAATCTAAAGGACTTCGTAGAATTCTCAGAATGGGAAAATTCCCACCACTCCTTTACATGCACAGTTGGACGGCATGGTGGACAAGGTTCACTCAATCTTGGACAATTTCTTTTGTATTTGTATCCTAGAGCCAGCAGAACTGGGATAAAAAGTTGCCATTACTTTTGCCAGCATATAGGAGTGTGATTCATAGACAGCTTTGAATTTTCTCCATCACCTACATCTTCCCTGAACTGCTCTTCGGACAGATTGAAGAATTTGTTTAGAAAACGTTCATCAGTTTACAGGAGAAGGATCAACATAGCCAACAAGTGGATAAAAATAATATACAATGCCAAGTACAGATGGTCTTTATGTGGCAACTCAAGTATGGAGACCAAATTTGGTTCTACAACTTGAAGAACAGTTGCAGGATTTCTTCTAAGCTGGAGACATCCTGGGAAGGGCCTTGCCCTGTGATCAAGATCAAGAAATCGAAAGATGCAGATCAAATATGAAGAATTCCTCCCTCTAAACCTAAGGTAGCATAATACAACAGACCTGCACCTTATTACAGTGATGACGAATTTATCTGGTCTTGGGGATCTTGGCACCATCTGGGATGAGCAACCCGTTCAGGACAGGCACCTTTATTACTGAAGCATTCTCTTGGATAGGGTATTAACCGAATGCATAGTCTTGTGGGGACGGACAATTTGCGTTGCTAAGCCTAACTTTCGAAATAAATTCGTATTCGTATAATAAATTGTCATCCATTTGTTCCAATTTTTGGTACATTATGAGAAGAACATTCAGGCAGTTGTCAGAATTAATTTTAAACCTTTATTATTATAGTTTCCTTAAAAATTTTATAAAATACTCTTTCTAGAATAATATAATTTTCCCCATAATCTCACAAATATATATATATGGAAAAATATCCAAATAATCGCAGATTTTATTTAACAGAACACATAATTAAAATTAAAAATCATTAAAACTCTTTCATAAAAATTCAACATGCAAAAAACGAAAAGGATATTTCAAAAAAGAGAGTGTGCACGATATTCTTTGAAACATGGGTGTACACAAAGTCCACAGAGGCATGCAATGCTGTGATTTCTGTATCTGACACTACATCTGTATTAGAATCGCTATCACTTTCTAAATCCACATAAATATCATCACTCTCATCATAATCAGAAAAAGACTCATTTTGCATTTGTGTATATTTTTCTATGGTCGAATAGTGCTTTCGTTTTGCCATGCCTTTTTTTAAAAAAGTTTCGCTAAGCGATAAAAATATTAAGTCTCAAGGCCGGAAATATCTAAAAGCAATAAAAAAAGTCTCTAATGATAGAACATCTACCCCCCCTATATCGGGATAAAAAATAAGAAGTATTCTAGATCATCGAGAACATGTTCATTTGCTTATTTCAAATGACGCAGTTCCAGAGCCATTACATTGCTTAACACCCATGAATTAGTATTTGTGTATATTCTTTTACAATCACATACTGCTTTCGTTTGCCATTAAAAAAAAGTTTTGATGATGATGCAAAATATTCATCTCAATGCCTGAAAAATATAACAGTAATAAAAAAAAATCTAATGATAGAACATCTACCTGCCTTTATCGCAAAAATAAAAAGTATTTCAAAGCATCGAGAACACGTGCAATTTGTTTATATAAAATGACAGTTAAAGAGATTACATTGCTCAACACCCATGAATCTCACTCTCATTACGAAACAAAATACCAAAAATAAAAAACACAGCACAGGAATGAAGGTAAACATACTTAACTTTCGATAAATTTCACCATTAACAGACATGTTCATCAGCACATATGACACGGCCGTGGTGCACGGGTTAAGGAGAAATCCACGTAATAAACATTTGAACTGTTCTGATTGCATTGTTTTTCTGTATTCTTGTGGTGTTTTGCCTGTGTTGTCTTATTTTTTACTGATTTATTCATTTTGCTTACAAAAGTATTTGTAAGCAAACAAGCATTTGTTTTTGGTTGATAATTTTTGCATGTATTTTCTGCTTAATCTAATATGTGGACAAGTCTTGTACTTAAGTGCTTGTTAGATAGAACAGGAGATCTTTTAACATTCCAAGGATTATGGGTTTGTTCCTGAAATTCTTAAGTAGCCAAAAATGACCTGAGTAAGTCATATTCTTTTGATTTCAATTCCATGATGATCTTCTAACTTTGTGGCTCGGCTCCTTTTCTTCTCATATACATATAACCTGAAATTGGATACACCAGAAAATGGCAGAAATTTTCATGGGTTAAGAATTGGAATCATCCTTCTGAGCAGAAATTGATAACCCTTGAAGGGTTAATACCAAATGCAACAACATTGGGATTATAAAAAAAGCTGAATTTAGAATATGAGATACAGAAAATTTCATTCCTCACAGGCTTTGGCTATAAATTAATGTTACAGAACATTTAATTTCTGATGGACCTTACTGACAACTTGATGCTTTTCTGGAAGATTTGAGGAAACAAATTTTTGAAGAACTGCCATCAATTCTTCCAAAAGTTTCCAGAGCTCATGTTACAGTGCAGAACTACTGGTCAGAAAACTAGGGAATTAAGCTGTGAACAAGCTGCGAGATTTAGAAGTTAGCGCAATAAGAGTTAGGGTTTACTCTGAGGGTGATTAGAGGAATTTTGAAATTTACGTCATATACCAAGGAGGAATTGCTTAATATCCATGTTCTTGAATTATCTACGGCTATTAATATGCTGTATGCTTATCTACAGAATAAAATGTTCATTTCTTCCTGATTCTCTGGACTTAAGGAAAATCAATGATCCTGAAACTAGCAACGATATATATGTAATTTTACATATGCTGAATATATTGTGACTGAAAGATAAGACAACCATCAAGAATTTAAAACGAAATGTGAACTTACTGATACAGAGACATCCAGATTTTCAAACTGTTGTTCAACCAGTTCCATCACATATGAGATCTAAGAAAGAACAAGAAGTAACTATGTTTAGCATTTAGATAGTAATAAGAGTGAAAATTACATGAACATGTTAAAAAATTTATACCATCAGACATAGAAATACTGATTTACCTTACGAAGTTTCATTGCACTAATAGCTTTGTCTAAAGCTTTAAGTACAGGGCGAACATTAGCCACCTAACAGGAAAAATATAAAGATATATAAATAAATAAAAACCTTAAAAAATCACAGCTACATACATCAGAATAAAAGAAATTATCAATAACTAAGAAATCAAGTTAGAGATCTACCACACTCAGTAACATCAGAACTTTCAATATGTAAAAAAATATGCTCTTGCAAAATTCATTCAAAGGGTGTACATATTTCCACTTCACAGATCTGAAATAGTGCTTCTAGCATAGATCCTGTAGACAGCTGAATCAGTCTGAAGGTAGGAATGTACCCAAAACTTGTTTTGCCAATTGGACAGAATTTCTATTTGGTACTTGACTCAGGCTACTAACTGAAGTTGAACTTGACTATATAGCAGAATTCTAGCAAAATTTCATGACTTGGAACAGTGACAAATGTTTCTAAATCCAATAGACCTTTTATGCACATATACATACAAAAAAAGGAGATCAATATTTATGAGTACAAGATTTTTTACATTTCCAATTTTAAAATTGTTACATTAAAAAACTTTCCAGCTTAGGTGGAAAAAGGATGGCTAAGCAATTATTACTGTTTGCGAAAATTAATTTTGAGTTTATATGATATTTTATGCAGATATTTACTATTTTCCTTTAAAAAAAGAAAGATTCAGACCTGAATACTTAACAGAGAAACAAGATTTGGTTCATTTTCAGTTTTAAAACTGTTACAGCAAAAAAAACCCTTACAGCCTAGCTATAAAAGGAGGCCTAAGTAATAGTTAGTGTTCACCAATATTAATTTTGTGGTTATATGATGTTTTATGGATGTGTAGACCTTTAGAAAAAGATTGACTGACACCTGAATATTTAACACAATGAAATTCAGATTTGAACATTTTATAACCATCACACACAGGACATTTTCAAACATTATTCTATGGCTGTTTAGTAATTTGAAATGTACTCAAAACTGAAATATCAAAACAACAGTTTACTGACTGTTGATTAAAAAAAACTTTAAATCAAGATCATTGTTAATAAAGAATATGTCTTAATTTCTTCTCTAACTTACAAACTTTCCCTCTGCTGCTGCACTTCCATTCTTCAAATATACTGCAACGTTTTTAAAAACACTGATGCATCTGATCAAGAAGTAACGCTTTTTTGCATTTAGCTCTCTCTATTAAAATTTTACAAGAATAAAAAGTGTTCAACTCGCCATGTGTGTGTCCAACTATTTATGAATCAGCTGCCCTTGGTTAGAACTATGACATCATCAACATTTATATTATTACATACATACATAATATCTATATCTGACATGTTTTAATCTGTAGATGAAGGAATCTTTGCTCTGGAGACAACAAAGCTGACGCTTCTGAAGTTCCACTCTCAAAGACCATCTAACTACTTTGACAACAAAATATTTAAAAATAAAATATTTACAAAAAGAGCCTTAATTTATGATATTTTAGAAAATGAATATTATTAGGATTTTATATATGTTTTTAAAATAGAGATATAAGAGTACAGTATTTTTATTCAATAAAATTAAAAAATATTACTATTTTAACTTAAGAATCTGATAATAAATCTGATAATAATTGTTGTCACTGTAACATTGAAAAACCTTGAAATGAATTTTATACTCAATGCCATACCATTTAGGGTAATTTGAATATCACAGTATTTGTAAATCCAGAATTAAAAATATAAAATATGATTGTGAATGCAGTAAAAAATATTCTTATGCCCATAAAAAAGACATTTAAAGAGTGATTATCATATCAAACAGCAAAAGCATTTTCCTTCAAAAAATGGTTCCTAATAAATAGAAGACTAACCAATACCAAAGACTATCAATGAACTAAGAAAACACTTTAAAATTCAATACTGCACAAAACCCAGGTGTTATAAGAAAGACGACTTAACTAAATTATTCGCTAAACTTAAACTATATGAAAAACAAGTAAATAAAAATATGTTTTCGCATATGTATTAAATTTAGATGGAATAAATTATTTAGATGAAAAGAAAGAATTTATTAAAAAAACAATAAAATCAAGGAAATATTTGATTCTTTTAATTTGAAATATGATTAAGGAAAGATTTTATACCGAAAAAAGAGAAATCCTAAAATGCTTGATTTAAAGTGCATTATTCAATCCTAATGTTATATATGAATATAGAAAACAAAATCAATTTATTATGCACCCTCAAAAGAAGGGAAAATACTACATTCATAAAATTTGAGATTTAATAATGATACTACTGAATTTGATACATTCAGCACCTAAAAGAACCAGATATACACTACCCAACATTGAAAATGCAACACCAAGAAGGAATGCCCAGAAAGTAATGAAACTCAGCAAACGGAGACAGAAAGCAATGAAAAATAAGTGATCTTTATTTCAAAATGATGTTGATGCGGGCAGTGTGTGGCCGTTATCCCTCTGATAAAGGGCATTGGGCACTCCCTGAAGATAGAAGAGTGTCAATGGTCACAGTCCATCATCCACGTATCTTTGGGCCATAATAGTGCCCTGAACTACAGGTCACCTGGAATTGTACACAACTGTGCCCCCAGTAATGATGTCACGTGGTGGGACGCTCCACAACTGCTGCCATATTGGACCAGTCTCCACATCGACACCGCATTCATACTCAGTGACTATCACTGGAGAAACAGAAGAGTAACTCATCTGAGAACACGACCCTGTGCTATTCCATCGTCCACACTGCTCAAGCACGGGGTCATTGCAGATGCTGGGGGTCTATGATGTGGAGTCAATGGCAGTCTTCTTAATGGACAACCATGAGTGTACGCCACTAGTCACCACTCCACAGGAAATGTTCTGGTCGATATGCGAACATACAGGGTAACATGCTGCAGAATGGTGGTAGAAGTGGCTTGCAGGTGCACCACCGATTGTTGGCGGATGCACTGATACTGATGTCACGGCTACACCGGCACCTCTCCAACTTACTACATTTCCTTGTTTCAACCATCATCACTACAGCAGTGCACTGTAGATGTGTCCAGAAGTGTGTCAGCTGAGACTTGCCGTATGGACCAACCTCCCTTCTCAGTCCGATTACCATGCAACTCGTAAAATTGTTTGCTGAAAATGCTTCCGTTGACGATGGCCTGGAATTCCTGCATTTACACGCGTCCTCCGAGACAAGAACAAATTTTCTGATTCCCTTAGCAGAAATAATGACACAGAAATTAAACATTCTCCAGTTTCCTTCCCTTATATCTTCCAACGTGCTGGAGAGTTGTGCACTTCACATCATTCGCATAACTCGGTTATGTGCGTCTACCCTGAAATTGGCATAAATTCTGAGCCACTCATTCTTGGTGTTGCATTTTCAATGCCGGGTAGTGTAAATTCAGAAAACGCTTTTGAACTAGATTATAAAATTTTATGAAAAATATATCACTTACAATAAAAGTTATAGAGTAAAAGCATTTAAAAGATTTATTTAGAAAAGCTATTGGAAATATAAATGGTAAAGTAGATATCATTACTTGTAATCCTAGATTAAATGATCTATTTCATCCTCCAGCGATGTCTACGAAACATATATAGATATTTTAAATCATAAAATTGAACATAAAGATATAATCAAGTGCATACTTCAATTTACAGTAATCGAATAACCTGAAAGAGGTAAACATTTCAAAATGGCAATGAATTAAAAAAAGAGCCAATGAAAGAAATATTTGTCAGATTAAGAATAACAATAATATCTGTTTAACTAGGTCTATAATAATGGCTCTAAGCATTCAAAATCCTGAAAAATTGAATTATAAAAATTTAACTAAAAATGATGTTACATATATTAAAAAAGGAAGAAACATTAACTGTGAAATTACATGAATTGTGTAATATTCCATTAGAAATATGTAATTTAGAGCATATTAAACAAGTTGAAGAATTTTTCAATATTAATATTACTATATTCTGTAAAGGAAATTTTAATTTAAAATTATATAATGGAGAATATAAACCTACACACATATATATTTATAAAAATAGAAATCTCTTTGATGCTATTACTCCAATCACAGGTTTTTTAGGAAAAAAAGAGGCTATTGTTATTATTGCAAAATGAGTTATGATTAATGTCCTCTGAAATGTAAAAGATGTTTTGTAAAAAAATAATAATTGTAGAAACACCCTGTAAGGATTGTTTTAGATCATTTAAAGGTAATGAATGTTTTGAAAATCACAAAAAAAGAAAGGTTCGTGAAATCTATGGAAATGTTTAAAATGTAAGAAAATGCATCAAGAAAGGTACGCAATCCATAAGAGCATACATTTCTTGAAATCTTATGTAAAAATTGTAGCAAATGGGTTTTAAAAGAACATAAATGCTATATGAAAAGAAGAAAAAGCTCTAGGAAGTTTGTGTATGAATAGCTGCATTAAAAAAGAATAGAGGATGGTGTAAGTTACGTAAAGAAAATGATGGGATTCACTGTTTAAAGATATGTATGGATAAAATTAAAAAATATAAATTACTGGCTTTATAAATATTACTATGGAGGATTTACGGAGAAATCCATTTTTTGATTTTGAAACAAATCAAGAAACATGTATTCATAAAGTTAATTTAATAATAAATCATGATTTCACAGATGCAGAAAATATACTTAAAGATGGCGAAGAATACTGTAAATGGTTAACTAATTAAGAACACTGGTTATACAGCCATAGCTCATTATGGAAAAGAATCAGATTTTCGCAAAGCATTGTTTTAAAAATAATATTGAAGTGTTTACTATCCATCAAAAAATAAACTGGTCTATACGAAAGCTAATGATTATGATATAAAATTTATTGATTCTATTAATTTTACAGTTGGACCCTTGAGAATTTTGGGTTTAAATGAATTAGCTAAAGGATATTTTCCTCGTTTGTTTAACACATCTAAAAACCAATCTATGTACGGAAATCTCTAGATAAGTATTATTATGATTATATGACTTTAAATCAAACAGAATCCTTTCTTTATTAAATGGCATAATTCTGTAAAAAATGAAGTTTTTGATTTTCAAAAAGTAATTATTAAATATTGTAGATCTAATGTAGATATTTTAAGAAAGGGAAGTTCAAAATTTTAAAAAAATATTCTTAAAAATTGCAGATATTGATCCATTCAAATGTTACACTAGCAGGTATATGCATGGCTATACAGATAAATTCTTACAAGAAAATACTATTGCTATTGATGAAGAATTTATTCTGCAAGATCAAATAGTATGACAATACAAGATCAACATGGTAAAGAAATTAATTGCCTGGTTAGAATGTCTTATCTCAAAAACATAATACTGATATACAACATGCTCTAAATGAAGAAGAGATAACTAAGTATAATAACAAAACATATAAAATAGAAGGATTTTATGAAAATACTGTCCATCAATTTCATGGATGTACTAGATGTTTTACTAAAAGCACAGTCTATATACATAAACAAATACATATGAAAGATTTATGTGAAAAAATTATAAAAATAGGCAAAATGATAAAAGACACTGGATACAAACTTGTGATACAGGAATGTGATTTCAAAAATGATAATGATATTAAAAAATATATGAAGTGTGGAAAAAAGACATTATAGAACCTTTAAATCCTAGAGATACTTTGAACCTAACAAATTACAATGTAAAGCGAAAACTAATGAAAAAGGTAGATATATTGACGTTTCACTCTATCCAACTGTTAATTTCTTCGATTATCCAATAAAATATCCTTACAAAATTTACAAGCCTAGGAAATATGATAAAAAATTGGTATGGTTTGATTAAATGTAAAATATTAGCATCTAGAAAATTATATCACTATCTTACCTTTTAAAGGAAATTAAATTGTTATTTTCCTATGTACATTATGTTCCAAAAGTATTCAATGCAAACATTATAAAACTATTATTAGCTTCATTATGTACATTATGTTCCAAAAGTATTCAATGAAAATATTTTAAAACTATTGCTGAAACGAGAAAGCGTGAAGAATGTTATAAATTAAGAAATAAGGAATGTCAACATAGTGATGATGAAAGAAGTTCCATAGGACAACAGAAGAAATTCGATTAGCTAATTAAAAAATCATGCAAAATTTTAAATATACATGAAGTTTGCCATTTTAAAAGGAAAACAATTTATTCAAAAAATGCTTCTTAAAAATCAAATTAGAAACATATAATAAATAGTCTAATTATTTCAAAAATAAAGATGACTTTAAAAGAGCTGTTAAGGAAAAATTAGGTATAGAATTAGACAAAAAAAATAATAATCAAGATATGAAGCACACTGAATATGTTACAGAATTGGAGTATTTTTATAAAATTATATCAAATAAGATATTAAGGGTTTAAGTATGATTTTCATGAATGACGATTGTGTGGAAATGAATTATCAGATGAAGATGAATATATAACAGATAATTTTAATGCAAATATATATATATACAGCTTTTACTAACAGTTCTGCTAGAATAATACTTTAAAAAATGTTATATTAAGAGAAGTTACATTAAGATAGAGATTGTTATTTATATTGTACTAACAGTATAAAAAAGGATGTTTATTAGGTAAATGGCACAATGAATTAGAAGAAAATGAATATATAAAATCATGGATATCTGATGCTTCTAAGGATTATAGCAATATTTTAAATACCAATATTGAAAAAGGAAAAGTAAAATAATTTAAAATGTGTCATGAAAGTGAAACCAAACTCAATTTTAAAGAAAGCAAAGCAATAGCAGGAGAAGCTAATTGCAGACATTTAAAAATTAATTTTAAAATCAAAAAGATAAAAATATAAAAGTAAACAAAATGACTAAGACATATACACATTAAGTTTTGATAAAAGAAGAATTAGATAATTATGATACTGTACCTTTGGATACTAAATAAATGGCAAACTATTAGAAAAATATCTAGACATCAGGTGAATTTCTTAAAGATTTTTTGAACTACTAAAATTATCTTCACACGAAAAGATGGCTTATTATCCACCTTTTGATGATGATGAAATCAGAAGGATCTACAGATCCTCCTAGTAATGGTTTTAAATTAACAGATGATAGAAATTATAATATGGAGAATAAAATTTTAAAAACTCTTTAAATCCAGTCGATAATCATGACGCTGCTAATACAGAATTTATATTAAAATATATAGAGAGTAATTATTTTTAATTAAAAAATGAATTAGTCAAAAGAAATTAGATACCAGTTTAAATTTTTGTGAAGAAAATGCAAGACATACTAAAATCATAATAGAAGCATTAATCGGAGAAAATCTGATGGAAATCAAGTAAATGAAAGCATACCAGAATTCAGAAATAAATATTTACATATTAAAAGATATTATAAATGCAGAAAATTGGGAATCCAATAACAGATAAAGATGCTGCAACCAAAAATTAACGTGATTCAATTAAAACTCCTCTTTATATGTTACTATTTTGCTTGGTTTTATTACACTTCAAAGTGATAAAAAATAAATTAATATTAAGCATTCAAAATTTACAAAATATTTAATACTGAATAAAGATTCTTAAATTTTTAATAGAAGGGGATGTTATAATCATTTTATTTTTAATAGATAAAATAATTAAAAAGGAATCAGAATTTGTTGATGAAAATGAAAATATTTTTGAGTTCAGTTATTCCTCAAGATAAATAATTTTTTACGCATGTTAAAATTAAAAGTTTCAGCAAAAAGCAATACTACTCTTCATCCTTATTTGAAAACTGAAATATTAGTACATATACTTATTTGAAATTCTTTAACTGAATTGAACCATAAACCAATACATATGTACATATTAATTCATCTTTATAAATTATATAATTATATTTATGAAATCAATAATGATTTAGGAAAAGTATTTTTTATATATTACCTGTATGTTTGAAAATTATTATTTATGCCTCGTAAAATTTTGTGTATGTTTATATTGGATTTTGTGTATATTTTAATAAAATCATGATATTTTATTATATATCTCATAAACTTGAAATATTTATTCAAATGTCAAGACATTCAGAATATAATCAATATGCTGGGGTAATTTTTCAGTTATTGGAAAAAAATGATTTCAGGTCTTAAAGAAAAAGTAATTATAAAAAATTTCCTAAATAAGAAGCCTTTAAATAAGTGTTGACCAACAAAACAGATGAATTCAATAGTCTTAGATATCATCCTAAAACACCAAAATTGAAAGATTTAGAGCCTGGGAGATTTAATCTGATTTTACTGAGAAGAACTGAAGCTAGATCTGGAGATACATGAATTATAAAAACAGAAGCAGATGGCAAAGAAAAAGTTTTATCTTAAAAGACGTCATGGAAAGCTTTCTGAAAATGCAATAAAGAACATTAGCAAAGGAATTTACATATTCAATTATAAAGGTATGAATGATTGGAGAATATTTGTATGAATTATAAAAACAATCTTAAAAAAAGAAATTTTTATTTCTATTTTTATTGTCATAATTTCATATTTTTAAAAGTACCTGAAATTGGTATGTTTTGAAATTAAGTTTTTTATAAATATTTTAAGACCTTTTTCATATTTTTTTGCTTTTATAATAGAAATAAATTTTAGTATTGTAAAGTAGCATATGTATCCCACTATAGGAAACATTTTTTTTTGATAGTATAAAAGATGTCTGTGTCCTACAGTGGGCTACATATGCTGCTGGGATCACACAATGCAGCCTTTTGCATGATGAACAATTTTAGCAGTCCACATTTTAGACTGCGTTATTTCTACAACCTAACATTTTCATTTACTTTTTAAATTAATTATTTTTTGGCCCCATATATTTTTGGCATTACTCTTTTCATATTGCATTTTCATGTACGTAATCAAAATCTGCTTTGTTAGGAATTTCCATGGAAATCAACTCATTATCTCTATCATACTGTCGTTCCTCAAGTTCCCTCACCGGGGGTTACTCAGATAATGGACACGGTGAAAGTCAAATTGCTCACCAAAATGTCAACAAATAGTACCACCCAGTAAAGGAAGAAACTTTTGGCGATAGCGGGCACAGAAAGCTCATTTTCCATGAGCAAAAGTTAATTTCAGGCAGTTCGCCAGTCAGACACACGATAGGAAGTTGCTCCACTGAATTCGCAACCCATTTTTCTGTATTATACATAGTCATGTTTGAAAATAAAATGTGCTTAATTGAAGGAATCAAATCTTTGTCAATCCATCTCCATCATCACATGAGGCAGTTAATATACCTAGTAGTTTTCCACATTGTACTAATACTATATTACTGGAAAAAAAAATCCCTACACAAATTTCGGCAAATTCTCTAAATGAAGTGAAAGTATGAGTTATGATATGCAAAAACAATTTTTCTAACAGAAAAAATGTGAAATTACTGAGTTAGATAATATTTGTAAACACTGATATTAACCAATCATTTAAAAAAGTACATAAATACCTGTTCCATAGTAATGGCATTAGGAAGCTTGAAAATAACAGCATCAACTTTAGCTGACATACGCTTATAGTTTAAAGCTTCATTTTGTCTAGTTATTATAAGCTTTGCACGTAGTTTGGTTTCCAGCTTATTTATCCGCTTTATAGCCTGCAAAAGTACCCCAAAAAAATCATTTTCAAAAGAAAATTAAGAATCACTTAAAAAGCATATGCTCAGAACTTTATAGTGCAATTTCATAATCAAACTATATCTGATACATATTATAATATGCAATAAGAACAGTAACAACACACTAAAGTAACTGAGAAAATTCCTAAACCTTCATTCAACACATACACATTCAGTGAAAAATGTTACAGAATGTTCAATTCAATGCTTAGGGTACTTACGTAAAAACCCGTCGACCCTTTTTGCCTATTAGAGAAAACACGTCAAACTACACGGTTTTTCGCCAAAAATGGAAACGTTTTCTTCAAACACACTGGCTTTGGTGTAACCTTGATTACACGTGTTAGTTAATATTCTCGAACAAAGACTCCTTTTTTTCCTTTTATCACGCATTTTTTGAAAAAAAAAAAAAAAAAAAAAAAAA
>KK112589.1:49473-83903 GCA_000611955.2 Stegodyphus mimosarum
TTTTTTTTTTTTTTCATTTTCAATAGCCTCTCTGTCTCATGACTATCAGTAGTGGTATTTTCTGGATCTAGAACCATAATACAGATTTTGCTATCCGTTAATTGATTGATGATGGGGCACTGTCATCACAATCAAAAACTTCATATCATCTTCATTTATTATCTCTTTACAAAATCTATTAATTAGCAAAATTCCCCTTTGGTTTGTACTATTTGAAAACCTTCAGATTCGCGGCTATCATCTTCATCATCTTCACCATAAAATATGGTAAAACAAAACAGGTAAATAATGATAACAATAATAGCTCTTACCTGGTTCTTCTGATCTTTGAGCTTCTGTGAGAGTAATTGAAAATAATTAGATTTAATCCTTTATTTGACACATTTTAACATGGGACAATTTACACTTGACGAGTCACGTACTACATCTCACTACCTAATTAACACGCACACACTCTCTCTCTGGTACTAAAAATAACAGAATGTCAATATAAGTTCAAAGCAGCGCCATCTATCGGCTGAGTTCGTAACATCCTCCGGGGCCAACAGTTCGTCAGGAGACGAAAGTTCTCATTAAGTGTTGACTGAGAGTTCCAGAGGACATAACAGTTGTACAGGTCTCCTAATGAAAGTTCCATTCAAAAGTCTCACGGTACATGCAAGGAATGTACGTCCAGAATGTAATTCTGTCACAATACCCATTCGCCATAAAAGTCTAGGCGCGTTGTCATCTTTTATCAAAACCATAGTCTTTTCTCGTAGTTCTGTGGGCCGATTTACTGATCGTGACTGGTGAGCTGATCTAAGCTCCAGAAGATATGATGCCTTCCACCTTTTCCAAATTCGATTAAGTAAATCTTCTTGGTATCGTCTCATCTTAAAAAGTTGGGATTCGGAGGAAGGAATTCCTTTGATTCCTTTAGTTGCTTGAGGAAGGGTCAATAATCATCGTCCAATCAAGAAATGTCCAGGCGTTAACGGTTCTGGTTCATTCGGATCACTGAAAACATAAGTGAGAGGCCTAGAGTTGATAATTGCCTCTGTCTCTATCAAAATAACTATCAGTTCTTGAAATGTAACTGATGTTCTTCCTAAGATCCTCCTCAGAGTCATCTTAACTGACCACACTAAGCGTTCCCAAAAACCACCCCACCAGGCGGCTCTTTCGACGATAAATTTCCATTTGATAAACAACTTCCCAAATAAATTTTGCACTTCTTCCCCTTTTATGATTTTCCACAGCAGATTTAGTTCTCGTTTTGCCTTGTGGAATGTCTTTGCATTATCACTATAGATTACACTGCAAAGACCTCTTCTTCCGACAAATTTTCGAAAGGCTTGCAGAAATGTCTCAGTAGTTAAGTCAAGTGCCAACTCCAAATGTATCGCTCTGGTTACGGCGCAAGTGAAGAGCAGTACATAAGTTTTCCTCATGGTATCTCTATCTTTAATGTATAATGGTCCTAAGTAATCCAATCCAGTCGTTTGAAAAGGATATGCTTCTGAAATTCTCTCAGCTGGCAGTGGTGCACGAATCTGGGTCATTGGCTTCGTTCGAAATTTCTGGCATAAAACGCATTTATGTATAATAAATACTCTTAATTCTTTGCCTAGCCCTTAAAATCCACGTTTTCTCCCCAAGATCAGTTAGTGTTTCTGCTATACCTCCATGTTTTACTCTTTCATGGCAGTCCTTAATGATAAGATCAGACAAGTGACAAGCACTTGGCAACAAAACTGGATGTGCTTCTTGGTGAGAAATGTTAGCATACTGAAGACGTCCTCCGATTAAAATTATTCTTCTTTCATCTAGAATCGGGTTAAATTGCCTAATGATTGAATTTGTTGGCAACGGTCTTCCTTTAGTTAAAGCTAAATATTCTCGCGGAAAGTACTCCATCTGAGTCCTTTTGATCCAATTCTGTTCAGCCAGTTGAAGTTCTTCTGCTGTTAAACAACCTTTTTTCTTATTGTGTGAATTCTTCACACTGTAAATAAATCTCTGAATCCAAGCTGTGATTCGTAATACGTTGCTAAGTCTGCTGAACTTCTGTATGTCGAAATGAGTTTCTGATTCAGTTCCTACAAAAAGGTAATAGAATTTTCTATTTCAGGTTCAGCTTCAAGCGAATCAAAAAGTTCAGTACTCGATTGCGACCAGTGGTCTTCATCTTTCCTTATCCAAGGTGGTCCATTCCACCAAAGTTCCTTGTCCTTCAGAGCAACTAAATTACCTCCTCTAGATAGTAAATCCGCGGGATTTTCTTTTCCAGAACAATGATTCCACCAATCTGAATTGGAAAGAGTTCTTATTTCTTCAACTCTGTTTTTTACAAACACTTTCAATTTTCAAGAATTGCCCTTGATCCAATGAAGAATAATCATTGAGTCGGACCAGAAATAAAATTTAGTATCTTTCGGAAGTTCCAAGTTGTTTCGAATATACTGAAATAATCTAGCTCCTACAAGCGCTGCAAGAAGTTCCAGCCTAGGTAACGTAATTTCATGCACTGGTGCAACTCTTGATTTTGAGGCTACTAAAACCGAACGAGATTTTCCAACTAAGTCGCTGTAACGTAAATAAATCACTGCTCCATAGGCTCTTTTGCTCGCATCTACAAAACAACGAAGTTGCCAATTAGTTAATTCGTCATTCTCTTTCACTTCAAATAAATGCCGTGGTAACATCACTTCGTTCAAGTACTGCAATTCTTCACACCAATCTTGATATGTTTTCGCCAAATCTGGTGGTAAGGGGTCATCCCATTTCAGTCTTCTTTTCCATATTTCTTGAAGTATCATCTTCGCTCTAATTGTAAACGGAGAAATAAGTCCAATTGGATCAAACAGCCTTCCAACAGTTCTTATTACACCTCTTTTCGATGATTTGAATTCACATACATTCTTCGGATTCATCAGTTTTTCGTTGTCAATGCTTATACAGTCTTTCTCAGAATTCCAGCAATAACCAAGTACTTTCAGGGTGAAACTTCAGAAACAGTTTTCTCATTGAATCGATCTTGAAGTGGCTGTATATTTGTTCGCCATTTCCTCATGTTAAATCCAGCTTCTCCTAAAACGAACTTCACCTGCTGATGTACTTCAAAGGCAATTTCTTCATCTTGCAAACTATGGATAAGATCATCAACATATAATTTGTTACTTAGGATTTGGAACGCAACTGGATAGTCCTTTTCGTACTTCCTTACGTGGTGTTTCAATGTTGCATTTAGCAAGAATGGACTTGACCTTAGTCCAAAAGTAACCCGCGTCATTCTGAGTACTTCTGGTTCCATGTTCGTATCATCTTTAACCCACAGAAATCTGACAGCGTCTCTATCTTCTGGTGCTAATGCTATCTGCAAGAATGCACCTTCAATATCAGCTGTCAAGGCGACTCTATTCAATCTAAACTGCAGAAGTAAGGCCAACAAATCTGGTGTTAAATTCGGACCCGGTTTCAGACAGTCGTTAAGAGAAACAGAGTTTATTGCACTAGAAGATGCATCAAACACAATTCTCATTTTTGTAGTTAATTTATCTTCACGAATAACTGCTTGATGAGGCATATAATAAACCTTAGTTTTATTTTCAGACATACTGGAATCAACCCTTTCAGCTATTCCTTCTGCAACATGCTTCGAAATGATTTCCTTATACTGGTTAAGAAAGGAAGTATTTCTCTTAAATTTATTAACTGTTTTTTGAAAACGTTCTTCGGCAATAGCATAATTATCAGATAAGCGTTCAATATTTTCATTCCACGGAAGATTGACTTCATAGCGACCATTAACCATTTTTATAGAGTTTTCGAATTCCCTTTAAACCTCATCGTCTTTAAAAGTATCATTGGATGAAATTCCCAAACTTTCTAAATCAAATATTTTCTTCAAAATCTCCGTTTCTTCTATGTTTTCATTTCGAACAATAGTTTTCATTACTTTAATTTCCTTACAGCTCGATCTGATTGAGGCGTCAGATCCGTTGAACACATACCCAAGTTTTGTTTCCATTCCCACTAAAGATCCTGGCATTCGTTTTATTTTCCCAGTAACCATAGTCCAAAAATAATCTGAACCAATTAACAACGATATTCTTAAGTTTTCAGAATCTGATTCATCTGCCATTTGTATTTTCATCCGTTTACAATAATCACTAATGTCTCTACCACTAGCTTTTACTATAGCTTCGGAAATACACGGAGTTTCGATAGCTTCTAAAGTTATTACTTCCTTCGAATTATAAACGCTTCTCAAGTTAACCTTCACACGATTACTCATTACTGTTTTTTCTGCTTTCGAACCAAAAACAAAAATACTTAAACGTTCCTGACCTAGCACTTCTAACTTTAATTTCCGAGATATCTGTTTATCCACAAAAGTTCTTTCACTCCCTGTATCGAATAAACATTTAATTTTTACTTCCTTTTTCGACTGAGTCAGCATACCTACAGCTGTCTGTAAATATATGTTGCAACCCTCTCGACTTGAAACGGAATAATTTGATGTATGATTTATGTCACTGTCATCTATCTTTATTTTGTTTATTTCATTTCCCGATAAGACTTTCGTCGCCGATCCCTCCTCGCATATATAATGGCTATGTTTTTTTACTGCACTTTTTGCATCGTATTCGATCGCGGCAAAATCTAGACACATGAGACTTTTTTAAGCAATTAAAACAATATCCAAGTCGTAGTAAACTAGCTTTTCGTTCACTTACAGATAAAGGGCATTTATCCATCGTATGTTCATCAGTAGAACAAAATATACATGCACTTTTAATTGTATTAGCATTTAACGCCGCTGCCGTCGATAGACGTTTAGAATTCTCATATTTCTTAAACTGCAAATTTCTCATTTTATCGGCTTCGTCTGTCTTGCGAAATAAAAATGTTTTCTCGCGTGTTTCTATTTCCCTTTTAAGGAACTGGAGCAATTTTGAACAATTCCACGAGTCTTCGCCGTTAACAGAACGATTATATTCTAATACGATATCTTCTGGAATTAATTTTACTAAAATGGCAAAAAGAATTCCACCGTAATTATTTAATTCTACTCCAGCTGTTTCGAGACTTCGAATTTGAATAGTAATTGTGTCATGCTATTGTCTCAGTTCCTTTAAGTTCGAACATGATTTCACAGGAGTTAAGCCTAAGAGTTTGTTTACATGTGAGCGTACGATAATTTCGATTTTACCAAATCGTTCTTTTAATAGTTCAACAGCTAAATCGTAATTGTTTTGCGTTAATGTCAATCCTTGTATACATTTTAATGCAGAATCCTTTAAGAACGATTTTAAATAGTTGAATTTATCAATTTTTGATAACTGTTTATTCTCATGAATTGCACCTTCGAATTGTCCCCAAAATCCCTGCCAGTTTTCATATTTGCCGTCGAAAGGTTCTATTTTTAATTTCGGCAATTTGACATTAGGATAATTAATAATTACCCCTTCTTCAGAAATTCTAGAGGATTCACTATGTGCGTCAGTTTTACTTTCGTTTTCAAGTTTACGCTTAAAGTACCTATCTAGTTTCGATTTGGAACTCGTAATCTTTTCTCGATATTCTTGGCTGATCAGAACATCAGCTTCAAGCATTTCTAAATCACTTATAAGGCTTTCTATAGTAGAATCTAGCTGATAGATCTGATTAGCTTTTTCTTCTAACTGGTATTTTAACTCATCCAAATCGTCATAATCAATATTGTCCCCTTTTAATGTGTCATTTATTTTATTCACAATTTTAGTTAAAGAAGCTCGAATAGTTTTTCTTTTACTCTTTAACTTCTCTAATTCGGTTGGTTGTGCCATTTTCAATTACTATAGCTCCCGGTAGTTCGGCACCATAAAACAAAACAGGTAATAAATGATAATAATAATAGCTCTTACCTGGTTCTTCTGATCTTTGAGGTTCTGTGAGAGTAATTGAAAATAATTAGATTTAATCCTTTATTTGACACATTTTAACATGGGACAATTTACACTTGACGAGTCACGTACTACATCTCACTACCTAATTAACATGCACACACTCTCTCTCTGGTACTAAAAATAACAATGTCAATATAAGTTCAAAGCAGCACCCTCTATCGGCTGAGTTCGTAACATATGGTAGATGGCCATGAATTATGCCAAGCATTTTTTAAAGTATCTGGAAACACATCCTCCCAGGATCTTGCAATGCTTCATACAGCATATTTTATTCTAAAATATTTAAAAAATTCTTGAATAGTCTTGCCATTATTCAAGAAATTTAACATGGATTTTAAAAATGCTACTTCATATTGCTTAATGATGGACAAATAACTGAATTATGTACTGAACAGTTGTCTACAATCAGGAAAAATTTTATGTCATCAGGTAAACCTACCAAAGTCAAATGTTGCCCAGCCTCGTGTATGAAATGATTTTCAAACCAATCATTCATTAAACGCTTGTGTCATCTATGCTCTTTTATTTGCATGGGTATGTAAGGGATAAATTTTTACTCCTTTAATGCTCAAGGTTCTGTATTTTTTCCGATCACGAAAAGTTTACACTTGTGAGTTCCTGCAGCATTGTGCTAAAATTGTTAGTCTCGCATTGGTATCTTTGACACCAGTTGAAGCCTTTTCTGTAAATTGCCAAGGTATTTCATGGCACACATTGCCAGAAAAAACCAATTTCACCAGCACTGTAAATTTGTTCTGGAGATAACTTTTCACTATTAATGAATTCATCTGCAAATAGTTCGGCAGCTTCAGTATTAGGTGAAACTTTTTCACCTAAAATTTTTAATCGTTTTATACCTTGGTGACTTTTAAATTTGGTTAACCAACCTGTTGAATATGTGCACTCAGTTTTTAAGTTTATCATAAAATATTTCGGCCATAGCCATTAGCATTCGACCCGCTAATGGCATGCCCTCACTGCGATGCTGTCTGACCCATTCAATCATCACTTTTCGCAGAATGAATTTTTCTGTTATGCCATTGCGAGTGGAGGGTCGGAATCCATAAAAAATTCAAAAAGTTCCTTTTTGTTTTCTTATGTCATACACAGTTGACTTACCAATGCCATACTCCTCTTATAGTTTTGAGACCTTTAGATATTTTTGTGGCAATTTCACTTTTTGTTTAATGGACATGCTTTCAGTTTGCAGATCCTGTTAAAGCTCCAGAATTAGAAACTCTTTTCAACATAATTGAGAGTTCAAACTTTAATTTTCATAAAACTGCTGCAATAATATCAGCCTGCAAAAAAATAATAAGCTATATCAAATCAGAAAGTTAAGGAGCAGCACAATCTGCTATATTAACTGAAATTCCTTGGAATCAGTAAATTATAAATTTAGCCTAACTTAATAGTGTCCGCTACACATTACTGGCTATGTATCATGAGATTGGCAACGAAAGACAAGTTGTTCCGCTAAATTTTGTTTTGCTTCTGTCGTGCCCTGAGACTATTAGGCCCAAATTGTATTAGTTTAGTTATTTATTATATTTACGTCTATTTCTTGTACATGCTTAAGGCTTATCTGAATTCTGAATAAATTCCCACATATACTTAAGGCTTATCGAGGGTTGTCCTTCTGATGGGGATTCTTGTAACTTACCCCAGATCTGGGGGTCTTAAATTTTGCTACCAAGCACCTCCCTAAGTTCTAAATTTTTAACAATCCTAAACTTTGGGTCCCAGTGCTTTCCCTAGATTCTAAAAACTTTTGTCACCCCTTAATTTTGTTGCTCAGTGCATCCCTAAATTCCAAAAATTTTGTCTTTCCTAAATTCTACTGTTCAGTGTGGCCATATGAGACCTGGAACCAGTTCTGAGCTTATGTAAATAATGAATCAGTTACTCTTAATTCAAATAGCACTAAATGTAATTTTTTAGCCTCATTAAAAAAATCTATTTTTAGCACATGGAAAGAAATTTTTGTTAAATTTTTCCTTGTCAACATTTCTGAAACCCATTTAACTTAATCATCGCCAAACATAATGCCAATATAAAATGTTACCATACTCTTTGTTGCTCGGTTACTAGTATAAAAAAATTGTTTAAGCATTTCTGCATGAGTCATTACTCAAGCTGTCATGTGTTGATAAATGTGCTGTGATGAAATATAAGCAGGTGTAAAATCAACAATGTTTAAGATGTATGCAAAACAGATGTGGAGCTAGAGAGCCAAAATATTGACCACACAAATGACTGTTCTACAATAACAAGGTATTTTATTTAGTGCCGAATGGAAATTAAGAATCGGGACTCTGCACGTTTTATTATGGGGAGGGGGGAGGAATATCAGATGTGCATATGTAAAGCACACAACACCACACACACACAAAAAAAAAGGTCGGTTTCTTAGATCTGAATATTGAACGTCAGGTATCAGACTTTTTACTGTACTGCAGTTAAATCCTATTTCAATGCTTCAAACTCATGCCTTAAATTTGATTTATAGCATGGATTAGGTTTTGTTAATTGATTAAGTAAAAGCACACAGCAGGGGTGTTGGCAAACTTCTGCATACACATGATCAACTCCCCCCCTTAACCCTTTGACTACGAATTTTAAAAATAAAATTACCCCCCCCCCATTTTCTATCCAAGTGAACGAAATATGTCATAAATAAGGTAAATTTAGCATTTGGGACTTTTTTACAAACTGTTTTCAAACATCCCACACATAGCAATCAACTTATTATTAGCACAGCTATTATTCTGGAACACTTTATTATATGCAACAGGTTTTACATCATATGATACAGGGTAAAGCATTCTTTATATAACCCAACATTACAAATTGGGCAACTCATATTTAAGTTTTTCTCTGTATGTTCATTTGTGTACAACGAGCACAACAGCATCTTGATTTTTGACTATTGTAAGATGATCTCCAACATTCAGGAGATTCTAAATACTTTTTAACGCAGCAGTAATTTTTACACTTTTACTGGGACATATACGTCCCGTTAGTAGCCAAAGGAGCAAAAAATGTGTTTATATCTATCTACTAAAATCTAAAAATTTAACACATTCAATCTTGTACACTAGTGACAACATGAAAGGGAATATTAAACCAGCATATTTTACTAATAATATTTATTAACTGAAGAACAGCCATGAAAAATACAGATTAAGTTTTATTATTTTATCAGTAATGGGAAGTTTGCATCTATTCTTAACAAGCCCCCTTCACTGCAGGGTGTTTCAATGGAAAGATTTATAGACTACAACTAGTTACCCAGAATTTATAGACTACAACTAGTTACTCTTCAAAATCAGCAAGACATCCCTTAAAATGGGATACATGATGTTACAAGCATGTTGCCAATCACTAGAGGAATAAGTCAGTTCTATTTTGCACACTATTTGTTACAAAATGTAGCAGAATACTGTTGCCAGTTTATTGCAGACAGAGGAGAATATTTATGAGCGGCACATGCACATTAATTGTAAGCATTGGTGGAAACTTTTTTTTTCATTTGTTTAATTTCTGTTACATATTGTTTGGGTTTTATTATGTTATTTGCAATGAACACGTGGCACTGATTTGGTACCTTATTATGTGATATATATTTTCTTGCGTATTCTCTTTCTGTAATGTAATTGAGAAGTTAATACATTTTGAGAGCACTGCATGAGGGCCACTACAGTAAAATAAACATAATAAAATTCAAGAGTGATTATATTACTTCTACAATGTGTTTAATAGAGTATCGATTGAAATAGTTGATTCATTTCACCATTTCCCTTGCCCTCCTTTCAGTAAAATCCAAAGTTTTTTTATAGTTTCTGTATGTTGTTGTTTTCAAAGAATGCCAGTTCAGACTATGGAGAATCCATTGTACCTGGAGTCAACGTACATATAATCAACTCTTCCCTCCCCTAAAAATATGTTGAGATCTACCTATTAAAATCTTAACACTTCGTACTAATAAATGACAACAGGGAAGGGTAATTAAACCAGCATGGTATCTGATTAATAATACTTATTAACTAAATAGTCACAGAAAAAAAAATTAAATTTCATTATTTTTTCATTAATGGGAAGTCTGTATCTCCTTGTCTACAAAAAGTTCATAATTTAGAGTGTATCCAGACAATAATGAATCTTCAGTATGGAAATTAGAAAGAAGGAACGATGTTTATAGCCTTCATGAACTTTAATTTTTCCCCCCTTAGCCGATTTTGGTTTGTCCACTACTAAGGATAGAAGTGGTGGTCACTTTATTATGGAGGCACCTAACAGGCAGGGCTAAAGGGCTGGTTCTTCGGCTTCCTGCAGCTGAAACGGGAAGAAGAGACTGATGACGTAATTGGGTTCGCTTGCTGCTTTGAGTGTGTTATTCCGCCTTCGGTTTCATGAGTATTTGCTTGAAAATCAAAAGGTTTTAAAGAATTGTTTGGTAAATAATATCATTAAGGGATTTTGTCTCATGAAATTACAATATATATGCATTTATATCTGACCTAGTAATGTAGCTATGGCATATTTATTTAAACTATAGTACGCGTAAAACATAAGCTTAAACTAATATTTAAAGACGAATATGCATTAAATGTGGTTCATTTTCCCACATTGTTTTTTAAACGCATGTAAAAACATTGATAAATTTCCAGATTTACGAAGAATTCTTCTAGAGTTAAAATATCGGAATAATGTCGCATGCTGCGTTACAGAAATATTAAATAAAATTATGCAAACATACTTTCAGAGTATGTGCTAGAAAGACCTTAGAAACCCATCTGATTAAAATTTAATTAATGCTAACAGTAAATTTTATAATACATTAAATCCAAACATTTCGCTTCATTAAATTATCTGCTTCAATTAGCACCGGAAATGAGTTAATAAGATTTTTGTAAGCCTTGGCAGTGACTATTAGGAAAGCATTATTACGAATCATCAGGATTTACATGCAGCGTCCTTAGTCATAAAACAATAAAAATATTTTTAATTGATATTTATATACTTTCTTATGTATACTCGTGCATTCTTATATTTTAAATGTATGTATTCTAATGCTAAATTTATCTCCATGCAGAATTCCATGATTTATTTTACATATGAATTATTAGTCATATATGTTTAGTAACTTATTAGTTATATGACTTAATTTATTCACTTTGTAGCTCTTTAGAAAAAGCTACACAGTACATAAAATAAGTCATATAACAAATTACGTGAATAATAAACCAAATAATGATTTTAAATATTATTTATGGTACAATAAAAGGAATCGATTTACGTGATTTCTTTCCATTTAACTATTTTCTGATTAGCTTTTCTTGCCGACACAAGGCATGCATTCCAGTTCAAGTGCCAAACTCTTATGAATGCTCGTCGTAAATAGCAAATAAACGAATCGTGTGCTTATTGACGGAGGGAAAACGTTTCTCAAGTTTAGAAATATGATTTTTTATTTCTCCCATACATTTTAAAAAATTTTCTTCAAACTTTGTGGAGGCTTTTAAAAGAAAATGGCTCTTATCTGTCTATGATTTTGGTATATATGCTTTAATTGTATATTTTAATTATCTGTAATTTTCCATTTTCTTGATTAACTTTTAGCCCGAAAAGGATGTTAGCCACGAGTGGGATCACGAGTCTCGTAACGGCATTCTGCGTTGAATCACTGTAAACGGCGCATACTTTTCATATTGTAGCCACCAAATATTATCACCCTGTGTTATAATTAAAGAAATTAAATAGTGAAGAATCTGCATGAATGTATGCATGTTTCTCGAATTGTGAAAAAACAATGGTACCTTAGAGCCATCAAATTTTTAATAACATAATCCTGTTCTACTACCTATTTTATATTTTGTAAAACTTTGAAGAATTTTTAATTAACAAACTCGACGATTACAATACAAGCACTGGCAATACTGTTAGGAAAAAAAGCATTTTTATCTCCAGCGCACGGACTGTCTATTGGAAATTTTAAAGGTATTATGATTTATAATTATTTTGTGATTTTGCTTTTGAATCGAATTGTATGTGTTATAAGCGCCAAGAATGGGATATTTAATAAATAAAGTAAACACTATAATAATAATAAAAAGTTTTGTAAAGCTATCTCAATAATTTTCTTATTGATATGATGAACAACTGACAAAAGACTGAACCAAAAAAAAAATGTATGCTTGCTTTGTAACACTTACACAGTCTTTCTTTCGTCTGCTGAACGTTTCTATATGGAAGCCGATGAAAATCACGTTTATTTCTTTCGTATTATGAAACTTATTATCGCAGGTAGCAATGGCATAAGGCCGCATTTTTTTTAATATTTTCCCGTTACAAACTCTTTCTAAATACTAATTCATTTTAAAAGTATCCTGAGCTACAATTTTCAAGTAAAAGAAACCTCTTTCGAAGAATCTAATAAGTAAAGATTTAAGCTTTCACTCTGGGAAACTGTGGTCAGTAGACGTTCGTTCGGCACTGTTATGACCGGGATGCCTCCAATGAAGGCAGACTTATCTGGTTCGATGAAATTGTGTCCTTGCGATGCCAAGACAATGAAGAGTCGGACGGGTAATATGAGGAATGGAACATGGGTCAGTCGACAAGGTGAGGAACCGTCTCTTATAAGGTCCATGTGAGGAACCCAGTGATGTCACATCGCTCCCCAACAGGGTTTATGTCGGCATCGTTCCCCTCAAAGGGATGAACCAACCCTTCTTTTTCTTTAGCCCTGCCTAACAGGTGGGCTGCCTTTGCCTTCTATGAAGGGATGGACAGATACAACCATGCCTTCTTTTTTCAGGATTCGAACCCGGGCCCTTTGGTATCACAGTTAGCTTCCCCCAACTACTATACCGTCTGGGCGGCACTTTAAATCAATTCTCCCAAGTATGTAGATCCAAAGCAAGCATAGGTAGATATATTCATTACATTTGTTAATACTGGGATACTTCTCTCAGTTAACAAAATTCTACTCAAATCCTTTGGCTTGTAAGGTAAGATCAATTTCCAGAGTTATAATTTCATTTTCTAATATTTTTTTAAATATTACATGGGTCAGAATTTTTGTTTCAATATGTTTTACATTTAAATCCTTTCTGTAAGGAAAAGAGAGATACTACACAATAACTATAACTTCTTCAGATTCATGAAATCTGATATCATTCTTCAAATTCTCTTTTAACTTCTGTAACATACTTTTGAATATTATAATTACAATTTTTATTTTAGTACACTATCAGACATATTTGGAAAGTGATTCAAACTGTTTTGTTGAAGATCTTCTATCAGTTCAATAAATTTTGTTTTGTATGCATTAAAGCTGAGCATTTAAATTACTGTTTCTCAGTTGCAACTCTAAATCATTTAATTCTCATGTAAAATCTGTATGAAATGCTAAATCATTCAGCCCAGTTTCATCATTTTCAGATTTGCACATTCTTAATCTAGCTCTATGAGAAAAATTGTTATTTCAGTTAACAAATCATGAAATCATTACAAAAATTTACTTCTACCAAGCCATAATTGCATTGGTATTTATTAATAACATAGCTGTCTTTCACTATGTTGCAAGCAAAAGAGATACTGCCTAAAGGAACTTCATTAACTGGAAGTAGCAGTTTCTGAATATGTTCATTATTAATTCTTACATTTAATATTTTGCTAGCTAACGCTTGTTAGGGAATTATGCAGTGGTAGATTAAAAAGACTGTGAATTCATCATCACTTTGGCAAAGAGTTATAAATCCATTTATGTAGGCTATCACTGCTCCTGCTCCATCTGTTACTACTAAAATTTATTTAATAAGTTTTAGTTATTAAATAAAGTTAGGAATTTTTTCAAAGAGTTAATATACCTACATCTCTAGTCCTTTCTTTCACACAAATCATATCCAATAATTCTTCAGAAAATCATACGAATACCATCCTCCAAAAACATATGAATAATAAGAAGAAATTGTGCTATGTTACTGACATCTGTCTATTCACCAGAATGAAACACAAACATGTATTAATGTCATTATATAACTGTTCTCTTTTATATTTTCACTGCTTTTCTCAATTTGCTATATCAGAGTATACTTAACCTAGCACTAACCCTGTAATTCCCCCTCTCTATTCTAAAAATCGTAATAACTTCTCTGGACTGCATCATTTCTAGATCAATCCATCTTGCATGGTTTGTGCAACACTCATGACACAGCTAATTCGGAACCTGAACTCAAATTTCGAGAACTTAAACCTCTCTAACCTAAACCAAAACCTTCTCTTGGAGAGCTTTCATATTGGATAATTGTGCACTTTGGCTTAGGCACTCTTGCTGTCAAGACACTACTTTGCTCCCTTTGCTTTGTCGTGCTTTTACCTACGCTGCTATCCAAATGTGATATTCCGTTTAAAATTGAGGGATGCATATCGTGCCCAAGATCATGTGTGACGAAAAATATGTTTTCAATAATAAGTTCATAAACACCAATAAAAATGACATTCAATTCAGCCACGTATGTCTACAAGTCTCTCCTTTGAGCGTCATCTTTCTAACTTCGCAGTAAAGTCTCCCCAGATACAATGCAGAGAGCTATCATCAGTTCCTGCAGCATAATTTCAATCAATTATAAAGAGAGATATTTTCCAAAAAAGTTTCTTCTACAAATTCCTTCTTGTAAAACAAGTTTCCATTCTTTTGCTAAAATGTAACTTACCTTGAATGACGTGACTGTCACTGCATGTAATTTGAACACGCACTTTTTAAAAACATTTGATCGAGTTCTTAATTAGCCTTAACATCCCTTAATTTTGTTTTTTCTCAAGTCATTATTTTGTGACTCTGCCACATACTTGTTATGTAACATTTAAGTCTCTTCAGATTACCCTTTTCTTAGTAACGGCAGTGGAAGCATTGAATATTAAGCAGCATCGTTTATTTTCCATCACTGTAAAAAAGAAATTAAGTTGACACTCTTCATGAAAGTTAGTGTTATTTGATTACTGCAAAGCATTCAAGAGGGCATCTGCCTAAGGGGAGGGATGCCTCCGTGGAGGATGTCTTAAGAGAAAATGGCTCATATATCTACATTACATGTGAGGAAAAGCATGAAAATGGTCATGCATCTAACCCATTTGCTAGGATTCGAACCAAGGAACTAACTACCAGTGTTCAGCGACTTTACCACTCAGCTCTTCGTGGACCGCACCATTTTTCATGAAAACCATATCCTCATTTTGAGGGGAGGGGGTTGACACTCATTTTAATAGGTAATGCAAAAGAAGTAAAAATTTTTAATTTGAAATACAGAAACAATGAATTTCAATTTTTCGCACAGCAGACGTGTTAAGAAAAATTGACACCTTTTCTAAAAATACTAATACAATATCATGACTATGGTTATTACTAAATACTCAACTAGGAACAGAAGAATGCAAACTTCTTAACTATTACACCGGGGATTAAAAGAGAGCATACAGAGGAGCTCACTAAATGGCATAGTTGGACAAAAAACTGATGCTGCTCTCCCACTCTCTTCAACAGCTGATGGAGAAGGCTAACAATCAGCATCAACTATGACAGTTAAGGAAAACAAAAGGAGCCAAAACCCTTTACTAAGTCATGACTAAGTTGCTTTGCATGCATTTGTCTATTCTTGGCACTAATTGATCAGAAAACACTCCACAACTGGCTTATTGTCCATTATCTATAGGGAAGACTTTTTAAGCTTGTATTCAGAGTACTCATTGGGAAAAATCACACTCCTCGTAGCAAGTCTGTCTGGCACAGTTTGAACACGGGTCTAACTACAAATGCTTAGCAGTCTTACTGTTTGGCCCTTCAAAGCAATAACAGAAAACTGCTGCGCATGTTAGGACAAATTTAAATGCATTGACACAATGGGTAACACAGCATATTTTAAGCTACTATTTAAGAATGCCTTCTAAATATTAAGCACATATGGCTTCAATGTATTATTTTGATTCTGAATGTATTTTCTCCCAATATACACATTCCTAAAATCAAGTTAGATCTCTAAAAAAATCTAATCAAAGTTTTCTTTTCCCCTTGCAGGTTTGTTGATTACTTGAATGCACAAATTATATACTACAGCTATCTGGATGATGGGAGCGATACCTCTATGGAGGACTTTCTAAGAAAAACTGGCTCGTATTCACATTACACATGAGAAGAACCAACCATTTAACCAACCCGTCTGTCTGGGATCAAACCGAAGTCCAACCCTCAGTAACCACTTAGCCACTGTGGCGATTTTTTCTCTGTGGTAGACACTTAAATTAAAAGGTGCATCTTGCAACACACAGACTCAAAGAAATATTGTACATAATATTATGTTGTATAACATTTCAAAGCAAGAACAATACCAATATCAAATGCATAAATATAATTACAAGGAAATCAAAGGGAAATTTTGAAAGCAATTAAAAAAAAACTATCTTCGATTTGTAAAACTTAAGACTTAATTTAAGTTAAAGGAAAGAAAAAGTTCATTATTGTTAATTTGCAGTGATGCAAATGATAGTTTCAACAACGATATTTTCTGATTATCTGCCTCCCCAATGGAAGATCTCAAATTTCTTGACTTTGGAAAGCTTCCGTGAATTAGTTGGCGGCTAAATTTTCATCAAGCTAATGTACAAAGACAATAGCCATTTTCAAAATGGTTGGGTACCAAGAATTCCATGAGGGCAATCAAAAAGATGTAAAACAATCATAACAAAACACTTACCTTTTTCAAAAAAGTAATAATCTGTAATATATTTTTTTTTTGTGCTGTTCTTCTCTTGTACACACACTAAGATATGCATACAAAAATAGCAAAAACTCAGCTGACCTGCATTCTAACACTTTGGTTGCAATTTTCCACAATGCATTTCCATAAAATTCAATCATTTAAGAAGTACAAGTTCGTAGAATGCGAATTTTGGTATTTTCCATTCTTGGATAAAATGCTATATTTCTATAAAATGCAATGCTTTCTTTTTCATCAGCCAGCAAACTCCACACTCCTATAATGATTTATTACCAGAAAACAAATACAGTAGTACTTCCTCTAAGGGGGGCAATTCTGTTGGTCCCTGTCCCTCTAAATAGGGACCTTAATGTATTTACCTCTTATTAAGAGATAATTGTAATTAAGGGATTTAAGGTACACTGAAAATCAGTTTCAAAAATAGGATAGAAGGAGAAATACATAAAAATAGAAATAATCTTTATTAGTAATCTTTTGAGGTTTCAAATGCAAATTTGTACTCAGTGAAAGATAGTTTTGTGACAAGGGAATAAAAAGAAAAGTCAAGCCTTCTCTTTTGAAAACTGCTTTCCAGTTGCGAAAAGGGAAACAAGGTAAAAAAGGACATTGTGGTGCAATCAAAAGGATATTTCCCATTCATAGACTTCAAAATCCAGTTATTCTTGCCACAGTTCTCCGTTGGGGGAAAAGAACAATGCCAGCAAATTGTAAGACAATCCATGAAAGGGCCAATGGGAAAGTAAAAGCGATGAGATGACTAGGCCACCTGTCAAGGTGCAGGAATCTCAGAATGTAGTGGAGTGAAAACTTTGATCATTTTTAGTTCTTGCTGGGATTGGGTAGCCAAAGAAGTGCAGTTTTAACTGTATTATTTTTACATATATTATTTAACATGGCTTCAAACAAGAAATGATTAACATTAAAACAAAAAAAGTTGATTCAATTCATGTAACAGAAACTGAAAAGCTTAGTTTGAGAGATTTAGGGCAGAAATTTGGATTAAGTTATGAGCTAAATGATAGAGAAGAACTAAAATTACTATAGATAACTGATTCAAATGAACATTCCAAGAAGACTATAAAATTAGGGAAAACTGAAGCATGTGAAATTGATACATTAGTGTTCAACTGGTTTTGTTCTTAAGAGCAAAACAATATTTCTTAAATGGAGTATTATTGCAAGAAAAGGCAAAAGAAGTTGCGAAAAGCCTGGGACTACAGATCAAAAAATGGTTGGTTAGACAAATTTAAGCAAAGATGTAGTTAGAATCATTGATTGCTCTTGATAAAACAATGTCTAAAAAAAGAAAAAAAAAGGGGGGAGGGAATTCTGCTATTTCTTGACAATCTGCCAGCCCACCCACCACATGCAAAACTGAAATCAGTCAAATTATTGTTTTCCCCACCTAACGCAACATCAGTATAACAGCCTTTGAACCAAGGTATAATTAATTAGAAGACTGATATAGAAACCAGCTTTTATTGCATGTTTTTTGTCTCGCTGCTTGCGGAAACAATGATCAGCTTGCAAAATGTGTCAATATCACAAAAGTTATGTTTATCACTGTTTTAAGAAAGCAAGCTTTGAAATTCCAATTTTGAGTGCCCTCGGTGAAAATACTACTGATGAAAATGAATTGTTTGAACTTGTCAAAATCAGTGGCAGTGCTCAAATGCAAGAGTATTTAGAAACCGATGAAGACTTGTATACCGAAGACACCAATGATGAGATAAAATCTTTCATTTCAACTGTAGTTGATGATGCGAACCTTTATAAAAATTGCTGGGCAAGCAGTGAGGAAAATGAAGAAAAAGACAAGAAAAGTGAAACATAAAAACTATATAGATGCCTTAAAATAAACCTTCCAATTAAAACAATTCATGAATATTACTGGTGACAATGAAAGACTTATGATCATCAGTGACTTTAATATGAATTGCAAGCACTTTTTTCCATGTACAAACAAACCTGTGAAATGGATTATTTTCAATAAATTTACATAAGCACAAAATCATTGTTAATTCCATACATCTTTTGCAATAATTAAAATTTTTTAATTAAGAATCTTCATTTTTCATTAATTTCAAATAAATACTTGTGACCATGTTACTTATTTATATATAATTTATTTAAAGCTTGATACAACCTGAATTTCTAATTAAATTACATATTTTTAGTATGTACCTTCTGAAGAAGAGACACTTCTATTTAAGGGACAAAATATGTAGTCTGAAGGGGGTTTCTCACTGGGATGTACTCCAGCATAGTCAATGCAAAAAGAAAGAATCTCAAAAGTGCAAATCCATGCAACATGCCTAGGTTGCCACATAATTACTTCTTCGCAACAGCTTGGGTTGCCACAGTTATTTTCACCATATTCTACATTGCCTCATGAATACTATTCAACAACTTTTCGGCTGGGGTGCAAACATTCAATAAGTACTTCAATAAGTTCTGAAAATAGTCCGATACTTCGATGTTAGCCTGCACCTTCCAATTCAACATCAACAATATCACCCATAATTCTACTTTCCTGCAAGCACTGTAGAAACCAAACCCTAGAAGCAGTTATCTTCTTGAAGGATAGCCCCCCTTTTTTGGGGGGTCAATGTTCTTTTTGGGGGCTAACATAGGATCGGAATGGCTTCTTTTACTATTTCAAATCAATTAGAGAAAGTGCATATCTGCACTGCATCATTTTCTTAGTAACTTTTTTTCTCATGGAGAGTCCTCAACTCAACATTCGTTCACTTACGTTGATTTCTATGGCATATTGCATTATACATATTTTAGATTTTCTGAAAAATGAAGCAGAAGCAATCTATTATTTCCAGGCATGGGAGCATTTTTCCAAAAAACTGCAAATGTTCCAAATTTTGTGCTATGAAACTGCAAATGATGAAAAACTATAGTGGAAATGCAATATAAAACAATTGCCGACAGAGGGTTAGAATATGAACACAAATTGTTTCAAAAGAAATCTTACTTAGCAGAGTTTATGTGGAAGCAGATAATACTCTGGTGCAAATGGCAAACAATACTTGTTGAAAATAAAAAACATGTTTTACAAATTTGTCAATGTCAAAAATATATTTCAGCACCAAAATGCATCAATAGACCACAGAGGTTGTATGTGCCAGCTAAAACCCAGCGAGAATGGTTGTAAATATGGAAAAATAAGAATCAAATGTATGAAAATTTATGCAGACTAAGAAACCCATGAATAATGATAACTTTTTTAAACCAGCCTTGTCATAGGCTGTATGTGGACCAAGTCTTCAGTACTCCATGTCTGGTTTACAGCATAGTAGAAAACATTACTTTAGTTATGACTTGTAGCAATAATACAAGCTTACCTAGATTGTAATTCTCATCTTTCACTATTGAATCACTATCATCAAATCACTATTTGAATGCAAACAGTACTAACTCATTTTATATATATATATATATTCAAACCCAAATATAATAAATCCCCAGGTCTAATGAACAAATCTTTCAGTCCCGCCCTATTTTCTATACACTTATTATTATTAAATATTGCTATAGCAAACTTCCAAAAGTTTGAAAATGATGTAACAAACTGTATGGATATTTTTGATTGAAATGTTTTTGTATTTTTCTTATTTTCCCAGAATTCACGCAAGTTTTGATGAAAAAATTCCTAACCATTAAAATCATCCACATTTAGGATGTTGGAATCCTCATAACATTCGTAATGGAAAAACAACTTTATGTTACCTATTTCATCTTCAGTTTCACTTTTGTCTATGGTCTACGAAAAGGCTCTGCAAGGCTCGTGTGAGCCCCATTCTAAGGGGAAAGACATAAGCCTATCATTATATGTGGTGAGTAGTGAACCAGAGAATGTGGATAGGTTTCTGATTCCAATCATATCATCCGACTTGAACTCTCAGAAAGTATTTTATTCAAGGTTAAAATGCTACAATGGAAATTTTCACTATACAGGGGAAGAGAAAGTACTGAAAATGTGCATCAGGCTTTACTGTTGATTCGTGTTAATATATAATAAGTTGATTTGTCTTAATACATATTAATACATACTGAAATTTTAATCCTTCTTAGTTTGTTGTATCTGAACATTCTTCAAGTTCTGTTCTCAAATTTCAGTTTTCTAAGTCTTTTATAAATCGAGATATTTATAAAAAATTTTGAATTTTTGTTTTGCAACCATACATACTTTGCAGGAAATTATTTCACTCTCATTGGACTTTGGACAAGATACACTGTTCATAATTACCCTGCTTTTTCATCTTTTCCAGGAGAGCAAAATTCTCATATATTCCTTGATCAAACTTATGTTTCTGTGTCAAAAGTTCAACATGGTAGGCTGTATAAAGCATTTCGCATTGAAGATGAGGTGAAAATCATTCGAAAAATATGAAACGGATGCAGCCAAATCGGCATTTGCCAGGATTGCAGTTTACCTAACTGATACTTGGTGTCGTAAAAAAATCCTAGATGCAGTATTTTCTGCTCACTGAAAAAAAATTAAGACGAGGAAAAGTTGAGGAAAGCCGAGTAGACGGATATTGAAAGGCACTATTGAAATGATTCATCATTCAAAGAAGCCATAATCTGCTAATATGCTTTGACAAAGGCGAATGAATTTGCCAGACATTTTCAGGAAACTGTCTTTTCGTGCACAAATACCTAGATGAAAAGGTTTAAGTGAAACATTTTTTTAGGGAGAATTGGACAGCATTTCAAAATCAGATGCCGAGAAATGGGGGAAAAAGAGGGGTGGGATGTTATCACTTAGTACCTAGAAAAAAACATTTTCAATACCAATGAAGCTGCACTGTTCTACAAGATGAGGCCAAATATCAGAATTTAAAGATAAAATCGTACACTGGTGGAGAAATTATCAATAGTGGGAATCACAGCCCGCCATTATTAATGGTACAGAATAAGTCCTGCTGCAATGGCTCCAGACTGCTGCAAATTCCGATAATTTGTCAAGGACAGAAAATCGGGTTTACGGCTTTTAGTAGATAGTGGTGCTGATGTATCTCTAATTCCAGCAAATTTAAAAGCAGAAAAACTCTGTTCATATACATTGTATGCAACTAATGGTACGGAAATCTCAACTTTTGGATTCAGAACTTTAACTCTCGATTTAGGGCTACGACATCAATTCCAGTGGCCTTTTGTTGCAGCCCAGGTAAGTAAAGGAATTACTGGTGCTGACTTTTTAAATAAATTTCACCTTCTGAATGATATTCAGAAAAGAAAATTGATTGATGGCATTACCCAGTTATATGTCAAAAGTGATGTTATGTCTGTATTAGCACATCTGATCAAGCTTCAGAATTTTCTGATTTACTTAAATTATACCCAGATATCAGAAAACCTAATGTTTTGAGTACCTCTGCTCAGCATGGTGTTCAGCACTACATTACTACCAAAGGACAGCCTGTTTACTCTCGTGCACGACAATTAGATCCCCAAAAATTTCCATTAGCTAAGCAGGAGTTCCAATTTATGTCCGATTATAATAAAATTCGGCCATCAAAACTCAGTGGGCTAGTTCACTCCATCTGGTTAATAAGAAAGATGCCACACTACATCCCTGCGGTGATTATAGACGATTGAATGAGCAAACTGTTCCTGATATATATCCCATCCCTCGAATAGAGGATTTCAACTTGATCTTACAAAATAAAGTTTATTTTCTAAAACTGACCTAATTAAGACTTATTATCAAATACCTATCGTGGAAGAAAATAAGCCAAAAACTGCCATCATTATGCCATTTGGTTTATATGAATTCAATGTCATGAGTTTTGGCCTACGAAATGCCCTGTCTACCTTTCAACGGTTTATAAACGAGGTTTTTCATGGCATGAAATTCTTATTTCCGTATTTAGATGATATGCTTGTGGCTTCCTTATCAAAAGAAGAACACAAAGAGCATCTTAAGTTAGCTGTCGAAAGGCTGAATACTTATGGTCTTCATATTAACGTAGCAGAATCCATAATGGGCGTTGACCAAATAGAATTCTTGGGATATATTGTCACAGCCAAAGGATCACAACCTCTCCCTGCCAAAGTTCAAGTAACCTTGGATTACAAATTACCTAAAACCTTGCATACCTACGTACATTTCTAGGCATGTTGAATTTTCATCGCAGGTATTTGAAAGATGCTGCAAAAACACAAGCACTGCTACATGAAATGCTGAGAAGTGCCAAAAAGAAAGATAAAAGGCCAGTTCCTTGGACAGAGGATGCCATAAAACAATTTGAAAAATATAAAAAGGATCTAGCTGATGGTGCACTCCTGAGTTTTCCGAGCTGCTAAATGTATACCTGTCTGTGAAACATTTTAAGTGTATGTTGGAAGGCAGAGAATTTGTTATCCTGACAGATCATGAACCTTTAACATTTGCATTTAAACAGAAGAATGAGAAGCTTCTCCAAGACAGTTGCGTCAGCTTCAGTACATATCTCAATTCAAGACAGACATCACGCATGTTAGTGGGAAAGATAACATTGTTGCTGATTCTTTATCAAGAATCGAAGCGGTTTCCATTATTGATTATGAGCAAATAGCTCAAAAACAGTGTACTGATAATGAATTTAAAGAGCTGTGCTCCAATAATACCTCTTTGCAAAGTGATTAGACACACTAAATCCAAATTTGCACAGTTTTAAGAGAAAGAAGTGAGATTTAGCGTTATACACATTGACAGCATTGGACAATTGCCACCACCAAATGGTGAAACACATTGCTTAACATGCATTGTCAGGTTTACTTTTTGGATGGAAGCCATCCCTCTGCCTGACATTATTGCAGAAACAGTGAGCAAGGGCTTTTATGCAAACTGGATCTGTAGATCAGCAATAAGGGAGCATACAAACCACTCCATAGTGCAAATGCTCTATGGTACAAACATTTGACTTCCTGGTGAGTTCTTTGATGCACCTAATTTCAAGATTGAACCTGATACCTTCGCAAGCAAGCTTCAGAGATACAAGTGATGAAGTCTAACGTTAGGAATGGAGAGAATAAATAAGCAGAGATTCATCTGGATTAACATGTATTGGAATACACAATCGTTATCAGTACAGCACATTCTACATGAAAAACGGTAAAGTAAAAACAGTGACAACAACTGAAAAAAACATTGCCAAGAGGAGGAAAGTAAAAAACGTGTTTCCACATATGTTGCAAAATACAAATGGGAAATATAATCATAAATTAAATGTTATTTGCAACACTCCCCCTTGATTAAATTTCCCTCAGTCCTACACGGAACCTTTGATTGAACAAGGCTTTCTTTTGCACACTCTTTGTCAACATGTCTGCTGCGTTTGAACTGGACGGCACATAGCTAAAATTCAACAATTTCTTTTCAACCTTCTCTCTCAAGAAAAAATAGCCTGAGTTCAATGTGTTTGTTACGCTCAGATGCGACATGGTTTTTGGCTAAAGAAATGGCACCCTGATTATCAACAAATAAGCTTTGTGGAAAGTTTAAAAAAAGTTCTCCCACAATTTCCTTTAAAAAATTTTGAAACCACAGTACTTCCTTGGCTGCATGGCACATTGAGAGGTACTCAACTTCAACTGTTGACAAAGCAGTCGTCTGTTGTTTCTTACTGCACCATGAGACAGCCTCCACCTGCTAGTAGTACCACATAGCCACTAAATGATAGTCTATCAATTTTATCACCAGCCCAATCAGAATTGCAGAACACTTCCAAATCTTTTCCAGTCTTTCGGAAAGACAGCTTTAATTCCTTGGTCTGTTTTAGGTAATGAAGGATATGTTGTACACCTGCCCAATGTTCCTTGCTTGGACAATTATTGAATTGGCTCATGTAAGTAGTAGCAAAAGCTAAATCTGGCCTTGTTCCTCCTGCTAGGTACAAGAGCCCTCTCCAACAGCCTGCCTATATTTTAATGCTCCTTCAGCATTCAACATGTTATCCTTAGTGGCTGTTGCATATTTCATACCTGGATCTAATGGTGTTGATGCTCCTTTAGCATCTTGCATATTAGTTGTTTCCAAGAGCTCACTAACAGACACTTTGATCAAGAGTCACACAGCTATCTTCCTTTCTGCTTATCCTAATTGAAAGAAGGTGGTTATTTCTCCCAAGTCCTTGATTTTAAATGTGGCTGCAATATTATCCTTAAATTCCTGAATGATGAAAACTTTGTTGGACATTACAAGAAGATCGTCCACATACACACCTACAATTAACTCCTTTTCTTTATTGAAGTAAACACAAGGATCTGCTCTGGATCTTGTTAGGCTCGCTGATTTCAGAAATTTATCGAGACAGATATTCCACTCTCTCCCAGACTGATGAAGTCCATAAAGGCTCCTCTTTAGCAAGCAAACTTCTCTGTGTGTTTTCTCATGCAGACTCACGGGTGGCTGTTCCATGAAAATTGTCTCACTCAATTTTCCATTTAAATAGGCTGCAGTAATATCCAGTTGATGAACCTGCCAGTCTTGCTCAACTGAGAATGCTAATAAAGTTCTAATTGATTTTGTTTTTATTACAGGAGGAAACGTCTCTTTGTAGTCAATTCCTTCGACTTGAGAGTGTAGCCACGAGCAACTAAACAAGCTTTATATCTTTCCACTTGTCAATCTTTGTTAAGTTTTCTCTTGAAGACCCACTTGCATTTCACGACTTTTCTTTCTTCTGGCCTAGGCACTATATCAAAAGTCTCATTTCGTTTTAAATTTTCCAACTCTTCTTCCATGGCTAACTTCCATTTTTCTGCATCTGGACTAGTTAATGTTTCTTCTAAAGTTTCAGGATCTTCCTGGAAAGCTTTCTTGCATGTTGAGCCTTCATATTTCTGTTTCTTGATTGTCAGCTGCACTGCATTCCACTTGCAATTCCATTTATTTCTGAAAGATTTTCTTCATAAATCTCTGAATTTTCCATGATATAATCCTTTGTCCACTTAGGTGCTGAAATTTGTCTTCTGGGTCGACTCTCCTTTTCTGGTATATCCTCCACTTCCTTCTTTTCCTGTTGAGAGCCTTCGTCTATTACTTTATTTTCAACTTCATCATCTTGAGATGAGTCTCTTTCAGAAACTTGTTCCAGGGACAATGTTATAATGCTTCCAGTCATGGAAGGTTTCTCTTCAAATATGACATCTCGGGAACAGATTACTGTACTGGTTTCTTTGATGTAAATGCGATACCTTTCATCTCCATAATACCTAAGGAAATTGCCTTTTTGTCCATCTTTCTCCTCTTCTGAACTGGGATATGAACATAGCAAGTCAATCCAATGATGCGAAGGCGTTTTACTCTGGGTTTCTTTCCTACCCATAATTCATAAGGACTTAAATTAGGAATTTAAGACTTGCCCGTCCTATTCAATATATAAACTGAAGTACTGACAAACTCTGCCCATAGGGAAGTTGGAAAGTCCACTTCCTCATTCGAGTATTTGAGAGTTGTAGCCATTTCTAGAACTGTTCTGTTCTCTCATTCAGCACTGCCATTTTGTTCTGGTGTATATGGGGCTGTGAACCTCCAAGATCTTTCGAACGGCTTCGATGTCAAATTCTCCATTGTCACTGAGTATTTCTTTAACCTTATGCCCTAAGTTCTTAGCGTGAACTATGAAATTTTCAAGCACATCTTTACTTCTGATTTGTGCTTCAAGAAAAAACAGTATCGAAATTTGGTGTAGGCATCTTTGAAGATTGCAAAGTAATGGTATTTCCTAAATGATTGATCAAATGGTCCGCAAATATTTGTCGAGAACAGTTCTCCAGCTTTTGTGACCTATTTCCTGGTTCCAAACTTTAAACGGTGGGATTTTCCATATACACAAGCTTTACATAATTTCATATCAGACTTAATCTTAGTATTCAACTCTTTCTCAACAATGGCCTTTACATGCCTTTTATCTTGGTGACCCCATCGTTCATGATAAAGTTGGAGAGTTGATTCATTATTCTCAGTCACGTTTATGTCAATGTGAGTTTCAGGAACTAAGGTCTTCATCGCAGCTTTGAAAAGACCCCCACCAGCATTTCTCGTTCCATGCGGAACTATTTCACCATCTATTTTTAAATAGCAATCCTTAAATGTTGATTCACACACACTGTTTTGATTTCTATCTTGGGATGCTAACATGGGAAATAGATTTTTATTTATTTCTGGAACATACCAGACATTTTCAAGATTTTTTATTTGATTCATACCATTTACAATGGTCATAACCTTGATAGTGCCTTTTCCAATTGCTGGTAATGACTTTCCATTTGCCACAGTGATGCTATGAGGAAGCTTAAATTTTTCAAAGTCTATAAAGTAGTGACTGTTATTAAAAACGTGCTTTGAGGCCCCATTATCAATAAACCAATCATCAGAATTTGTTTCTGCAGAAAATACTGCCTCATCTACAGCTAGCAGTGTCATGTTTGCAGCAACAATGTTCTTAGCTCCCTTGTTTGGCCCTGTATTTGTACTAGGTTTTGGCAGTTTTCCATCAGCTATCCATTTCTTACATGTTCTGACCCAACGTCCTCTCTGATGTCAATAATTACACTTGCCATTGTTTTTCTTGTTAATAGATGACTTCCGCTTAAATTCCGAATTTGCTATCAATGCTTCCTGATCTAAACTTTCTAAAAAATTTGGATCTTTTCTTAATTCTCTTTCATGGGTGCACAATTGTGTGGTTAATTCATCTAAAGTTCTCTTTTCATCACTAAGAAGTAACCAACTCGATTTGAAAATATGATAACTGGGAGGAAGAGTATCCAGTATTTTACAAATCAACAGCATTTCTGGCAGTTTGTTTTCTTCCTTATTTTCAAGTCTACTGTTTAGTTCATTCCATAGATTTTTCAATTTTGATAAATGAGCTGCCATATCATCACCTGACCAACTGAATTTGAAGAACTGTAAACATATGTTATAAAGTTGGTTATCGGACGAATCTTCAAATACTTTGTGAAGTTCCAGCCAAATATCTCTTGTGCTTTCAAATCTCATTACCTTTTGTAAAATGTCTTCAGTCATGGAATTCGTAAGAACCATCATAGCGCAATTATTGGCTTTATTATAAACCTTCATGTCATCTCTGAATCTCTTTCGAATCTTGTCGGCGGCCACATGGTCAGGCTTCACTGGCTTCTTCAATTTTCCTTCCACGACTTCTAAAGCGTTTTCATGATAATTTAATACGAACTTAATTCGATATTTCCAAATAGGCCAATCACTTTTTCCGCATAACGGCTTAACCAATATCTTTGCAGCTTCCATTTTTTCAAACTAATTTGCCGACTCAAGTAAGGCTTAAGAATTGCCGTGTTAGGCTTACAAACTGCTGCTAAGGTTTATCTCCACTTTCCTCATAAGTTTTCCCACGCTGGGCCCATAACCTGATGAAGTCTAACGTTAGGAATGGAGAGAAATAAATAAGCAGAGATTCATCTGTATTAACATGTATTGGAATACACAATCGTTATCAGTACAGCACATTCTACATGGAAAACGGTAAAGTTAAAACAGTGACAACAACTGAAAAAAACATTGCCAAGAGGAGGAAAGTAAAAAACGTGTTGCCACATATGTTGCAAAATACAAATGGGAAATATAATCATAAATTAAATGTTATTTGCAACAACAAGGACAGTTTGAAACCAATCAAAGTTCAACACACTACAAAGCAGACTATTTTTGTTCATAAAGACCTCAGCTCCTGCTCTCCTATGTTCATGAGAACAGACAGGGTTAAAAAAATCCTGGAACCAGTCTATGATGAGCCATTTCTTGTATTGCAGAGACATGAGAAAAATATGCCTGCCACATCAGTGGGTGACAAAAAAACTGAAAGCTCAAATTCAAAAATCCCTCTGGTCATAACTAATAATGGTGAAAATGCGCTTTAGCCCACTGCTTGGTGATGTTTTGAAAATCGCCAATTCGGCGCGTTTCTGCGAAACGTCTTTGCAATTAATTGCAACCTTCCCGACACGCTCCGGGAAAACCTATTGTAAACAAAACGTAGAATTCTAAACCATAAATTAGTATGGAAACTGTTGCCACAAAAAGATAATAAAATAATATGCAAAACGAACATTACGATCATTAAAATATTTGTCAGTTACCTTTAAATTAATTATTTACATTTTATGTTGTAATACTTACACATTTTATGCCGTTACATAACCTTCCCGACACGCTCCGCGAAAACGTAACCAAAATGGCATTCCAGAAAGAAGGAATTTTTTTTTAAAAGGGCATTAAAATTACAAACGATACCATGTACACACCGTTCCGTTTTAACTTAAAAAAAACATCTGAGAATTGCACAATGTAGGCAACGTACACAAATAAACAAAATAAGCTAGAATAACGAAAATAAATTACAAGAAAATGCCATGTGCACAGCGTTCCTTTTAAACTTAAAAAAAACTTCAGCGAATTGCACAATGTAGGCAACGTACACAAATCAACAAAATAAGCTAAAATAACGAAAATAAATTACAAGAAAATGCCATGTGCACAGCGTTCCGTTTTAACTTAAAAAAAACATCAGCGAATTGCACAATGTAGGCAATGTGCACAAATCAACAAAATAAAATAAATTGCAAACGATACCAGCGTTCTGTTCTTCAGCTGAGCCAAATTATTTCAATAAAAGGCAACAAAATATAAAAATTAAGCAACTTGCACTTCCAATAAAGTAATAAATGTACATGTACATTCACTCACCTCTCTCAGCATCACAGCTAAATCCATAGCGACTTGGTATTTAGCGAAATATACGTACGAAAATAGCAAACACTCAACAGAACAACACCGCATTCAAAGAATACAACGACAACTGAAATAACTACTTAAATTAACACGTAAGAATTTCGAATAAACCGCTACGTCATCTCACATTACCAATAAAACCGTTCTTTATAAAATAGGAAATACGCATGCGCGAAAACTACATGTTTCCGTAGCTTCAAAATACCCAGTCAGCCATGTTCGCGGATATACGGAGTTACCCATGTTGGCGCGTTTATTGCTCATTCAAAAACAATCGCGGCCAAGCAGTGGGCTAAAGCGCATTTGAGCCCTAATAATAAACAAACAATGACTAAGCTACCTGTACAATTCCAAGATTAGTAATTAATTTTATTTTTTCAAATCCAGAATAATGCCTTAAAAATACTTTAGTAATATATATATGTAAACATTTACTCAAAGGTTAAAGTATTTTCTATTACCGTACCTTATTGATATTGCATTTTATACTAGGAGATTTTAGAAACAAACTTCTGATAATTTTCATTAATTTTAGTGATTTGTCATGTTTGCAGAAGTTAAAACTGTCTGCATATAGCATTAAACTCGGAATACACTTGCCAGTTCTGTTAAACAGTAGCGAATAAGTGCCAAGGTTGTTCTAGTTAATGTATTTTGTCAGTTTATGTAAAATACTTATTGTGTAAAAGAGGACAAGACCTTAGTTTCCTTTCATACTTTAAGGTTTAACAAGTTATTGATATATGTTCAACTTGGTACAAATGAAAATTGAGCAATTTTTTTCAAATATTGATAATTCATAAAAAAATTTATATATTGTCTAGTATTAAAATCATAATTTTCATCACATTATATATGGGACAATCATCATATGACATGAGCTGAAGTACTGATTTGTATTTATCATTTGCTATATAACTGTTATTTTATGCTTTATAATTAGCATCCTATTGATATTGTGCCACATTTGCATTTTAATCATGTTAATCACTTCTCAATTTTTTTTCACTGTCAATACATATCGAAATTTCTTTTCTGTACCCCAACAGGTTTTCTTTGTATCGTAACTTAGTTACTGGCACGGCAGTAATGTTAGAAGTACCACAGCCCTCTACATCTAGATGGCAGCATGAGTCAGTCGGAATACAATGGCTTAAAAATAACATGGTAATATTGAAATAATTTTATGTAACTAAAAATTTATTAAAATGTTTAATTCTTTTTTTTTTTGTAAACAGTATTTCAAAAAACAAATGTGTGATATTATGCTTTGTATTATTTTTTTCATAATTTCCGTTCTCATATACATTATTTGTAACTGATTTGTGAAGATTCTAACTGTAATCTGACAGATACTGTTGACAATGTGCTTCTACAATAAAGTGTGAATTTTTTATCTGCTAAGTTTCTTTGAGAAGTTATCTGTGTAAGGACGATATAGTAGTATTTTATTTTTTTCTTGAATAATGGATACTTAAGCAAATGAGGTCATATGCCCAAAAATGTTAATTCCATTGTACTTAGATAAATGCTGTTACTTTCCAGTTGAGCCGAACACGTGTAACTACAGATCAATTATAATGTCAAATAACAGTTTATACAGAGACGAAATCAAAATGATGCCAAATAGCCCAAAAGTCTGGTGATGTTTGGGGATTTCTCGTGAAATTTTGTGACAAAAATTAGTTGCCAAAACCAATACCAGCTTGGCGATATTTTGCAAATTTGGCAAATAATCATTTACCTCAGTGTTAATGTGACTTGCCCCTGTAATCTTATTTTCCTGGCAAAGCTTCACTTGTGGGTGTTCATGTTACATTATACAAAATTTGGAACAACACCCCCTTTCCAAGGATGCAACGTCTCTGGACAGGAAGCCATTCATAGAACTAGTGAAAAATCAATGCAATACCAAAGCAAAAATTTGACTAAATATCATACAACAAATCAAATACTAAATCAATAAATAAATGCATGATCTTACAAATTTACACACACATGGGTCAGTCTTTTTCGGAACCATTTTTGCAAAAACTTTTGTCATGTTCAATTCAACATGCAAAATTCTTCTTACAGTCTCCGTTTAATGTTCACCATGTCTGTGTTGATCTGAATGCTCAAGCATTAATCAGTCTTTCCCCACAGTATCATTAAATTTCTGAATATCCACTTCAGTTCTTGAATTAACAGATCAACCACGATCACGATCAACTCGAACCTCTTTCCAAACTTCTGAAAACCATTTGTGTCATTAAAAAACTCATGCACTTGACACAGCTTTATCACCACACACATCCTTTAATGTATAAAAATATTCCATTGGCAATTTTAATTTCACAAGGAAATCGATGTATTTCACTGCTCTATTTTTAAGTTTCTCTACTACACAATGACATCTGCAACCAAGGCTCAAAAGACAAACAGAGATGAAAGACAGAATGAAGACAGAGACTTCTCTGGAAGGTTCAAGATCAACTGCATTCCAATACTAACTCCCCCCATGCTACGTAACAGGTGCACAGTCTCATTATATGATTGCCTCACATTGCAGGTAGGTAGACACTGGCAAGTGCAGGCAGTTTTAAAGAGATTAACATACAGTTGAGAATTATGTCATACAAATAAACACAAAATGCAAATATTACAAAATGTATCTGGGAAATTAAAAGCAATATATATATATATATTATATATTTAAATAATACCAACATTGCCATTTAAATAGAAATTTAGGAATTAAGTTATAAAAAAAAATCTTACCTTCAGATGGCGCCGGAGTTCTGCAAGTAGAAAATGAAGTCTTTTATTAAGTATACAATAAAACAATAAATAAAACTTAAATATTGTTAGTAAAATTGAACAAAATTTCTCCCTATGATATTTATTTCATACTTTCCTATTCACAACTTCTCAAGCTTGTAAATAAATTTCTTCATAAAAAGCTCAAGATAGTTCCTTCAAAGAAAGACGCACATAGGTTAAATTTCACTTCATTCTTAGCTTATTTTAAGATCAGTACTGACACACAAATTGCAGAAAAATGATGCAGTTAACAGATAATTATTAATAATTTAATAACCTATTAACTCTCCAACCAGTCATCGGTTTGGCTTAAAAAACCCCATAGTTTGCAAAAATGAGACAAGGAAGTGATATTTTAAAAAATTTCAAAATGGCACTGCCACTTTGACTTTATGTTCACGTATACAGCCATTTCAAGATAAATGTGCATACAGGCAGTGAAAAGATTCAACCACTCACACGGATTCCCAAATTATTTTTAGTCCAGGAAACCAATTTAACTGAATAACTACACATAGACAATTTATTATCTATTTAAGCAGTCAATGAGTTCTTAAAATTTTTTAGTCCTACTACTTAAATACATTAGGAAAATTATTGATCGACATATATATATAGTAAGATATTTAGAACCAATTCCACAAAGATCCAAAAGTGAAATACAAAACAAGTAAATTTCAAAATTCCCTTAAATATGTAAAATTAACTAAAATCAGAAGAATTAAAGAAATGTGAAATATTAAAACTTCAAAAAATCAACACAAATACATAGAAAGGAAGAATGCAATCAAATTTGATATAACATTATCAAGAGAAGGTACATCAGACTCCTCTGAATCCCCTTCCTCTTTCAAAACCATTACATTTCTCTTACCCAAAAATTAGCTGATGAACCATTCTAAATTATTTGATTATAACAGTTCACACAAAAATTTTGAATTCCTCCCTAATGCACTGTAAAAATTCCAATACCAAATCAAGTAAAAGAAATTAATTAGGCACTAGTTACTGAATTTAAAATTGAAAGTAGTAATATAAAAATTCAAACACAAAAATATTAATAAATTAAAAAAAACAAGAATTTAAACTTACTCAGTGGAGAAAAAGCAACCCGCTAGAGAAATACATAATACGAGGATAATTTTGTTTTACATAAAAAATTATGATTGTGTACACGCACACATAGAAAGAGAAATAGAGCAAAAAATTAAAAATAGTAAAACAGAGTACATATTTAACCTGGGTAAACAAAAATAAAAAATAACTGTTCACAAAATCAACAACCACTGAATACATAAACATGCCCAGCACTGAGATCAATAGTGCATAAAATATTGCAAAAAAAAAAAAAAAAAAAAAAAAAAAAAATAAAAATCCGTCGACCATTTTTGCCTATTGAAGAAAAGACACCAAACTATATGATTTTTCGCCAAAAATGGAAAGGCCTTCTTCAAATATGCTGGGTTTGGTGTAACCTTGATTACACATCTTGGTTATTATTCTCAAGTAAAGACTCCTTTTTTTTTCCCCTCTATCATGCACTTTCGAAAAAAAAATAACAAAATTTGGAACCTGCCTACTACAGAAGAGTATGCTGTTAAATATTTCTAAAGTTATGGAATCTTAGCGGGTGCAAAAAAATGTATTAATGGCCACAATATGGCGATACTATAGAAAAAATGTAAATTTTTAATGAAAAATTAAATATAAATAAATGATATGATAAATTTGAAAGAAAAACAAGAACAGAACGTTTTTCTTTTATTTATTAGCAAATGAGTTTTTTTGGTTTGGTGCGATAAGCACCGTCTCTTGTAGTCAACGGAATTTCCTATAAGTACCCAAAAAATATATGCTATATAACAACATTTAAAATTAAAAATTATGCAAAACTGGACTTTCAGAGTGAAAATCTAGCACAGCTAAGATTAATAAAATTTATCGTAGCTAAGATTAATATAATTTATAGAACATATATAATAGTAAATTAATATATGTATAAGTTATAAAAAGTTTAATCATTTTAAAAAGAATATCAAAATATTTGTCAGTTGTTTCCTAAAAATACAGTGTCTCACAAAAGTGTTCACACACTTTAAGAATTCGCAGAAAAAAAAAAAAAAAAAAAAAAAAAAAAAA
>KK112589.1:89305-119906 GCA_000611955.2 Stegodyphus mimosarum
TATATTTTACACGATACTGTGCTGCAAGAAAAATGGGGACATGCAATTGCTCACATTGCTTATCCATCAGAATATTTACAATGGCACTGTTCATCTGTCAACAGGTTATTCTCCTAATATTCTGCATTTTGGAAGAAATTTATCATTACATTTTGATACGTTTAATCCAAGGCCATTCAGTTGGACATATCATATTATTTGTCTGAGCTTTTAACACAACTGAAACTAAGATATGAGCATACCTATGAGATGTTGGAATAAAGCAAATAAAAAAGAGTACTCGTCAAACGAAAAATGCCAAATTAAGATCATTCATTTTTAATGATATAGTGTATGTGAACTTAAGGTTACATTCAAGCATAGGTTTTCTGAAACTTTTTGTGTTATTTCTTCTAAAGCAAGTTATGTAAATTATGTTATTTGTGCACTTGACAATGATTTTTTGTCAGCCACTTAGTATTCACATAAGTTACCTTCGTTTGGCTCCTAAATCGTCAAGTTATACATCAATATAATCTTAGAAATAGACAGCACACTTAATTCTTTTTTTTTCACTCATCTTTATGTACTATCATAAAACATTATTACAAGTTCCACAAAATGTTTAGTTAATATTGTTATGCCTCTTTTGTTGATTTCTCAATTGTGTGAGCAGATTATTAGAGTTTAAGACTTGATCACCCATATCAATATCATTTCTAGATTCAACGACATTGTACAAGTGCATAAACGTTTTTGATTTCAAAAGTGATTATAGTGGTTTGTAATGTTTCTTCATCCTGTATGCGATTTATCTAATTAAGCACAACTGGGGATGTAAAAAATTGTATTTTGCTTTATCATAGAAATACTTCATTTACAATTCTCTACTGTGTACTTCCATATGGTGGTATATTAGAAAATTTTACGTACCATATTTATATCGTTCACTTATGTATTTTGCATAAAAAGTTGCTTACGTGAAGACTGAGAGTTTATATGAATGTATTTTTCATATTGAATTATGGAATATTTAAATAAGTGGTTCTATGTTCTAATATTAAAAATTTTGTTTTTATCTATATGGCATGGTTTGGTGATACCTAAATGATAAATCTTTCTATTTAAAATGTAATTTGTAATCTATGTAATATGTATTTTAGACTGTTAGCTCCATAGTGATTGTCTGCAAACTGAGAGAAATATTACGATTGGTTGTTCTCACTGTGGAATATTTTCATTGCATTTCCTATCTTCTGCATTGTCTGTACTTTTAATTTTATTATATCAAGAATCAAGAAATTCCACGTTTTTATTAAATTATCATGATTACTACCACTTCTAAATTCATTCTGTTCCTTAATTTTTTGACGGAAAATTTACATCCTTCTTAAGTGTTTTTACCTTTTTTCTCATGCGAAGACATTATCTTTTTAAAGGTTTCTGTTTTGGCTTTCTAAATTTTTATCCTATTAGATGAACGGCTATTTTGATGATGATAAATTTTTAACCTTTGATGATATGGAGATAGAGGCTTCGTGCGTAAATGCTCCATAAATTAAACTTCCGTGATATTTTCATTAGTTGAGATGCTTAACTGTACTAATTTATAAATAGCAGCAATTTGTGAATCTCTTGGCCTTTTTGCACTTTTCATTATATTTTTGCTTCGCTCTGGATTTTTGCTGCTTGTGCTCTTCTTGTTACAAATATGCCGTAGTTGGTTTTTCTTCATCTTCTTTTGCAGTTAGCGGAGCAAGTGATATTATATTATGGTATTACTACTGGAAATGTGTTATGTACCAAAAAAAATTGTGATGATGGCTGCCGTTATTTTCCAAATGCGAGAGACAGCTCGTATACGTTTCCTTGAGTATGTTTGACTTTTTGCCCCCACTTACCGTATGAGAGATGTTGAATGCTGTTAACAAAGGCTGTGAAACTACACTAGGTGCAGAGGAATACAAATGTTTTAGGTGCCAGGAGGGATTCTACAGTGGCGGACTTCATGCAATCAATATGGAGCAAAGTCTGGTGAAAACTGATAAATAAACATTCTTTGAAAATGTATCCAAGACTCTCTCTTTTCCTTTTATTGAACAGCTCACCATGACATGGCGAAGACCATAATCCTACCTTGGATAAGCCGCTACACTACTTAAATATTCTCTTAATACCACATACACACCACGATAATTAACCCCACAAAGTTTCAATTAAAATTGAATTATAATTTTAAGCTATAAACTGTTTGTAAATATTACTGAACAGAATTTCCAATTCAGACCTTAAATCTTGTTAATTAAAATTTTCATTTTATGCATTTCATATTTTACATGTTATGCAATATTTAACAATATATTAATATACACAGATACTATATCCAACTTTCAAATATATGTAATTCTAACTTCCATTCATTAATGTAATTTAAAAAAAAAAAATATTGTTCAACAGTATGCCCTTAGTGAAACTTCAGGATATGCCCAAATACTGCACATTTTACTTACAATAATATGCTAACTAAAGATCTTGAAGAAATATTATTTAAATGTCTGTTGTTTTCAGCTTGCTTATTTGAATCTTGAAAAATTGAAAATATTGCCGCTTTAAAATGATATTTTTAAATACCGCATTTATATTTACTGCAAGCCATATGAGCTAGAAATAAATGCACAGCTATGTCTTGAATAACGAAGAAACACTAATTTATAATGAAATAATTTCATAGCAAAGTTTTTCCTATTTTTTAATTTACCATTTTGAGCAAGTCATTTTAAATATAAGATTTTGTAGTTTATATATAATTTCTGAAATATTTTTTTCTTACGGTTAGCAGCCTGTAGTAACTAATTAGCTCAAAATTACTTTAGGTATAAAATTGAAATTTACAGATCAGGTCACAATTTCTTTTATGTTTAAAGAAAAATTCTTTCACTTTTTGAATTTTTAATGGTAAATATTGAAGATGTTAGACTATGATCTGATGTTTTCAATTTACCTTTGTTTTACTTACATTGGTCTCCTTGTTTGATAATCTGACATTTCCTTTGTGTAGCCTACATTCAAGTACTTCACTGATATATTGTTTGATTGGTTTCTATTCTACATAGTCAAATTTGTATCAATGCCTGATGTAAAACAAAATAAGAATAATGCATAAACAAATTAAATCTTTCTTTTTTTGATCGTCAACTTAGATTTAAGAAATATCTTCTTTATAGTACACAATTTTTTTAATAAACTGAGAGAATGAATATATCCCAAAGGTTCAACAGTGTTAAGTTTTTGTATCTAAAATTAATATGTACAATAGTGGTGAGGTGAGGAATTATGAAAATTTTAAGAAAAAGCTCTCAATTTATCCTACGAAAACAAAATTCTAAAGTAAGATGAAATGTGTTATTTTTATCAAAAACAGAAAATACTGAGAACTATACATGAATGAGAAAACATTTTGAAATAAAAAAGAAATTGTTAAAAGTTTAAAAAAAAATCTTAATTTATTAGATAAGATAAACTCTTCAGGATGTCGGATCATCAAAACTAGGTCTTTTAAAAATTCTAAATGCAGGAGTTTGTTTTAAAAGTCTTTATGTACTATCATTTGTCAAAAAATTCTTACATAAAGCTAAAGAGTTCTTAAAAGCTTTCAAATTGCATGCTGCGATCATGATCCAAGCACATGGTTGATTATTAATTTTTCAATATATATAGCTTTACTAATATAATTTAATTCTTGCTGATTTGGAGTAAAATGAATGATTTATTTCATTAATGTTTCCTATTTAATCTTCTAATTGTAATATTGAATAAAAACAATGAGCTGGGGAGTGCCAAATTAAATGTAAAAAAGAAAAGTTTAATTGTAACTTCCAGTTTTCTTCCCAACACTTCAATTCAATTCAGAGCAAATTGCAATTAAATTTTTTAAATAATAGTTTTCCATATGATTTCGAACTATTATATAATTATATAGACATTCAGCAGCAGTACTTTCTAAGCCACAAACAAAAAGAAGAAAGGGTTTAATTTGGTTTATTTAACTACACCAAAGAATGGATCTGAAAAAGCACCAAAGAACCTGAAAATTGAACACAAATTTAACAAAGGAGTCACTCCAGCCTCCTACAGCTCACCGCTGTGTGTAACAATATAAAACAATACTGTTAAGATTGTTTCAGGATTATTTATATAATTACTGTTACATTTTTATTGAATTTTTGTGATTTAATTGAACTTGTGTCTTTCACTGCAAGTCCTTAATCGTTGAAAAAGAGATATTAGATTGAAAATAAAAAAGTAAATAATTACTGCAAGAGAAAATGTACTTAAGTTTTACATAGGTAATGATATTTTTAAATACCGCATCAGGTATTTTGATATTAAACTGGTAGTTTTGCAACAAATGTAATTAGACTCTATTGATAAATAATCAGTTCAATAAATGAAAATAAAAAATAAAGCTTCTGTTCCAGTAAAAGATAACGCATGCAACACATTTTTTCCAAAAAAGCTACATTTACCAATTTGAAACTTTACAGCGAGAAAACATCATCTCATTATAACTGTGCTAAAATTTTTCTAAACATAAGAAATTCATCTTTTAGGCTATTGAATGGGATAGAATGATTTACTTTGATTACTTTCGAGAAAAAAAAAATTGTGGGTAATGAAAGTAATATATAATTTAACCATGGCCAACAGCTCAATGTCTGCATACGTATCTTTGGAAGGAAAAGAGTTTGGCACATGTATTTTTAAAATACAAAAGATCAGGATTATTTTTTTAGTTAAAATACTGCATTTATTGATTAGAAGTTAGTTCAAGCAAGACAAATTAAAGATAGATTGAATTAGTTTGAATATATTTTTTAGTCTTTATATTTTATTATGAATAATGTAAAGAGAGTTCAGAATACTTAACTGAATTCTATTTTAAAATCTTGTCAAATCAATTTGAAACATAATTCAGTTGTTCTCAAATAACAAAAGATATTGAAATTTTTAACAAAAAATGATAAAAATATCATAATCAAAATTGACGTCTGATTCACAAAAAAGAATAAATCAATATCACATTTTTAACAAATGTCATTATGAGTTATTCTTTTAAAATGACAAAATTTACTCTGAAGCAAAAAATTCTATTGGCTTTATTAAAATTCCGTCACAGTTTATATTAAGTTGGTATCTAAGCATTTTAAAAAATGGGAGACGGGAAGAACCTATTCTAATTAAATTTAACATACATACAGTAAATATTATTACTAGTAATATGATTATTTTTCTAAAGGGGGGCTGTAAAATATCTTCAAATTAGTCATTCATAAAAAGTAAGCCTTACAGCATGAAATCTGTAAATTAATTTTATAATAGTAAAAAGCTTTCAAATTGCATGCTGCATTTTTTGGCATTCTTTATTTGAGGAATAAAATACAATCATTAGTGAATAGAATATTATCCGACGAACTTAAAAATGTGTACTTAAGTAACAACTTCTTATCGAAAGTCTCTTAGGCAATAGCCCTATGCCTGTCTAATGCAGAAAATTATTTTTCGAACGTTGATAATAAAGCAATCCATCGCATAAAATCATAAACATTTCTTCGTAATTACGAAGTTTAGCCGATTGGCGGCTCAATAAATGTTTACATTTGAAATGGCACAGATGCCACAGCAGCGCCATCTAGTGAATCGCGACATTTTTGGACCCGTTTTTCTACTAGGCAGTTTCACCTCCTTCATTATACTCCGTGAAAATACCTAGTCAGCCATGTTCGCGGATATACGGAGTTACCCATGTTGGCGCGTTTATTGCTCATTCAAAAACAATCGCCGCCAAGCAGTGGGCTAAAGCGCATTCCAACCAAGAATTGTACAAATGTATAACTAGAAACTTCATTACATGCATGCAGTGACAGTAGATCTTGTTTACAAGATGGAGATTAATTGTATTGCAGACCTTGTCAACAAATTAGCATCACTGCGGTAGAAGTATGTGACATCCTGCATAGCTTTTAAAATATTTGTCAGCCAGTTCTTTGTCATTGTGATACATGCATTGCAGTTAGGAACAATAGTTCATGTGAACAGTTCTGATAAATATCAAGCATTATTTCTTGTAAATATCCATAGTTAAAATAGCATTTTGTTTTCCATGTTCTTTGCACTTACTATGTTTCTGCATTCATGTTTCATAGTCCACAGTACATTGTATTGCAAAAATTACTATTTATGCTATGTTCTGTTATGCTTCAATGGGTTGACTGTCAGTTCTGATTTATATATATGATAGTTGAATATTGAGTTAGTAAGTCATATACATACCTACCCATCAAAATGTTTTGCAGTATAGTTTAGTATTCCCCTTCTTAACAAATAAAAACAAAAATGAGGCACGTAAAATCTATAGGTGATTAAAAATACTACTACCTGAATGCAAATTAATAATGTAAGAAAATACAGTTTTTCATCTGATATGCTTAACAGTAATATTAATTCTAGATTAGCTATTTTCTCCCTTCTTGAAAAAAAAAAACATATAATTCGTAGTGCATTTTACAAAACAGTTAAGCTCGAATTACATACTTAATTATTAATTATTAAAAGTAATTTTAGTAATAGTTTGACTTCTTATGATTTTCATTTTAATTTGATTTGGTTTGATTGATTTGATTATGGCAAAGTACATGAGAGCTATTTGCCTAAGCAGAAGGATGCTTTCGTGGAGGACTTTCTAAAAGACACTTACTCATATACACACTACGCATGCAGCCAGTCTGTTCACGTAGATTTTAACTTAGGTCAAACTATCTGCTTTGAGCAACTTTTTTACCACTCAGGCACTGGTAGGGAACATTTTCGTTATGGTGGAATAAATTTTTGCATCTTAAAATTTTTCTTCGAAACAGTCATGGACATATTTTGTGTTTCTAGAATGGATATTATATTTTAAAGCTATGATACTGAGTCCATTGTGGTGTCATTTTGGAAATGACTTGTGTTCATACATTTACTGCAAATAATACTTATTGTTTAATTAAAAGCTTGTTCATTGCTTATTATACAAAGTATTCATTCAGTTTAAAAGTGTACTGGTTATAAAAATCGTAATTGTATACATTCATAAGACATACCTTGTATGTATCATACATTCAGGTTTCAGCCGTCAGCCTTAGAAAGTGAAGATTCTCTTTCTTATGGTTCCTGCTATAAACAGTGAGCCAGTTCGATCATCGGTGAGTGATGTTGTTTTACTTTCGAAGCTTGGCTGGAATGTGCATGTGCCTGAATACTCCAGACAAGATAAATACTTCATCTACTGAAGAATACTACTGGATGATATGGATATTGGAATTACTGAAGTTATATTGGGTTGGAGGGAAAGTTCTGTCGTAATTTAAATAGGCAGGTGATTTTTCTTGTAAATAAAAAAAAAACTGGCTAGTTTGTTTTTTTAGCTGCTGTATAATATAAAAGGTGCCTTTTTTTTTACCGTTCATCATTTATTTGTGATATTTAAAGTGAAAAACATGTCAGTAGATAAAGTGCATTTACAACACTGCATTTTATATGAATTCCAAAAAGGAAGCAACGCATCAGTTGCATGTAAAAATTTATGTGCGGTATTTGGAAAAGATATTGTAAATGTTCGTACTTGTCAAAGATGGTTTAGCAAATTTTGTTCGGGCGATCTGAGCCTCAAAGAAAGTGATCGATCTGGACAACCATTCAATATCGATAATGATATTTTGCGATCCATGTTGGAAAATAATCCACATTTAACAAGTCGAGAATTTGCAGAAGAGTTTGGCATTCATCATGCAACTGTTGGAGATCACATTAAATCTCTTGGGTTTGTGTTAAAGCAAAGTGTTTGTGTTCCACATGAACTAACGGAAAGGAATTTGTCTGATCGTGTAAGAATGTGTTCATCACATATGATTAGACACAATGTGGAGTCGTTTTTGAACAGGCTGGTTACTGGAGATGAAAAGTGGATTCTTTACGAGAATATTAAGAGCGAAAAATCTTACTGCAAACCAGGAATATCATCAGCAACAGTTCCAAAACCAAGTATCCATGAACGAAAAGTACTGTTTTGTTTGTGGTGGGACAGGAAAGGACCAGTGTACTACGAGTTGCTGAAACAGGGGAAAACCATCAACGTGGATCTGTACTGCAATCAGCTGGATAAATTGAATGCAGCTATCAAAGAAAAAAGGCCAGCATTTGCGTCCAGAAAAGGAATAGTGTTCCACCACGATAATGCTCGCCCGCCTACTGCAATGGTGACACAACAAAAACTGAATACGTTAGGATGGGAAGTCCTTAGTCACCCACGGTATTCACCTGACATTGCACCATCTGATTATTACCTGTTCAGATCTCTGCAAAATTATCTAACGGGAAAAAAATTCAAATCTTTTGAAAGTGTTTCTAAGGCAGTTGCTGACTATTTTAACTCCAAGGATGAGAAATTCTACAAAACAGGAATTCACAGGTTACCTGAAAGATGGCAACAGGTTGTAACAAATAACGGAGCATATATAATTGATTAATATTAAACACGTATTTTTATAAATGAATTCAAATCTGTTCTTTAAAATACGACAGAACTTTCCCTCCAACCCAATATTACAAGAGTTGGATGAGAGCATGGAAATCATTAATCAAGAGATACTTTGCATGGCTTGACAAATCTACATAGTAGATTGATCTTTGTATAAATAATTAAGCTTCAAAAACTCTCAAAAGCATTTGACAAAAAAAAAAAAAAAAAAAAAAAAAAGGATGGAACTCTTAATGAGTAAGCAATGAGTTTTTATTACTATAGCAGGCTACACTTCCTGGCAATTGATAAATTAAATTTACAAAGTAATGAAATCTTGCATCTTAAAAGAAAACCAGATACTTGAAGGAATTCTTAATGGATAAGCAATGAGTTTTTACTACGCTTCCTGGTAATTAATAAATTAAATACACAAAATGATGAAATCTTGCTTCTTAAAAGAAAACCAGATAATTTTCCTGATAGTAATGAAGAAAATCTTCAAGTATTCCTAACGGTTTTTTTAAAGCCCCCAAAACTGTCCAGGAGAAGACTTCTAAAAAATACTACCAAATATGTAACTACTACAAAAGATTCAGTCATCTTAATTCACCTAAACCCTAAAATAGCAATCAGCCTTCTATAAGCAACCCAGATAATCCTAATAGTCAAAGAGAATTTGTCACCTCAACCTAATTCAGTTTCATATATCAAATCCGAGAGAAGACGCATCTGTAAACATATAGTATTCTTTCTGGTATGTGGGCATTTAAATTCTACTGAAGCAAAAGTCTCCTAAAGCAGTTAGTGATAAAAAAAATGTGTGTTAGAGAGCCTTGGCTAATGAGTTGCACTTTATTTTGTGTATGCAATCTTATGCTTTCAAATAGATCTTCAGTTCAGAGCACATGTTTGCCATAATGTAACCTTCATTTATTACTTACTTTATTATCACTATAAAAAATTGTATTTATTACCGTATTTCAAGGCCCACCAGCGGCCGAGCGGTAAAGACGCTGAACACTGGTAGTTCGGTCTGAGGTTCGAATCCCGCGAATGGGCTGGCTGCATGGGCGTTTTCGTGGTTTTCCCCATGTGTAACGTGTATACGAGCCAGTTTCCCTTAGAAAGTCCTCCACGAAGGCATCCCTCCCTTTAGGCAGATAGCCCTCGTGTGCTTTGCCATAATTGAATAACCTAACCTAACCTACAGTATTTCAAAATTTTAGTGATCAGTTTATTTATCAAACACTGTATTTTTACAGAAGTAAGTATTGAGGTAATACTTATCTCAGGATATTGTAAATTAATTCATAAATTTTAAGGTATGCATATATTTGAAACTGTTAATAAGAAACTGAAACATTCACATTATGTAACAATTCATTTGATAACCTGGTATATTTGTAATATATTAGATCATAGGTTCCCAACGTGGGCGATAACGCCCCCTTGTGGGCGTTTCAGGCTTTCAGGGGGGCGGTAAAAAACCCAAAGAAAATTAGGGGGCGTTGATATGGCGCAGAGGGGCGTTGGAAGATTAGCCAAATATAGTCTAAAAAGACTTTAAAATCACGCTGATAATTCATTTCTATCACGTGTGCGAAAATTCACATATTTCGATATGAGACTTCACTGTTCAGAGAAAGACATAACTCTCTAGTATGTACGATTCTGGGGCTGCATGTGCTAAAACTAGCAACCTGTCTTGCCAATTTGGCGAGATGCACTCCAAAAAGTCGCAGAAAACTGTTGACTTTTGTTAAAAGGGTCACCATTTTAGTGAAAGGAGAAGTAGAACCGGAGTTCATAATATCAGAAGGAAAAGCCTTCAGTGCAAAAATATATCTGTATTGTCTTTATGTACATACTTATGTTACGTCCAAAGCCCAAAGTTCGGCCAGTTTGCGTTTTGGCCAGGAGGTTTGACCAAAGTCCGAAATACTTGCAATTAATATTGTATTTTATACTTTGGCCGGCCATTTCGCGAAGTGGCTGGGAATTCTTGGCCAAAGCCTGATGTGATAATGGTAGATTGAGTCTATGGAGCAGAAAAAGACTAAGGATCACCCTTAAAGGTAGTTGACAAATTGAGTACTCAATTTGCCTCTGTATTTATACTCGATACGCAACGCATTTGCTTAAGATATAATTCGTCATTTTGAAGGGCGCAAATCTAATCTTCACACTATCACATTGTTACAGCATATGCGTTCACTGAATAGTTTCTACTCGTTGAACTCACAGAAGTACTCATTTTTAAATACTTCATTTTTAACAGTGTGTAAAACCATCTGCCCTTGATTTCTTTTTTCCCAAATTGGCCGGTCAAAGCCAGAAATCAACAAAAAGATTGGACATTCGCCGGTAAGTTTACAGCAACGTTGGCCAAAATGCGAATTGGCCGATTTCGGGCTTTGGCCGTAACATTTACAAAAAATGTCACTGGGACTAAAAAATGCCACTTACAAGCGGCAACGATAGCGAGATCTCCAACTAAACTGTATTCTAAGAGAGTCTGTAAAAGTGCGTAGGCGACGTTGGACGCGGGAAAAAATTAGAGCGCCGAAATAAGCGGCGGCGGAGTAGACAAATCGTCACCAGTGGTTTACCCGATCAAAAATTGTAGGTAGCTAAAAATAGAACAGCCCCGCAGAATGCTACAGACTCAGGCTCACACTATCTATCGTTCATCGCAGCATGTACTGCGTACGATGAAAACGGCGTTGCCTTAATATTTTGCTACTTCAACTTATATTATTTAAACCGGCAGTATCCCTTGCAGCTCCCTTAACTTGGATCAAGTATAAGTAAAGAAAAACCCATGTCGGAAGCAAAAAAGAAGAGGCGGCAGTACAGTGCGGATTATATAAAATACGGATTTATCGAAAATCCCTCAAATCCATCATCTCCATTGTGCCTTATTTGTCAAAAAACATTTTCGAATGAAGCGATGAAACCTTCTAGGCTTCAAGATCATCTTAATAAAATGCATCCGGATAAGAAAGACAGAGATATGACCTATTTTCTAGAGATAAAAAAGAAGATTGAAAATCAGCCAACTATATCAAAATTATTTTCATCAGCTTCTAAACAAGACGATGACGGACTTCGAGCTTCGTACAATATCTCATTGTTGATTGCTAAAACAGGCAAGCCACATACTATTGGGGAAGATTTAATTTTACCAGCAGTTAAAGAAGTAATAACCACCGTGCTCCATAAACCAGCTACAGATATTATCCGAAAAATTCCTTTGAGCAATAATTCTGTGCAAAGACGAATTGATGAGATGGCTGAAAACATTGAAGAATCGTTGTGCAATTATCTGCAGACTTGTCAATTTTCAATTCAGCTGGATGAGTCCACTTTACCAACCAATGAAGCATTGTTATTGTCGTACGTGAGGTTTATCAAAGATGAAAAAATATGTCAAGAAATGTTGTTTGCTACCAATTTGGAAACAGATACAAAAGGAGAAACCATATTTGATACACTGCAAAAGTTTTTTGACGAAAAGGAAATTCCTTTTAATAATATTTTGTCGGTTGCTACGGATGGCGCACCGGCTATGACAGGGCGTCACAAAGGCTTCATAGCATGCTTAAAAAATAAAGTTCCGGACGTGCTTGCTGTGCATTGCGTAATTCATCGACAGCATTTGGTTGCGAAAAATTTGAGCGAACGTCTCCATACATCACTGCAATATGTTATAAGAGCAGTTAATAAAATCAGAAGTAACTCGTTGAATGACAGATTATTTAGTCAGCTTTGCATTGCAAATGATGAAGATTTCAACCGATTGCTGCTTCACACAGAGGTGCGCTGGCTTTCAAAAGGTACTTGTTTGACTCGATTTTACAATCTGTTTGAATCTGTGATAGAGTTCCTAGGAAACAAAGACACGGAATTGCGCGACAACCTCATCGCATCAAAAAACGATATTGCGTACTTAGCAGACCTCTATAAATTGTTTAATGATGTCAATCTCCAACTTCAAGGAGAAGACTTAAACTTGATTAAGACTAAAAATAGCATTGCTGCTTTCGTGTCTAAACTGCTATTATATAAAAGAAATATAGGCAGACGTGAATTCCATACCTTCCCATGTTTATCAGCAGTATCATTCAAGCACGACGACTTGCTTGTTTACTGTCAGCACTTGGAAAACCTCTACAATGACTTCAAGGAACGATTCGAGGACATTTTAAACATGGACATACCAGACTGGGTTTTGGATCCTTTTTCCAATGTCAACACAGCAGGACCATCTCAGTTAGAAGAAGAACTGATAGAACTGACGACAAATGAGGAATTAAAAATTAAATTCAAGAATGGCTACCAAGAATTTTGGCTGCAGAAGTCGATTTCGCAATTGTATCCAAGATTATGGTCGATTGTGCAACGATTTCTGCTAGCATTCCCATCTTCATATTTAGCAGAACGTGGATTTAGTGCTGTAGCAACATTGGTAACGAAAAAGAGAAATCGGCTCCATGTTACTGAACGCGGCGATTTACGATTGTTTTTAAGTAAAATCGAGCCTGATATTAACAAGCTTCTTAAAATGCATCAAATTCAGCCTTCTCATTAGTTAAGTTAGAAATTTGATGCCTTTAAATTTTAATAAAAATACTTTTTAATAATAATTAAGTATGCCTTTTGAGTGTTCCCTGAAACTGTCAATTTATTTATTTAGAAAGCAATAGTTTATTATGGATTATTCCGTATCATCAAAATCCCTGCCTGTCCTTATAACAGGTAAGCTAAAACTTTTATTTTTCTTTTTAAATAACGAAGAAATTCAGTAGCGTTTCAATTCCAACAACATTCTGTCTATTAGTATTTTTTTTATTTAATTCTTGTTTTCACCATGCATTATGTACGCTCTTATTTCTCTAGGGGGGCGGTATTGAAATATTCACTAGAAAAGGGGGCACCAGTTCGAAAAAGGTTGGGAACCTATGATCTAAGCGATGACAGAATTCAAAACCGCCTCACTGAATGTAGCAGCAACAATTACTACAAAAAAGAAATTTGCTTTTCAAGGCTCAAATAGCATGGTGCAATGGAAGTAAAGAGCGTAGCTAAATGCCTGTGTAATTTAGCTCATCGCAAAAGTCCTTTCTTCTTGTAGCTTTTCCAGTACTGTCAAACAGTATCTTCATGGGTGATTATAACAAGAAATTAAACTTGAAAAGGTGTTGTGGAAATTATGCTGGAATCACAAGTTATATTTTAAGCTTCGTGAAATAAAAATATTGGATTAATTGAGCCGTTCGCTGAACAATTCGATTAACTCCAGTTTTTGAAATCCAGATCTTAAATTTAAGGATCATAGCGCTTGGTTCAGCCATAGCTTTTTAAATCTATAATAAATTTTCCAAATAATAAAGATTAGCATCATTAAGTTTGTAAGTCAAAATTGTTTTGGCCATTGAAAAATAAAATTTATTTCAGAAGTCATTTTGATCAACTTTGTACTCAAAGTCATTGCAACAATTCAACTCAAATTCAGTAGCACGTGCTGAATGATATCGATAAATTTTTTAGTGCAGTTTTATCCAAATTAAAGCAACTAAGGAGTATGATAGTTTACGCTAGGCATGTCAAACTCTACACCTCAAATGAACCAAATAGTCATCAGTATACAATAGCGCAAGCCGAAAGGGAAAAAAAACTGTTTTCATAGTCAATGGTGCATTTAAAAAGCGATTAACACATAAAATCTCCCCTAGTACTGTATTTCTTCAAAAAAAAAAAAAAAAAAAAAGAAGAAACATCAGGAAAACCTTATAATAGAGGGAATCTGTTTTTTCTGCCCCGGTACCTGGCATACAACTAGTGGCTGAGCGGTAAAGTCGTTGGCCACTGGTAGTTCAACTTGGGTTCGATTCCAGGCAAACAGACTGGCTGTATGGGCGTTTCCGTGTTTTTCTAATGTCTACCGTGGGTACAAGCAAACTTCCCTTAGAAAGTCCTCCACAAAGTCATCCCTCCCCGTTATGCAGATAGGCTTCGAATGCTTTGCCGTAATCAAATAAACCAAGCCAAACAAACCTACAATCAGCTTTTGGATGTCTGCAGACATGCTGCTCACACTAATTATTTTCACAGCTGAAACCCGATGAATGCAACCTTAATTTTGCTAGGAAGTTGTTCGCTCTGGTGCGTACTACCGAATATTTGTAGAATTCGGGGATATCCACTTCACTGAATATTTGTTTTAGAGTTGAGTTGCATTGAATTACTATTAATTTCATCTGTAAAATGACCTGGTAATTTCTCAACACCAAGTAGGAGAATATCTTTTTAAAGTGACTGACTCAACAGTCCTTTTTATGTAGTACCTGACATTAGCTCCTCGATACTTGATGAAGTTCCAATTTTTATTAATATATTATAATTGCATACTTTTATTTTTTTCTAGAGCCGCAGGAAAGTTAGTCACGGGCAATATGTTGTTCACAAGCAGCGAATTTGACAAGCTTGGTGTACACCAATGGTGGCTAACTGTTGCAAGATTAAACAATTATAATTATTATTACTGTGGACTTCCTGATATGCTAATATTTTCCTGCTTCCTTTTGATATTGTTAATTACAAAGATACATAGCGCACAGACGCACTGTACACGTAAAGATTTCTGAAAGGGTACAAGCGAAAACTGATTTTGATAAATCTGCTACTTTTCATGAGTGCTGATAGTGTTACGCTTTTAGTAACGTGTATACATTTTTAAGGATAAATATGTTTTACGGGTTAATGCGTTTAAAATGACATTCTGAATTTCTTGTGTGAGTTATCTTACATTTAGTCTCAGTTCCGTTCTCGCTACAAATTTATTTATATTACTAACTTGAAGTGAATAAAATCAGCAATTCGAAATTATTCCTGCTAAATATTTTAATAATATATTCATTAATATTGGTTGAATAAAGCGTATTGTGCGACTCAGACATCAATATACGTTTTAAACTGGTCTTCGTGTGTAAAGAATCTAGTATCTACTGGTATACAAGAAATTGCTTAATCGTATTCAGAACTTCAGTTTTCTCGCTTCTGCGAATAAAAGTTTTCAGAAATTATTTTAGAAGTTTTTTCGCTTCTGTAAATTTTAGAAGTTTTTTCGCATCTGTGAACTCCCTAATACTTAGAAAAATCAAAAACTCAAATTTGCTACGAAGATTAACAATTCAGAATCAACATGCATTTTAAGAATATTATGATATATTTATTCTGAAGCCTTTTTAATCCACGAATTTTTTCATAATTTCATTAAGAAAAATTTATTACAAAATTTCTCTTTCTACGAAAGGCAGGGGTATACAACTTTAATCCAGCAATTCTTGGTATTGGTTAATCTCGAAGCACGGAAAATGGAAGAAAATAGAAATCGATCCCTAAAGGGACTCCAAATGTATCTACGAACTTGTGGAGAGTGCTTGCTAGCTCATTCCCAAAAAGTATTGTTGCGATTTCAAGCTAAAACAAAGTTTAAAATAGGAAAGACGTATGTTAATGATTCTAAAGAATGCAGTTCCACGTTTATTGTTGTGCATGTAGTACCACAATATAAAGCCTAAAATTAGAAATAATATTGCAGTATGAGCCTTTCTATAAGCAATACGTTAGATTACCTATTACTATACCAATATCTAAGATCAGAAGTGTCTCTAGGATTAACAACGTCATACAAGTTCAATAGACCAACCATGGTTAGCACAGGTAGCTAGTAAAAAAATCGTTTTCAGATGTTAAAACCTAGTGCAAAAATAAATTCTTCCAAGCAAATAATGTCAAAATCTTGAAGTAAATTATAATTTAACTTTTAACTGTGTAGAGACATTAGGTAATTTTTTTTGGAAGCAGAAGAATGAAAAATGAGCAACGCCTTCGCCGGGAATCGAACCACGGACCTCGATTACGCGTCGAACGTGCTGACTACTACACCACGAAGACATGCGAAGAAGGTGGAAGAAATACCTTATATACTCTCCGTTTTAAAGGGCGACTGGGGTTTTGGGGACTCAGTCGCCAAATTCTGGTGGTAGAGAATCATCATCCGCCACCTTTCTAGTTCGGGCGCCAATGTAGAGTCATTAAGTTATTTGAAAGCAGGAGAGAGGAAAAATGAGCATTGCCCTCGCCGGGAATCGAACCACGGACCTCTCGGTTACGAGTCGAGCGTGCTGACCACTACACCACGAAGGCATACGAAGAAGGTGGGAGAAATACCTTATAACTGTTTCAATAAACACAATAAAAGTTTTGGACTACTTTTATTTTTCCCAACCAATCACTTGAAGCTTCCGGACGAAGTGCCAGCAATTATTACCTCCATCTGCTTCCATTAAAATATCGCAAAAAAGTTTGAATGGAATTATTTACTCAATTTTATGCAGCCAGTACATGTAATTATAGATTTAATGACTGAACAGCGGGAAGCGGATTAACTTTCTTCCCCAAACTGTAACTGACGTTAACGAAACGTGCAATTATTTTTTAAATTTTCCTCTTAGTCACCAGATTTCGTATGTACATCTTACTTTTAGTTTCTTAAAATGAAATATCACCTTAAAGTGTACCATTTTGAGAGAATTTCAGAAATTCAAGCTACCATAATGATGATAGTAAGAAGTGCTTTAAGAGTTGACTTCTACGAAACAGCTTAAGAGCTCTATGAATATGTCAAAAGACGTATATCATTAGAAGGAATGTTATAATGTTGAATTCGCTTTGAATTGATATAAATTCTAGTTTAATCTTCTGAGACTGATAGATGAATTATCATCCCGTCTTTGAATTTCAGTACCAAAATATTAAGCAATTCGACAAATATAAAAGTGACTAAAACATTTATTTGAAGTTTATCTTGAAGTAACAGAAACTAAAACACTAACAGTTGACAGCTGCCGGAAGACGAAGACACAATCATTCTACCAAGAGGTTAGGTGGTATTGTCTTAGATACGTGACATAACATTGTAAGATATTGCTGCCGTTGTGGCTCAGGATGTAATTAAATAAACTATTTATTACATTACTTCAGATACTCAAATTACCTTACAGCAGAACATACACTTAGAATAGTACACTTTACAAACTTAACATAATTTTACAAACGTATAATTGAGGGAAATCTAAATTGAGTTGTAATACAGAGTTAAACTTCAGAAACAAAGTGAATATTTTCTTACTCTAGGCTTTGTTCCATTGCGCTGAAGAGGAAACAATTATTCAAAATATTTACAAGTTTTATTTTAAAGACTTAAAAACGTGGCTTCGCTATTCGTCGATTACTAACTTAATTTTGACTGGGCTCAGTCCTTTTTTGGCATAATTTTATAAAAGGAATCCCTCTCTTAATAGCAGTTCGGGTTGAAAGGCGATCTAGATCATTATGCCGTCAAATGTCCTTTGAAGACTGCACATCACAGCAAGTTCTCAACGCAAGATTTGCTCTTCTTCAGTCCTATGGTACTTAACTATGTCAACCATTGTCATTAACCAAACAGCTCCTCATTCTACTCAATCTTGACGGATTCCTTACATCTGTAAGCTTCTCAGCAACAACGAAATAACATAGCAAAATATATTTCTGATTAGTCCGAATGCTCTCTTTAAAAGATCGAAAATCTATCAGTTCTTACATTATAAACTTATATATCTTTAGCTCAAAATTTCGGAGTTTCTTAAAGAATTCAGAAACGGAAATCAGTGAAAACAAGCATCGAAAAAAGTGCAATAGAATAATATCATTATGCAAATGCATAAGTCAACATTATCATACTAAATTAGTAAATGATGTGAACAGAATGTGTGTGTGTAATAATAGAAAAATGTTGCTGTCTATGGGAATTATGCTTAGGGCAAATGGACAAATCGAAAGCATATGCTGCTTCATATTAAAATTCAATTTCCAGTGTATTGCAACTTTGCAACACCTGCTGTGGATTCCAAACAACTTAGCCAGGTCAATACAATAATAATTAGGTGTTAGTACTTATGCTGTGGGAGGTGAATGATCACCACTAGAATAACTAACCATCAAACAGTCAGACACATAATTAGAATACTTTAGGTTTATTCTACCTCATCACTTGTGAATGATTAAATTAAAATATTCAAACATAAATTTACCATTCAGTCTAGACCTGGTTTTAAAGCTAAAAGCTTGCCTTCGAAATAAGTATAAATTCGACAATTTAAATCTAATGTAACTAGAGACTATCAGCTTGCTCAGACCGCTACAAAAATTCAAAGATACATTTACTAAAATAGAATCTAAACTCATTCTACAATATTCTCAGCAAGACTTACATTAACGTCACCTACAGACTTCGCTTTAATCAACAAGGGGGAGGACTCTCGCACTTCTATTGGGAGTCAACGTGTTATAGCATTATATGTGATTTCATGTAATATCAGAGTTTTTATACCTCATATAAATAAAGCGATTACTAATGAAAATTATGGAGAAAAAGATAACGGGTCTGAAATCTTAAATAAGTACGGTAATAATATCGATTGTAATAACAGTTTAACTTAGTAACAATATAACTTAATAACAGTAACTTATATAACAATAATTATGTTATTCGCCTTTAATGAAATAATATCAGTAATTCCAAATGGCACGACCTGAGTTCACCTGAAAGGATACAAACAAATTCAGCTACTTTTGAGTCTTAGTGTGTGTTTTAATTCTGAACTGAGTATTTAATTACTAATGTTGAAAAATAAACTTATCAAAAAGCTCGTAGTGTTATTTTCCATATTTTTTTACCTACTCCTAGTAACTTACCAAGCAGAACATGAGAGTGCAAATAGAAACAAGAATTAGATTATTCGGAATGTTAAATCCCCCCAACTGGCTATTTGTCTCATCTTGAAAACGAAGTTTTTACAGGTAAACATTGAGTAGGATATAGCAGGAAAATTTGGTTTGATTTCTACTTTTTTTTTACCTAATGGCCCCGTTAAAATGCAGGGCATAGTAAAACTTGAAAGAAGAAGGAAATTTCAAGGCCTTCGGAAAAAACTCTCAAACACCATTTTTAGTGGAAGCATTTTAAAAGAAAGCTTAAGATCTTTAGAGAAGTAGAGAAGAATTAACATCTGCAGACTACTAAATTGCGGGCTGTCATCCCAGAAGGACAAAAGTTGTTTAGGAATTTATTGTTGCTACAATAGCCAAACACACGTGCTACATCCATAAAAGATGCATAATTTCCATTTTGTTTTACAACAGGGAAAACTAAACACACGTGTCATCTCTCTCGTACGAATTCCTTTTTATCATTCAGTTGTATACGTGCAAGAAAAGCTAATGTGAGTAATATACGTATTTTATTTTTGACGGAGCTAAGAATTTATCTGTCGTTTCCTAAGGGTTTTCCTTTTAATCTGCATTCAGTTGTATATTTCTGGATTGAATCTGGTCATTAATTCAGTTTCTTAATTAAATTCATCTTTACTAAAGTGTTTTTCGTATTTAATCATTCGCAGAACGTAAGTCACCATTTGGCTTATCAAAGCATCAGAATCTATAATTTAAAGGGAGGAAAGCAGCATTTTGTAAACTGGTACCTTGCTGCGTCTTTCTAAACTGCCGAAGGTTGTAAGCGCAGTTTCTGATACCAGTTTACTTAAGACTTGTTTTTCTTCTACGAATCTTATTTTATCTTTTACACAGCGTTAAAAATCGGAATGTATCTTATCGGAACATAACATCCTATGTTTTAATCAGGGAAAATAATCATTAATTAATTACAGAACTGATCACAGTACATAAGGAAGTTTACTGACGCCTATCTTCGAGCTGTTGAAAACGCCGCATTTAACTTCTGATCTGTCAAAGACTTAACCACTAACAGCCTACTGTTAAACGAAAAACTTACTGATAACATAACTATCAATTAAAATCAATGAATAATAATAATTTTGTACCTTAAGTGTACAAGGTATTGCTCCAGCCTTCTTCGCATGCCTTCGTGATGTAGTGGTCAACACGCTTGACGCGTATTCGAGACGTCCGTGGTTCGATTTCCGGCGAAGGCGTTGCTCATTTTTCACGTTTCCAACTTCAAAAAAACCTAATAACTCTACAAGTGTATTATATATATCTTTTACAATAAAGTTCTTTGAATAAAAGGAAATATTACCAAACAAATCAAAGAGAAAATGCATTTTCGATACTACTGTGTATTAATTGATATGTCCTATATTTATAGAGAAGCAGATTGGGTAGTGCTATATGAAACAATATTAATGTAGATAGTCACTAATATTACATGACAGCCACAACTACAAATGAAACAACATTCATAAAAGTAGGGAGAAACGTATGATGCATTACATAAATACAAAATTACGCCCTGCATTTTCAGAATGAATAAACTGCCTTTCACTACCTACATAAATATTGTATTAGATTTTGCAGTAGATATGATCATATTTTACGGCAGCAAATGATTAAAAAACGAGTTTGCACATATTTTAAGCATTCAGTGTCCCCTTTGAAATGTGTTTTCACTCTTTCTAGGGTATGTATACGACGTATTTCTGATTCTCTCAAATTTCTGTAAAAAACATTTTCCTACATAAGATTTCTCATCAGTGACCAATTATTAACACAGCTGAATACTGGTACTTCAAAGCACGTTCAAATTCCAACGAAAGCTCGGGCTGCATGAGATTTCCGTGACTTTGAGGTTTCGTAACTCTTATATACAACGTTTCTAAGCGAAAGTTTTACTTAGTGAATCCTCCGCGAAATCATCCTTCCACTTAATACACTGGTCAAAATTAGAGGAAAAGGGCAAAAAATATTCTCACTAAGTTAATGTTGCGACCAATGCCCAGTGCTGTGATTATTAATGTTAATTAAATATAATTGAACACAAAACTGCATTTTCGTGCATAAGTTAGTGGCGGAAATATACAAATTCAGTGATTGCAATGTGGTGCACAATGGACGCATGTTGGAATTCTGACGTGTAGAGTTGTTCAAAGTGAATGTGGTTTCTAAGAGTGATCGGTATTCAGTAGCTATAGCTCAAAGCCATTCAAGTGAAGGTCAAAAGTGGCGAATAATTATAGAATCAAGGGAGGTCAAACAAGAATGGAGGTCTCCCAAGATTTGAATATTCCTCAAAGCGTCACATTAAGTGTTTGGAGTCGGTTTGTAAGCACTGGGTCAGTTGATAGACAACCTGTTCAAGAGCAACAACCGCACCAGAAGACCGTTTTCGATCACTGTCAGATCGAAGTAACCCCCATCGACTACAAGAGATTTGGTTTTAGACCTTCAGGATGCCACAGAAACTCAAATTAGCTGTTCAACTGCTGCACGAAGGCTGTATGGAAGAAAACCAATTGTTTGTGTCCCACTCACTCCATCTTCCAGAGGTGCCCGTTTAAACTGGTGCCGTCGTCATGTTCAATGCAGCCGACACGATTGGGCTTGAGTATTATTTACTAATGAATCAAGTTATAGCATGAACTACATATTCTACAGGTTTGTGATCTGGAGAGAGGGAGGAACAAGCAACTTGCCTTCCCCTTTCCATAAAATACCCCGTTTCCGCGATCGTAGTCCGATGCTTTGGGGAAAAATCATGACAAATAACCACACCAAGCTGCATATCAAAGAGGTTCTGTAACCTCTTGGAGACACATGGACGAGGCATTGGAACCCCAAGTTGCACTGTTTAGGGTTGCTGTTAGCTCAGAGGTTTTGCTAATGAATGACAATGCTCAGCCTCATCAAGCATACGTGGTCTCAGAATACCTGCAGACAGAAGATATAACTCGAATGGATTGGCCACCTTACTCTCCCGACTTTAACCCGACTGAGCATGTGTGGGATGCCTTAGGGTGCGGAATTTCAGGGCGTCAAATTTCTTCCTAGAACCCTGAAAGTGCACTTTTAGAAGACTGGCGTAAAATTACGTAAGACTTGATCAACGCTTTAGTAAAGTCTATGGAGTAATGATGTGAGGTGTGCATATCTGTCCGAGTTGACCATACACCACACTAAAGAAAACTTTTTTCCACAAGAGGTGACTTAACTCTTCCATCATTTTCGAATATCCATAAATTTGGTTTTAATTTCAATATTTTGCGAATAATCAACTGCCAAACATTGTAATTTATGTTAACAAATGCTTTTGAACAAATTTCTATTAATAATGTTTCATTAAATATTAGTTACATTTTATTTCTGTCAATATTCTTTAATTCTCATGAACAGTGTGTAGGGTTTCCCTTATTTTGCGCAAGAAGTTATTTTAAGTTTAATACCTTTCCTGAATTCATCAATTTTCTCTCGCATTTCCTCGCCAGGATGTAAATTTACAATTAAGTGAAGTGTGTATTTAAACGCGGGAAACACTGAGTTTATTCAGATTACTGAACGAGCAATCTTTCAAGACCTCGAAAATAGAAAATTTCCGATTCTCAGCGTAAAACAGTTTACCAAAAACCTAGAAGATCAAATTATCAAATTACCTCTTTATTTTCTTGAATTAAGAAGAAATGCAGCAGGCGAAGCCATCCATAAGCTTAATAATATGATCAGTTTCAAAATTAATCTAGAAAATACACCCAAAGGAAGCGCCCAATTCAATGTTGCAACTGTCAAGAGTACGGACATACCCAAAATAATTGCTACAATAAGGTCAGATGTTGTAAATGCAGGAAAAATCACCGTTCGAATACTTGTCAGCTTAAACCAGATGAAGAACCGAAATGCATTTTCTGTTCTGAGGATCATGTAAGCTTATACCGAGGATGTAAGGTTTATCAGTTAAAATTCTAGAAAATAGAAAATTCAGCTCCCAGGTTTACCCCTCCAAAAACTGATGAATTTCCAGCTCTGAGCAAGTCACACCCAGTAAAGAAATTCGCAGAAACGAAGCAGACTTACAGCGATAAGTGAAATACTAACCTTCCGTAAGCCGAAGAAATTACAGAAATTTTATCAATTTTTAAAGATCTTACAGTTTTTAATCTTCTTAACAATATCACTTCAATAGCTCAGAAAATTAAAAAAGCCAAGACTATCGCAAATAAGATACTAGAGTTCCAAGCAGCCGAAAATCCTCCTGAAATTTGCCTAAGAAGATTAATTTCCCTATTTCTCATGATGCCTCATCAGCCGACCGGACTCAGTCAACACCTTCTAGATAATTTACATAGCTACTTCTAAATAGTTATCTTTCGAGACGGTGTTGACTCAGTCAAGACTTGCGGACCTACAGCTCGTGGGTTCGGGCCCAGCTCGACTCACTCTCCGCCATTTTCGGCCGAGGCCAAAAATGGATGCTACGATGCACTGGCTTTTCGCCAATTCTATTTTTCCTTCTAGGATTCCAATATAGCGTGGTAAAAACCTTCGAGTCGTACATCACTTACTAAGTGACGACCTAAGACCTAAAAGTTTATTCAGAACGTGTTTTCGCTAGCCAGTGCACGTTTCGTTGCTTATTTTGCTGTTAAGCTTGTATGCTATTTGGCCATTTCGAATATTTGTCACGCGTTTTAGGTTTTTGAATCAACCTAAGTGAGCCATAATTTTAGCGCGCTAATCCAGCACTATTCTAATTTGACTTTGAATTGATTTATATTCTACATCTAAGTTTCACCGCAAGTTGACGGTGTTATTGTAAAGTATGAAGACCGTGCCTTTCTGCTATTGGTTGGAATTAATATAGTATATTTTCACCCTTCTTCTGTGCTGCTATTTCATCCACGCCTATATGAGAATTCGCCAGGCTCTCTGTAGGATCCAGTTTAGTTTATATCGAATAGAAGAGACAGATCTTACAAGTAAGTGTATTCGGATGTATAATTCAGAACGCAAAATAGCCCCGAAAACCACACCAAAGGCGTTGGTCCAGATTTCGTATTTTATTTTAAAAGTGTTCCTAAATAATCCTTTAATTGTGTAGATTTATGTCCTATGGAAATTTACACAACATAATCTCTTTGGCAAACAGAAATGATCATGAAAAGTTAAATATGCCACTTTCCTTAAAGAACATTAAAATATTTTTAATAATTTTGGTTGGGCTATTTTAGTATGCAAAAGCACAGAAAGGCTCTGCTATAAGAATCGATCAATATACTGAACACAAGCAATCTTTAACCCGTTAAAACTACACGGCAGTAGTGTGGTTTACAGCAATCAGTTGAAGTCTTTAGTGTGCAATGCTTATAAACTCATTCAAAAACGTCGAAGATCATGTGTTATGCGCAAGTTTTCAACAGCAGTCAACAGATGACCTTCGACGATTCTGTCAAGCATGAAAAATAAGCCCCCAGCTTCCTGTCTTAAAGAGGTTTTCTTCATAACTGTCAAATCTTTGCCCACTGCATCAGTGTTTTTTCATTTAGACAGAGCTGGATTAATCATTAAGCAAAATAAGCACTTGCTTAAGGTATAAAAGAAAGGGTGCACCACAAAACTTTCCATTGCTTATTTTGCCGCACAACGATGCAGCAAAAGTTAGCCAGAGATAGAAGTAAGGGGGGGGGAGAAAGAAGGTATAAATAAATGTGAAGGCCTCAAGAGTTGTAATCCGGCCCTGGATTTAGGGCATGTTTTGGTAAACTTATAAGGCATTTATCCCGCCTTCTTCCCAATCTTCGTGGTGTAGTGGTCAGCACTCTCGACGCATAACCGAGAGGTCCGTGGTTTAATTCTCGGCGAAGGCGTTTTTTTTTGAAAAATTTTCTGTTACTGAACTCTAACTGAAGATTTCAAAAATAACACACTTATTAACTTTAGGCGGAACTGGAAAAAAGAATTTATAGTCATTTCAAATAAAGCTATTAATTTTTTATTAATTTTTTGCACAACCTATTTGTGTAAACAAGGATTTTCTTCGATGTTATATTTGAAAAAAAATACAGAACAAAACTGAAAGTGGATCCTAATTTACTGTTAAACCTAAGTGAAATATGATCAGACATAAAGAAAATTATCTCTCTTAAACAGGCCCAAATTTCACAATAAGTTTTAGAAGGAAAGTATTATTACTTAAATCTTGATAATTAAAATGGTAACCAATTTTTAATCTATCATTTTTATGTGTGCATATTTAATAAAAATAGCCAACAGGTTTTGCAAATGGCAAAATATATACTTTTTAATATTTCTGTTGAGAAACTGAAAAATAATCATTGTAAAATGTAGTGGTGGTACTAAGATTTATCTTTTTTGTTTAGATGGTTCGCGTAAGTCAAAAGGTTGAGAACCGCTGCTTGAACACATTCACTAGTTTTAAATAAAAAAAGACTACTGCCGAATAGGCATACATGCTTGCGTCACGGAAGAAATGTAAAGAATATTTTTTATTGTCGTCACTGATTTTCAAATACCGAGGAATGCGCACCTTTTCTCGATAAAGAATATTTCTCATCCGTTTCAGAAATCCTGCTTTTGTTTCAGAGTCAACCTCTTCCTCCCAAATCAACATCATCTCCCAAGTTTCCTGCAATAATAGTTTCGAGAACAGTATAACAGGCAAGTCACGGTAAATGGGATCGAAGGTTCGATGAGCAGCAGTTAGTATAATTTTCTTCGTAACCTTTTCTACACAAAACTCCCTCATACTAGTCACATTGGTACCAAATGTATCTGCATCTTTATCCCACTGCATCCTCAACACATTTTTAACAGTCGTAATTTCATCGATGAAATTTGCGCGATCCTATCCTCTTAAGTCAAATTTTCGTTCAGCCATAACATTGGTGTCATCTTTAATAAAAAGCTTTAATTTTTGTTCGCTCGGTACACTTGCTACACAGTTATCCACACAGAAATCTTTCATCAATAATTCTAACACATTCTCTGGATATTTCACATCTTTGCGGTCCATTTACAAATGATGTAGAATCCCTTTTCCAAGCAAGAAAGGGCTACACGACACACTAAACCCTGCACGGCAATGTCAAAAGTGCTTCAGTTGGCCATTTTCTCCAGTCCACAAAAACTGCAAATAGTGAATAAAATCAGAAGGGAAAATGCAAATTTGTAGGAAAGCTTTGTGAATGTCGACTATAACACTGATATTTTTTCCACCAGAAACGATACAAAATACTTAGTATCAACTCAATCAAACTAACTGCACACTCTAAGCAATCATTGAGACTCGGTGTACCTTTTCGTTTTACCTCAGCATCAAAAACGAGTCGATTTTGGTTGTGGTGTTTTCTTTCAAAACCGGGCGGTGAGGTAAATAATCCGGTCATTTACCATCGGGTCCTTTAGCGGATACCGGGAGATAGTTCCCACGGAAACTATATAAGGGGTGCTTTTAACACACATCCGTAGTTAATTTACCTGAAGATTAGTTTTCTTGAAAACAGGAAGTCTTCTGATGTAGAATGGACGATCCCCCTTTAACGTAACTTTTTCGCGTCCGTAACGTTTTTCGTGGATTTCTGATACACACAGCTTAAAGATGAACTGTAGTGAGGAGACTGATGTTCCTTCTATACCGGACTGGCGTCCGCAACGTTTTGCGTGGATTTCTAATCCACACAGATTAAAGATGAACTACATTCAGGAGACTGACGTTCCTTTTAAGTAGATTGGCGTCCGTAACTTTTCCGTGGATTCCCGATCCACACAGCTTAATGATGAGTTGTATTGAGGAAACTGGCGTTTCTTTTTAACCGGACTGGCGTCCGTAACTTTTCTGTAGATTTCCGGTCCACACAGCTTAAAAATGAGTTGTCCTCAGGAGACTGACGTTCCTTTTTAATCGGACTGCCGTCCGTAACTTTTCCGTGGATTACTGATCCCACCGCTACCACGATTTTTATATATAGCTGTAACGTAAGAGCATCCGAGATGGATGAATAATCAGACCAGCGGTCTTTTAAATATTTATTTTAAAACTTAATAATGATTTCTTGACCTATAAAAGTAAACAATAAGTCATTACAACCATAGATACAAAAACTACCGCTTGAAGCGGCTCTGAACAGTCGGGTGGCGCGACTTTCTACAGCTACATCTAGACACAAAAAGCCGCAAGCAAAAGTCCCTTTCTTCCTCTTAAACTGTAACGGGGGGGGGAATCCTTCCGAGTTTCTAACAAAGAACCTCTATGTAAAGAAGGAAAGGCTCCATAGACGTAATGTAAATCACTTTGTCTGCAACGCCGCTACAAAGAAAAGGGAACATTCGCCAAGGGATTTGGCGACGGAATCTGTTGGCGAGAATTTCCCCTCTGTGATATGCCGGTTCTTTGGTACCTAGCCGACATTTTCCCCCTTCGAGACGTGTATAGGAAATTGAGGAACACGGGTTAAGATGAATCGTTCTTTGACTTGTCGCGATAATTTAAACTCGGAAATGATGAAATATTAGGTGAACTTTCACTTTCACTGGCTGTTGAACTTCCATTGTCCATATCGCTACTTGAAACCAAATTGCAAAGGTATGCAAAATTTTGACTTTTGGATTTGCTATTGGGTGCTTGATTATTTAAAAAAAGTACAGTTGACTCTCTTAACTCACAATTAAAATTTAATATTGAAAAGAAGGCGGGGAAAATATACAAAATTATAATAAAGATAACTCTTTATTAAAATATATATATATATATAATTTTTGTAAATATAACATCTTACTATAATGTTATATTTATAAATAATAATAAAAATAATATAAACAAATACTCATTTATTGTATAAAAATTTACCTACACAATAAAATGTATACTCAACTCTGAGTCTTCGTGCGAGACTCCGCTATCGCTTTAGTGTTCCCAGTTGTTCTGGCCCTTAAGGTACCAGACGTTAAATACTAGGTTAAATACTACAAAATTACTAACTGTTACAATTAAAACCTGAAATTAAATAATTTGCCTACAATAATATCAAAACCCAAATCTGTTAATTGCGTTGTGTGAGTTTTACCAAAAGAACTAACCCGAACAACCCCTAAGACCAAGCAGGAGTACTGGTTTTTAAGAACATTACACAAGACATCATAAGAAAATACTCTGAATCAAATATATATATATATATATATTCTTTGTTTAAACTCTTGCTAAACGTAACGGTCGAACCTGTCCAAACCAACCTCGACATTCAGCTTCGAGCTTTGGCGATTTTTGGCGACAGATATTTCACACAAGCGCAGTTGTTTCCCTTTTCGTTGGAAGGAAGCCACTTCTGCTTCTGCGAAGTTTTCCTTCTTGACAGTACATATTCTTTGTTTCTAATGTGGAAAATTACAATCCGGTTATTTAGCGGACACTGCGCGATAGTTCGCACGGAAACCACCCCAAAAATTCCCTTAACACACTTCCATAATTAATTTACCTGAAGATTAGTTCTCTTGAAAACAGGAAGTCTTCTAATGTAAAAAGGACGATCCTCCTTGACGATCGTTACAGCCTTCATCCTTCTTTTGGGATGCAAACAAAAGGTCTCAAAATTCATATTCACAAGCCACCATTAATTTTTCTTCCTCTTCAATAACTTTTAATTTCGGAATTTTATCTTCGACAGGTAAGTCAGTTTCGCTTTTATAAAAGTCATTGTAAGCAGTCATATATAATCTTCTATACTGTTTCTGGGAAAACTTAAATTTTTCCATCATGAAAGTATAACAAGCTGAAATCGTCGTAGATAGCTTGTCGCGGACCGGCTGTGTCTACCTGTCCGACGTCGAACGGTTAGCTCATACACATCAGAAATATTAAATGTCCGACTAGTTGTGAAGAGACAATTTTGTGATTTCTGCGCAATCCGAATACTTGTGAAGAGATAGATGCTTGTTTACATTTCCGTTGATTATGGTTGATTAAGGTAATATGGTTTACCGTGTGGAGCTGGAATGATAAGGAAAAGCTTTTTTTTTTAAATTTCGTTTAATGAATAATTGCTGTCATTCTTTGATTCTGAAATTTTATACAAAATAGAGAGCTATAAATATATCTGAATATTATTCTTGTTTTAATTCTTAATAATTGGCCATTTTATACACATACGGAGTTGACACAAAAAATCGCAGTTTCTTGAAATTCTAATCAACAGATTAAGATAAATCATCCATGCAAACAATGAAATCCCATTTTTATGAAACGGAATTGAAAAATAAAATAATCATAAAACCTTGTGTAGCTTTTCTAACATGTGCAGCTAAATATTTTAATAAAATTGCATTCAGAACTATTATATACATAAAAGGAGAGTGTGTTCAGGGATTTGATAACAGGAGTTAGCTGAAATGCAAATGTAAACAAACCACCCAGCTCTTTAGAGGACAAAAGCTTAGAACTATTTTTCTATCATGATTGTGTTTCTAGAGTAAAATTTTGTGTGGGGTTTGTTTTAAAACTCTTAGAAGAAATCAAATTAATATAAAGGTATGCAAAATTTTGACTTTTTGATTTGCTATTGGGTGCTTGATTATTTAAAAAAAGTACAGTTGACTCTCTTAACTCACAATTAAAATTTAATATTGAAAAGAAGGCGGGGAAAATATACAAAATTATAATAAAGATAACTCTTTATTAAAATATATATATATATATAATTTTTGTAAATATAACATCTTACTATAATGTTATATTTATAAATAATAATAAAAATAATATAAACAAATACTCATTTATTGTATAAAAATTTACCTACACAATAAAATGTATACTCAACTCTGAGTCTTCGTGCGAGACTCCGCTATCGCTTTAGTGTTCCCAGTTGTTCTGGCCCTTAAGGTACCAGACGTTAAATACTAGGTTAAATACTACAAAATTACTAACTGTTACAATTAAAACCTGAAATTAAATAATTTGCCTACAATAATATCAAAACCCAAATCTGTTAATTGCGTTGTGTGAGTTTTACCAAAAGAACTAACCCGAACAATCCCTAAGACCAAGCAGGAGTACTGGTTTTTAAGAACATTACACAAGACATCATAAGAAAATACTCTGAATCAAATATATATATATATATATATTCTTTGTTTAAACTCTTGCTAAACGTAACGGTCGAACCTGTCCAAACCAACCTCGACATTCAGCTTCGAGCTTTGGCG
>KK112589.1:120523-152683 GCA_000611955.2 Stegodyphus mimosarum
TTTAATTAGAAATTAAATATACATATTATTACTCCTTACTTTAATAAATCATAACTAGAAAAATTTTCCTTCAATTAATCAAATCCCTTCCAATATTTGTGTGAATTTAATTAGCCTTATAAATTAGGATACATGTTTCCAGAATTTAGGTTGGATGCTGTACAAAAATTTCAGCTGAAAGGAGGAACCGAAAAAACTTTTGAAGCTTAATTAAGCGTTGCTATTGACAAAAAACTTATCTGATAAATTCTTCTCCGGATGACCAATCCATAGCAGATGTTGAACAAGGCACTCCAAGGAGAAATCTGGTCCTGTAGTCAGACAGTAAGAAGATGGTAAGTTCGGAAGGGTTCAAGGATCGTCAAGTCTCTTCCGTCAGCATGCAAATGATGGTAAGGTGCATTTGTGCTGCATATGAGATCTCCTAGACGTACATCCATCCTGGTCACGGCGCCAAATGTTCTGGCCCTTAAGGTAACAGACGTTAAATACTAGTTTAAATACTACAAAATTACTAACTGTTACAATTAAAACCTGAAATTAAATAATTTGCCTACAATAATATCAAAACCCAAATCTGTTAATTGCGTTGTGTGAGTTTTACCAAAAGAACTAACCCGAACAACCCCTAAGACCAAGCAGGAGTACTGGTGTTAAGAACATTACACAAGACATCATAAGAAAATACTCTGAATCAAAGATATATATATATATATATATATATATATAGCCAAGGATATTTATTTCAGCACTATAAAGAGGACACGCTATCTTACAACTTAATTTCCCTCTATGGTACCAGGGTGACAACTATTTAAAATAATGTATTTAGAACTAATTATATATATTGTTTTTTTCAGATATGCACCGAGATGACATCAAAAAAAAATATTTCACCGTAAAAATATTAAATTTTTATATGCAGTTATCAAATTCTGCTGGCCAGCATAAAAATACACAGGAAATTTAATGAATCACCGAGCATGGTGTCTTAAGTGTTTACCAATATTGATAAAGATTACTTCATTCAAAGAAATTTCTTAATTTACACAGGTGAAAAAATTACATGCATCAATTAAGCAATCCCTTAGGCAGTTAGAAAGTATTTCATATTCATGTAGTCCCGTTTCCCGTTGGAGAAAAATGAGTACATTTATTCCTACATTCAATTACTCAATTAAAGGTAAAGTAGAAATTAAATTTTTATTTGTTCCTTATCTTGCAAAAGTTAAAGTTAATTCTCAACCAAAAGTAGTAGCAACTTAAAACTAAAAAAGGTAAAATTTAGATAAGTTAACTAATTTAATATCTCTGTCTTAATTCATTAAATATAAATTTTAATTACATTCCAAGTTAAAGTTAAAAGGTCCTAAATAGAGTAATAGTGCAACAGTTGTCTAATTAAACAGCCTAGATTTAAGATCCAGCAGGAAAACTTTTGACTAAAAGTTAAATAGAATTTAATTAAAAATTAAATATACATATTATTACTCCTTACTTTAATAAATCATAACTAGAAAAATTTTCCTTCAATTAATCAAATCCCTTCCAATATTTGTGTGAATTTAATTAGACTTATAAATTAGGATACATGTTCCCAGAATTTAGGTTGGATGCTGTACAAAGATTTCAGGTGAAAGGATGAACCGAAAAAACTTTTGAAGCTTAATTAAGCGTTGCTATTGACAAAAAACTTATCTGATAAATTCTTCTCCGGATGACCAATCCATAGCAGATGTTGAACAAGGCTCTCCAGACGACCAATCCTTAGCAGATGTTGAACAAGGCACTCCAAGGAGAAATCTGGTCCTGTAGTCAGACAGTAAGAAGATAGTAAGTTTGGAAGGGTTCAAGGATCGTCAAGTCTCTTCCGTCAGCATGCAAATGATGGTAAGGTGCATTTGTGCAGCATATGAGATCTCGTAGACGTACATCCCTTTCCGTCTGCACGCAAATGATGGTAAGGTGCATTTGTGTAGCATATCAGGTCGTCTCACTAGACGTACATCCCTTTATAGGAGTGCATCCCTTTATTAAGCCGAAAACGGCTGTTTTAGTCAGAAGCCTTGGACATCTATTACCGGTCTCTCTGGGTCAACATGACGGCTCTTTCAAAGGAAGGAAAATTGCGAGTCTTTCTTACAGCTGCAAATCCGAGGCAAAAAAGAGCGAGAATGGCCTTGCGCACAGTTTTTAATCGTCCAGAGTCCAGAATTTTCGAAAATCACCAAATTTGGTGAATTAGTATGCAAATCTCGCCAAACACAAAACAGTGCTGCGAAAACCTAGTTTTTCCTTCTACACACTAAAAAAAATTCCACTATCGCCACCCCCTTCGCCAACGGAAGAGGGGTGAGGGAAAGATTGTAACAACCCTACACCCGACCGGACGCTGAACACGACCTTGGACGAAAAGTGCTCGAACAAACACCCTTTTAGCAGAATAAAATTTTAGACCCGAAATTCAACAATTTTAACAATTAAATGGGCATAATTCTCCAACGGGGCGACTTACAGTCATGAAAGTAGATTTATAAGAAAGCTAAACTTTTTCTCTCTAAGAGGTATAAATTTCATCCATGTAAATAAAAAGGAAGTATTTTTAAATTTCAAAGATTACGCAGAAACCAACCGATTTCCCATTGTCTCCTTTTCCCGAAAGCTAGTACAGCGAACGCGTAACGTAAGAATGAGAACCCAGTTTAACTCGCATAAAAATAATTGATTCATTAACGTAAGCGGCACAACTAGTGAAGAAAAATTTAGAATAAGAACAAATTAATGCATATAATTTTACTCACTCAATAATTAATTAACAAATAAACTGCAATTAACTACATATTAATCCACAATTCTAAACTAACTAAAATCGCTACATAACACAGTTCAAATGTTGATTCGCACATGGTTAACCACAGTGCAGGATCGGCGAAGTTCTGCTCCGATTACTGCTGTTCCTTCCGTCATTTTCAGTCACGTGGCTAAGTTCCAAGTAATACGTAAAAAAAATTCCGTGCGAATATTAGTTTAAAACAATAATGCTTGGTTGGTGCAAGGCCGGGTCATCATTCTTAGGAATCGACGATAAATAGTTATGAAGATCAAATAAGATGCATAAAATTTTAAACCTAATAACATTTATTTCATCTGCACTTCCAAGCTACACATGTGTGTATCTCTGAGCGTTCAACAACTGTCTGCCACTAGCGTCTACATCCGAAAACGGCAGTCTACGACGGAGACGATTCTATTATTTTCATCGGGGAGTAGAGAAGTCAGAATTCTTGCGCATGGGTAGGGAAAAAAGTCAAGTTTTGTGAGGAAGGCAACGTCGGACGATGTTTGTGTGCATTTGAGAGTTCAGAAAACTGAAAAGTGTATTAGGCAGTTTTTCTTATTGCCATTTACAGCAAATAGATAATTTACGTCTGTAAATCCGCATTTATCTATTTGAAGTTCAGAAGATTTAAGATACAGTGAGTATGTTTAACACAACAGATTGCAATCTTAAGACTTATAAAATCTTTTAAAACATAGTTCAAATCACTACATTTAAAACACTAAATCAGTGATAATTTGAAAATAATTGTTTGTACTCAAAAAACAGTAAATCATACTTTTAAACCATATTTAAAAAACAATACATCGGTAATTAAAAATAATAGTTACAGTTCATTATTGTACTATTAAAAATTTTATGAATGCATAATTATCATACCATGAACCATTCATTATTAAATTATCTCAATATTTATTATAATTAGAAAGGGTAGAGTTTTCTTAATAATGCTTAAAAAATTACTGTTATCATTGGGGATTTTAACGCAATTTTTCTATCTGAAAAAGGAATATCTTTTCATGTGAGGTGGTCCATCATAGAGGAATGATTGCGTAAGGAAGATGGCACATGTGTAGAATTTTGCAAAGAAATTTGTCTTAGAGAACAAATAATCTTATTTGGGAAGTATTCCTCAAACGATCACTGCATTAGGGATGTGCATGGAGGACAGCATTCGAGATCTACATGGAGAACTTTCCAAAGGAATTTGCCCTAAAAAGACATCTTATTTTATTATTTTTTTATTGGACAGTCTGATATTGCTCATTGCACAAGTACACATAAAGCAATATTTCACTTCAGTCGTCCAGGAATGAGTGCATACATGACCTCTTGATAGCACAGTTTATTTTTGTTTTCTCTTTTTATTTAGCTTTTTTTCGTAATATTTGTGTTTACTTTTAAGTAAAATAAATAAAATAAGATAAATAAATTTTTGTGCATGGTTAAATATACGCAAGTATGAGGCTTTTGATTGTAATATTGTTTTTTATTTGTACAATCCTGTATCCAATACAATCCTGTATCCTACAGCGCGTAGATGAGTCTAGTGGCAGCAAGATAATAGCTATAAAGCCACGTCTAACCAGCAATAACTGCTAAGTGGAAACTTGCATACAACAACCCACAGAGGTTTCCCAGACTCTCCCTCCCTTTTCCTGCTGGAAATTCGATATTTAAACTTTTTCTCCCACTGGTAGAAATTGCATTTCTTACACGCGCTACCAAATTTAAGTATTCTGGCACTGACAATTAGGGGAATGGAGGCTTATAGGAAAGTAACCTAAAATTAAATTTAACTGGTTATTTAAAACAAATACAAATCCTTACATTTGTCCATGCCAGAATTTAACAGACCTGTATAAAGGTCCTTAAACACCTGTTGCAAACAGATAAATGCTACAACTAACAAGACCTGAGCTCTGTTTACATTCAAATACAAAAATTTTAAATTATAACAGCAGGAGATTTTACATCATAGTTCTGTTCCACTTTTTTTCATTATCTTTCAGTTGGGCTTCAGTCATCTCCTTCCAGTAATCTGGAAGGAATACTTATGAATACATGATTCTAACAATAAATAACACTTTAACTTCACACTACAATCTTTTATTAAGTTTCTAACCTTTTTCCACTTAGCGTAGCTTTTTCAGTTTTTCCACACATTACGGTGTTTCATGCATTCGCAATTCTTCAATTGCATTCATGCTTAAATTTTAAACTTTAATCCCCTTTGGGCTCTCCACAATGTGTGGTGTGAAAATGCAAGTGTACTATGTTATAGTGGATAAATCTGCACCTAAACGCACATCGACTTGTTAGCACATAGCAACCGTCTTAGACACACCCTAAATTCATTTTAAAGTTCTCCATGAGCTAATAAACATGAAAATTAACTAGCGTGTCGGTGGAGAGCCCTACAAAACACATGCATACCAAATATTTTCTACATTCATCTTAAACGCATCCAAGCTTTCGCTCAAAATCGCATGATTTGATTTAACTAAAATTTCTTTTGAGAGAACTCAATTGACTACATTAAGCTTTAAATGCATTAACTTTTACATTTTGAATTTTTAGCACTAAATACATATTATATATGCTCTTTTGAGCTTTAAACTTTCATTAAAAGTATCATTTACTTTAACACAACAGATATTTCAACATTTTACAAAAAATAATTTTAAAACAATAGAGAATAAAATGAAAATTTTACTGAGTCCTTTTCTTTTCCACAAGGGCGAACCTAAAATAAATTTTCATTAACAAGTACTAATACGAAGCTGCTTGTATCAATCCAGATCTTTTGGCGCATTAACATAAATAGTCTTTCGACAAACAAAACCGAACTACTAGTTCTTTACATTAACATAACATTTCTATAATACACTATACTTTGTACTTTCGGCAAATAAAGCTGAAATAACTTTAGTGCTCAATCGACGCAATAGCTTTTATCGTGTAACTTCGCATTTGAAACATTTTCATGCAACTTTACGTAACAAAAAGAATTTATAGAAAAATTCACTTATCTCTGTTTTTAAAGCTTGTTATTCGGCCATTCGTTTATTGCATGATTGTGTCCAAGCCATCTGATTCATGTAGGAGTCTTTCCGTCTCTGCTTCCTGTCCGCTGGTGGGAATTGGTTTTTCCATTTTTCACCCCTGATGAGTGACCTTTTAGGATGCCCTGGCGGCATGTCTTGTCTTTTCCTTTTACTGTCGGGCAAACTGGTTTTTTGCACATCGGTATTCGAAGACGCTTGCCTGTAAACTGTAGATTGTTTCGAGCTTTGCTCTGTGCCTTCAACTTCGGCAGGCCTCTTCTTCATTTTACCGACCGGTGGTCTTATTTCTAGTAATTTTTCTGTGTTCCACCTCCTTGATTTATCCTGGGGCTGTCTACTGCGAGAACTTGTCATGACACGGCGATGCTTGTTTCTATCCGGGACGTTTCTTTCGCCCCTGAATTTTTTCTTCGCTAGATCTTCCACACGTTGAGGGATTCTTTTCTCTGAAATTCTTCTGCTGATTTACGAACTTGTAGTTTCTTTAGTTGTTTGCTTTTCCGCAGGTGGTGGAAGTTTCGGTGGGTTAGAATTGTCACTGGGGAAGCCGTCTCTTCTGGTTCGGAAGCCTGGAATAAATCATGTAAGACATCGAAATCTTTACGTTCGTAATATTTTTTCAATTGATCCAGAGTAGCCTTCATTCTTTCTCCCGATTCTGTTTTTAAGTAGATCACAGCCCCAACGATCTGCTGTGATCTGTTGTGAGGCCCTTCAAATTTACGGGCGAATTTTGAAACGACGTTTTCAGGTGCACTATACAAAGTGAATTTGCTTTTCAACACCTTATCCCCCACTTTAAAATCTGATTCACGGCGTTTTTTATCGTCATAAAGTCTCTGCCGTTCTCTTGCTACATCTGAATTTTTCAAAGCTTCATCAATCAGCTTTTGAATATTTGCCTGTTTAAATTCTGGTTCTCGTTCTTGAACAAAAAACGTTTGTCTAAAAGAGTCAACATCTCCCTACTCAGAAATAATTCAGCGGGCGTTTTACCCGTTGTATCATGCTTGGCAACTCTTAAAGCATGGGCTAGTTAATCGATGCAGGCATCCCAGCATTTGTGATAGTTTTTAATATAACTTCTAATTATTTTAACAATGTTTTTATTAACTCTTTCCTCGATGTTTGCCTGTGGTCCGTACGGGACCATTTTCATATGCCGTATGCCAAGCCTTTTACATTAATTCTTAAAACTTTACTAATAATTTGCCTATCGTTACCACTTCCCTCTTTGAACGGGGCTTCGTATTTTAAAATATACCTATGGTAAAAACGCATCTGCAATTATTTTAGCCAACACTCGCTTTAACAGAATTATTTCTACCCACTTAGAAAAATGGTCAGCAATTACCAAAAGACATCGGATTTTATTTAACTCACTTCGGAGAAAAGGGTCAAGAAGGTCTATTCCAAGAATTTTATTAGGAAAAGTCTCACAAATATTTAGGTACCCGTGCGGGGTATAATTAACGTCGTTAATTAACCGACAAAAATTACAGGACCTGACATACGCTGTCACTACCTACTGTAGTTGCGGAAAATACACCGCCCTGCATACTCTACGCAACCTTTTCCTCCCCGCTAAGTGGCCAGCCGTTGGTGCGTCATGCAGTTCCTGCAAAATGCTTAGCCGTAGTGTGACTGGGATGACTGGCCTCTATTCATTGTTTTCATTTGTCGATTTAGTATAGAACATCAGATTATCTATGATCTCGTAAGTTCGGGCACTATTTCTAACTGCAGCAAGATCTACATGTTCAGAATTATCTGGATCCTTTAAATAAGCATAGATATTACCGAATTCTGGATCATTCGGCAGTTCAGCTCTAATCGTTTCCCGAGAATCTAAAACTTTAGAAGTTAACATAGCACATTTTATTTGATCCCCATTTTCATCCAGTTTAATTCTTGACAAGGCGACTGCCACTGTATTTTCCTTGCTGGGAGTGTGCTTAATTATTAAGTTGTATTCTTGTAACTTTAAGACCCATCTAATTAATCTAGGAGTTAAATTCTTTCCAGAATATAATCTGCCTGCGGCCTCATGATCAGAGTAGATTGTAACTGGGGCTTTTCCGGAGTAGACCCTAAACTTTCGAACTGCCATTAACACTGCTAACGTTTCCTAAAAAATGCCAAGGGGTGCCCTTTTGAAGTGAAAACCGCACCCACGGCGAAATCTGAAGCATCGGCCGCAATCTCCAATTTCTCGTCCCGTTCCGGGAATTTTAACACTGGGGCATTAATTAGAGCTGTTTTCAATTGTTCAAAAGCGGTGTTTGCTTCCGCTGTTCATGCAAACTTGGATTCTTTCATTTTAAAACTAACAAATGTTCAACAATATCGGCAAAATTTTGGATAAACGAACGATACTATGAGCACATGCCAATAAAAGATGAACGGTTTTTCGCGGTATTTTGAGGAGGATAATTTTTAATTGCTTTTATTTTAGAATCCTCCGTTTCGATACCCTTAGCTGAGATTTTGTATCCTAAATATCGCATTTCCTTAGATGCAAATTTACATTTTGCGGCATTGATAGTTAAACCTGCTTCTTTTAATGATGAAAAAACTTCGTGGAGATCTTCCACGTGTTGTTCAATAGTGTCACTAGTTATGATAATGTCATCGAGATAAATCAAAGTCGATTTTCCCAGGACGGGACGTAAAATTATGTCCATAGCGTGTTGAAAAGTTGACAGGGCCCCGCAAAGCCCAAACGGCATGCGTAAAAATGCATAAGTGCCCGATTTTGTAATAAACGCTGTTTTATTCACATCTTCTGGTTTCATGGCCATTTAAAAGTAGCCTGAAGTAAAATCAAGCGTGGTTATATATTTTGTAGACCTAATTTTCCGTATTATTTCTTCTGTTACCAGTAAAGGGTAAATAGGTACGATAAGCTTTTGGATCCGAATGGGGCAAGTTATTTCTCTTTCCGCATAGCACAACTGGGTTAGCATATTCACTACTGATAGAGAAATAATTATTTTATCCCTTAACATTTGTTCTATGTGATGTTCTATTACTGCTTCTTTCTCCTTATCATATCGGTAAGGTTTTGCTTTACAAGGTTCGCTTGATTTTAGTTCTATCGCATTGGTAACAATTTGTGTATTCCCTGGTATCTCAGAAAATAACGTATTAAATCTACTTACGAGTTATTCCAGCTTGGCTCTTTCATCTTGTTTTAGATGTTGGAGATCGATATCTGAAACATTTACCTCTTCAACCCCCCCTTTGGCACCATATCCAAGAAAACAGAATTTTCTGCAAAGTTTATTGTGGCGTTTGCCGCCCTGAGGAACTTAGTACCTAAAATTTCATTGTTTTGCAAATTTTCAACAAGAAACAATAAAACTTTCGAAACTTCGTTTTTTACCTGAACGTTCAGCGACAGCTTCCCGACACATTCGCAAAATTTCCCTTGTGCGGCAACGATTTCTGTGCTACAATTTTTAAACAATCTTATTCTTCGGAAATTTCTATAGTAGAATTTTTGGCTTAAACAATTTCCTTCTGCGCCGGTGTCCACAAGTTCTTCTAAGGGTACGTCGTTCAAAAGAACCTGGATTACCGGTAGTTAGAAATTCTTCACTACCACGGTATTTACATACAACGTAGAGGGATTTTGCGATGCACAGGGGGTCTGAACCCTCAATTTCTCAGGCTCCTCTATTCGTTTTTTTCCCCTCCTGATATTTGAAGGGTGCGCTGGCGATCTTTGGCTTTACCGTTTTCATTCTTGCTTGTTGACGGCGTAGTTAGAAAACGCTTTCCTTTATTGTATTTGTTTCTTTCTGCGGCCGGCTGTCGGGAGAACTGCTGATAGTAATCCTGGGTAGGAAATCTCGAATTTTCCGCTATCCACCGATTCTGAAACTTTACAGCTAATTCGAATAGCTCTTGCAGCGTTTGTGGGTTTCTCAGCTCCACGAAATCTTGTACTACGGGTAATAATTTCAGTTACTTCGTTATCGGGCTTCCTTTCATATAGCATGTTCACTAGTTTGACTTTACGCAGGATAAACTCGGTAAGGTGTTCAATTTCCTGTAGATAAAAGCTGTAGATTTCGGCTTCAAGTTTCGCACGCTCTTTCACGATCAGGAAAGCTTTTGGGAGTGCGGCTGTGAAATTTTTCAAATTGTAGGTGAGGCTTCCGACTTCCTAATGTAAGAATTTTCCAATTCCTTTTCACCTTTCGGAGGGCACTGGAGGCAGTAGCCACTTTTTGCCTTTCGGGTACCGGATACAACTGAAAGTGCGTCTTAAGTGATTCCAGGCATGAAGTGACGGAGTTTCTACCGTCGAACACCACTACTGGTTTAAGTGCTTGCTCTCATCGTGTGTGTTAAAAAGCCAAATCCATTCAATTGGCTTGTCACCATCGAGTCTACCTTTTCTGTCTCTTGTAAGGATGATTTTCCGTCCTGATTATTTGAAATTGGATCCGAGTAAGATGTTCGGGCGCCAGATGTAAGGTGCTACTGTCTATTTGTTGTGTAGAATCTTGAGAAATAGTGATTGCACCGAAGAAGGATTAAAACTTCCCTTTATTAAACTCTTTAAATTATTTACAATGCGTCAACTTGATGCTAACATACTACGCCTCTGCTTGGGCGGTAACTGAAACAGTAGAATCAAACTCAAAATTGGAAATATTCGCAAGTAGTAAAATTAAACTACAGGGCTCATATAATCCTGTATCCTACAGCGTGTATATGAATCTAGTGGCAGCAAGATAATAGCTATAAAGCCACGTCTAACCAGCAATATCTGCTAAGCGGAAGCTTGCGTACAACAACGCACAGAGGTTTCCCAGACTCTCTCTCACTTTTACTACTGGAAATTCGATATTTAAACTTTTTCTCCCACTGGTAGAATTTGCATTTCTTACGCGCGCTACCAAATTTAAATATTCTGGCACTGACAATTAGGGGAATGAAGGCTTATAGGAAAGTAACTTAATATTAAATTAACTGGTTATTTAAAATAAATATAAATCCCTGCACGTTAAGACAGCACTTTTTATTTAATTTCTGTCAAACCCAGACACACATTGATAGCGATTTTCAACACATTTTGAGTATACATCAGCCCTACATAGATCTGAGTAAATGGGAAATATTTTCGCTCTAGGCTCACTTAAAAAGGCTGTTATAATGATGATTCAAACAAAATTAATTAAATTGTTAAACTAATAATCATACATAGTTTAAGATATTAAAAAATTAGTAAAAATAAAGACAGTGAAAATAAATAGTGACAAAGTAATAAAAAGAAAAATCTCAGAAGCATGTTTTCAAAACACAGATAAATTAGTTAAGAATTACACTACTAAATTTTTTTCATAAAAATTTAGATAAAAAGAATAGTGTCAAAAAACTACACTGATGTTCTTGATAAAAACCTCTTGCATAACTGTCTTCATGCTTTTAACACTTATCTGAAAAACAAATTGCTAATTACTAGAAAATTTTTAGTTGGATAAAAATAAACGTAAGCATTTCTAATAAATTCAAATGTTAATTATTTATTTACAAAAAAGAATTCCATAATTTAATTAACTTCTATTTTTAATTAAAAGCATAGAAAAAAACTGACTGTTATTCTAATAAATTAAGACATTTAGTTATTAAAATAAAAACTGAGCCTATAATCAGAGTGATAAAACAATTTTTTTAAATTAAATTTTATTGATTTAAGTCTGATTTTTTTCAATGAAATGAAATCATGAAAATAATGAAGTGATATCAAGGAAAATAAGGGCAAATTTACGAGGAATGAAAGTATTTCAAAATATTCAGCCTCATTTTAGACTGTGGAGTATTTCTTATTTAATTCTAAAATTCTAATTTAGAACCCCACGAACATTGACAAGCGAATAATCGCTTAAATGTATGAACAGAACACGTAAGAGTTTACGACCCTTTATTTTTCAGTATATTTACAGTCTGTTCTTACTTGGAACTTTACACAAAGCCGACATTCGGGCTTGAACTTAAAATAATAATAATTTAAACTAAAACTAGCTTAACTAAGCTATTTGAAAGGTACAGAAGAAACTATTAGAGATCTAACTAGTTGGCCCCTAAGTATTAATTAAATCGGCGAAGCCAGGCAAGGGCCTAAGGTACGGCCGAGCGTAGCAATAGCTTAAGAGAGATGTAGCCAAAAGGCAAACGCGCTAGTCAGGGAATAACACTCTCTCTCTCTCGAAGTCGGTGAAGTCACGACTTAACTAGTACTCTTTCTCATTTGCATTAACTGCGTTTCTGAATTTACATTCTGGCAGGAAATTGTAAGCTGAAATTGGAATAAGATAGGAAAGATACAAAACTTAAAATAACTGTTAATAAACTTAGGATAAACCTTACATCTTCCCCACCAGAATTTAACTACTCGATGAATAAGGTCTTAAACAACCTTGTTTAAGAGTTTAAATTCTAGACAAGAAGTCTTTAATTTTAAACTTCTAGAAATTCTTTATTGAATAAATTTCATCATTAAAACTTTTCCTGTTTAGAGCCAACTTTACACAAATATCTAAAGCTAAATTAAAACTAAGAAAAATACAGATTCACAATTTGAACAGGTTTTACATTCATCTACTTCGTCTTTTCTTTCATTTAGACCTCAGTCTTCACCTTCCAGTCCTCTGGAAGGTTAGGTTAGGTTAGGTTAGGTTATTATGGCAAAGCACACGAGGGCTATCTGCCTAAAGGGAGGGATGCCTTCGTGGAGGACTTTCTAAGGGAAACTGGCTCGTATACACGTTACACATGGGGAAAACCACGAAAACGCCCATCCAGCCAGCCCGTTCGCGGGATTCGAACCTCGGCCCGAACTACCAGTGTTCAGCGTCTTTACCGCTCGGCCGCTGGTGGGTCCCCCTCTGGAAGGAAAAAGTACTAGTTCTTTACATAACAGTTCCGAAGTGTCATAATTACTCTTTCTTGCAATTAGTTTGGCCCTCAAACATTTTCATTCACACGAACTTCAATTCTTCTTCCCCCCCCCCATGCTCTCCCGAAATTGTTCTGAGGGAGACGAGGTTTTTATGTTGTAATTACGTGACAACATACTACCACTATCCAACCGCTACGATTTGTTATAAACTCGACTTTCCTTAGAAAACTCCTTAAACACAAAGCTAGATCTAATGTCCTAAAATAGAGCTTAAATTTAAAATTTTTAAGTGAAGCCTGGAGAGCCTAACTTTAAGCACAATCAATCTATACTTTCATTCGCTTCATCTTTTATACAAAGTGTTTAGTCATGGTTGAACAAAACTTACATTTGTATCAGTTTAACTTTTACAATAGTTTAAAAGCTAACATTAACATTTCACATTCAAGGGAACATTTTAACACGTAATATTTTAAAATTCATTTTACATCATTCGTTATAGCTGCTATACAAAATTCACAAAGCTTGGCTACAATCTTTAAGTTAACACAATTGAAGTCTTTCGACTAAATATATTCAGAAATTAGTTTCTCGCAACTTGAGAATTCTAAAAGAAAGTATTTACAAAATAAATTTTCGCCAACTTCCGAATTCAATTTTTTTTTCTGTTTAACAGATAGTTACAATTACATTCTCGCAAACTTGCGAATTCAGTTTCTTGCTTTGAACAGTATTTAGCAACTTTAAACACATGACATAAATCGAATTTTCAATACAAAATAGAAAACAAGTAAAACTTTCACTTGTCTTTTTGGCTTCTATACTCGTTCATTTTCTTGGCGCAGAACTCTTGAAATGTTGGAGATGCCAAATTTCGAACTCTAAGTCGTCTCGGGCGGCTGGTATTCGTTTCTGGGCATTCCTTTCTTTTCATTCCTCGGCCGGCTGGTATTCGTTTCTGAGCATTTCTTTCTTTTCATTCCTCGGGCGTTGAAACGGGGAGCTTTCCTTGTCGGTTGAGGATTTTGGAACTCCAGTTTCCTCTTTGGTTTGTAACTTGCCGACCTTGTTTCTGAATCTTTAAACACCCTCTTAGTTCTTCTGGGTTCCTGAAAAGGAATAGACTTCGTGTCGTTGAGTTGTTTTCTTTTCATACTTTTCAGCTGACATATTCTTGTAGTATCTTCTTGTGGCTTGGGTTCTGTAGTTTGCCGTTTTCATTGCTTATCTTGCAAGAGCCTTTTCCGCTGTTCCATAGGCGCTGGCTTTTGTTGAAGGGGAACTTTTATCTGTTTAGTACTTCTCGTTCTGGCGGAGCTTGGATCTTGTTGAAGTTGCCGTCGTTTCGCTGTGCTTTCTTCAGTGTTAGCGACCTTTCTTTTCGTTGCTGAGGGATCCTTGCTGGGCGACGGTGAAATTAATAGTCTTTGCGCTGTTTCAGGAGCCTGCAATAAATCTTTTAAGATTAGAAATTCCGTACGACAATAATAGAGTTTCAGTTGATCGATGTTCGCGATAGATTGTTGTCCATTTTCTGCTTTTAAGTAAACCGTTGAAAATTTTATCTTCTATATTATATACGGGCCTTCGCATCTGGGCTCAAATTAAGCTACCCTATTTTCGGGTGCAGATGACAAGGAGTGCTTTAATTTTAGCTCTTTCTGGCCTATGGTATATTCTACGACGCCTCTCTTTTTATCATAGTATAACTTTTGTTTCGACCTCGCCCCATCTGAATTTTTGCTGGCCTCATTAATAATTTTTTTAATATCATTCAATTTAAACTCTTCCTGGCTTTGTTGAACGAAAAATAGCTTATCCAGAGGCATTAAAATTTTTCTTACTAGGAACAATTCTGCGGGGTTTTTTTTTTTTTTGTAGTGTCATGCTTTGCTGTTCTCAAGGCAAAGCCTAATTCATTGACGCAGCTGTCCCAACTGTCATGATAATTCTTAACATATCCAAACAATTTTAACTATATTTTTATTTACGCGTTTCCCAGTATTTGATTGCGGTCTATAAGGTACCATTTTTAGATGGCGTATGCCAAGGCCTGTGCACAGGTTTTCAAATAAATTGCTTACGAATTTCCTACCCTTATCTGATATTACTTTTCCTGGGGCCGCGCATTTTAAAATATATTTATTTAGAAACGGATCTGCTACTATTTTTGCTGAAGCTCGTTTAAGGGGAAGTATTTCTACCCATTTTGAGAAATGATCCACGATGGTTAACAAGCATCTGTTTTTATTAATCTTTGTTCTAGCGTAGGGACCAAGCAAATCAATGCCAACCAATTAATTTGAGAAAGTGGTTTTTATGCTATTTAAGTACCCGGCCGGGTTGTAATTAACGTCGTTAATTAATTGACACAAGTAACATGACCTGACATACGCCGTCGCAACTTTGTATAACTGCCGAAACTACACCGCTTCGCGGGCCCTTTGCAGGGTTTCCCTAACCCCCGAGATAGCCTCCTAATTTCGAGTCATGGAGTTCCTCTAGAATACTTAAGCGTAGACTCATTCGACCGGCCGCAACTCTTGATTATCGTTGGTTGTTTTCGTCTAAAAGAGCAATTTATCTATAATTTCATAACGGGCCGCCCTATTGCGAATAGCCGTTAAGTCTACATGTTCAAAATTTTCGGGATCTACAGGTAAGCATAAATATCTTTAAATTCTGGGTCCGTTTTAACTCAGCGATTATTGTTTCCAGGGATTCGATTATTTTCGCCGTTAGCATCGTACATTTAGTTGCATTTCCGTCTTCAACGATCTTAATCCTCGAAAGGGCATCTGCAACTACATTTTCTTTCCCCGGCGTGTATTTTATAATTAATTTAAACTCTTCTAGTTTTAGTGTCCACCCTAGTAGCCGAGGCGAAAGATTTTTTCTGGAGTATAGGCGACCAACTGCCACGTGATCTGAATACATAATTATTGGGCACTCCCAAAGAACACCCGAAATTTTTGCACCGATAGTAGGACTGCGAGAGTTTCCCGCTCAGTTGCAGTATAATTTCGCTGAGTTTGATTAAGCGCCTTGCTAAAAAAAGCTATCGGTTGCCCATTTTGAGAGAGAACTGCGCCAACTGCGTAGTCTGATGCGTCTGCTGCAATCTCTAAATTTTGATCCTCTTCCGGAAATTTAAGAACAGGGGCATTAATTAAGGCGCGTTTCGATTCTTCAAACACCGTTTTCGCCTCCGCTGTCCATGTGAACCTAGTCTTTTTTTCGTTTAAGCACCAACAAGGGTTCAACTATTTTAGCAAAATCTTTAGTGAGTTCTCTATAATAGGAACACGGAACCAAGGAGGACGATAACTTCTTAGCCGTATTTGGCGGTGGATAACTTTTGATCGCTAAAATTTTCGAATTGTCAGTTTCTATACCGTTTTTCGAGATTTTATAGCCCAGGTACCTTATTTCCTTGGCGGTAAATTTGCACTTTTTAGGATTAACTTTAAGGCCCGCTTCATGTAATAATGTAAACATTTCCTCTAAATGTTTAATGTGTTCTTTTAGGATTTCGCTTGTTATAATAATACCATCGAGATAAATGACAGTACTTTTTCCCAAAACTGGCTTTAAAACAATATCAATAACTTTTTGAAATGTAGCCGGAGCTCCGCTTAAGCCAAACGGCATTCACAAAAAGGCATATATGCCTGACTTTGTGATAAACGCTGTCTTTTCGATATCCTCAGGTTTTACTGCAATTTGAAAATAGCCTGATGTCAGGTCTAAGGTTGTCATATATTTAGTTGACCGAATTTTTCTTATAATTTCATCTATTATCGGGAGGGGATATGTGGGATATTTAGTTATACTATTGAATTTTCGGTAATCAATAGCGAATCTCCATGTGTTTGGATCATCGGATGGCTGTCCATTCTTATTTCTGCATAAAACTACAGGACTAGTATAGGGGCTGGTACTTGCCGTAATTATTTTCTCCTCGAGCATTTTCTTAATCTGTTGCTCGAGAATATCTTCCTTCACACAGTCATACCTGTACGGCTTCGATCGAACTGGGGACTCATTACCAGTGTCAATCGCGTGAGATACCATCTAGCGAAAGCCAGGCTTTTCATTAAATAGTTGAGAAAGCTTTCTTACCAATGCTAGAATTTGGTTTTTTTCTCATTCTTCGAGGTGATTCAGCTCCAGACCATTTTGCCTTGTTCAACTTCCACTTTATCTAGCTTGACCTGTAAGGTAGATTCTTTAAAATTAATTTTTGCGCTAGCTGCGCGTAAAAAATCGACCCCCAATATGAGTGCGGTTAATAAATCCTTTGCAACAAGAAAATTAATTTTTTTGAGTCTCATCATTTATTTGAACATGCAGCCCCACTTTTCTCAAGCAGACACACTGTTTGTCTTGGGCAGAAATCACGCGATTTCCCCTTGTCTTAAACAGTCTGTAGCGACGAAAATGTTTTTAAAAAATCCTGCGACAGGAAGCTGCATTAAGCCCCGATATCCAGTAAGGCGGTCCTATTGACGTCGTTTAGTAGTATTTGGATTTCTGCAAGGCCAAATTTTGGTCGACTACCGTATTCAACTTGATTTCTGAGGGATTTACTTTCTTACACGGTGACTTCACCCTCTTCCTAGTCATCGTGATTAGTTTAAATCCTTTTTCTCGCCCCCTTTCTCCAACTGCTTTTTATTTCCCTACGCTTTGGTTTGACCGGCTTTCCTTCTATCTGGCTTCGCTGCCTTTCTCTCTTGTCGATAGGAATTCTGCTGAGCTTGAGGTTTCATTTGAGGGTGAAACCTTGAATACTACGTGAAATTCTTCGCACGCGAATTTTCCGCCGTTCGCCTACTCTGAAATTTGACAACTAGTTCAAATAAGTTTTCCAGCGTTTGCGGGTTTCTAACTTTAAGAAAGTCCTGAATTGACGAAAGCAACCGCGTCAAAATTATTTCGATGATTTCCTTGTCAGGCCTTTTCCCGTATAATAATTTGACAATGTGGATCTTCCTTAATATAAAATCTGTTAATTCGTCAAAATTAGTTTGATATTTACTGAATAATTCTGATTCGAGTCTTGTGCGGTCTTTTATAACTGGAAATGCTTTCAATAGCGAATTTTTAAAATTCTCCCATGTATACGTTTCGGATTCTGGATCCCCCAACAAATTCTTGCGAATATTCTTGCACCAGCTGAGGGCTTGACCTTTTAAATTCGTCGTAGCGATGATTATTCTCTGTGGCTGATTCACAGGATATAACGTGAAGTGTAATTCCAGCTGTTCCAGAAAGGTCATTAAGGATTCTTTGGCGTCAAACGTTGCTGTTGACTTCATCGCCTCTCACTAATTCCAAGATGAATCCAAATCCCTCCATCGGGCCTGAGGGAACTGAAAGGTGGGAGGTGTCAACGAGAAATCTTCACTACCCAGCGGCATGGTTCTTTAAGAACAATTTCGGGCGCCAAATATGGTGTTTTTCTTATTTAATTCTAAAATTCTAACTTAGAACCCCAGTAACACCAAGAAGAGAATAATCGCTTAAGTGTGTGAACAAAACACGTAAGACTTAAAGAGGGTTTACAACCCTTATTTTTCAGTATATTTACAGTCAGTTACTACTTGGAACTTTACACAAAGCCGCCACTCGGGCTTGAACTTAAAATAATAATAATTTAAACTAAAACTAGCTTAACTAAGCTATTTGAAAGGTATAGCCGAAGCTATCGGAGATCTAACTAGTTGGCCCCTAAGTATTAATTAAATCGGTGAAGCCAAGCAGTGGCCTAAAGTATGGCCGAGCATAGCAATAGCTAAGAGAGACGTAGCCAAAAGGCAAACGCGCTAGTAAGGGAATCACTCTCTCTCTCGCTCTCTCGAAGTCGGTGAAGTCACGACTTAAATAGTACTCTTTCTCATTCGCATGAACTGCGTTTCTGAATTTACATTCTGGCAGGAAATTGTAAGCTGAAATTGGAATAAGATAGGGAAGATACAAAACTTAAAATAACTCTTAATAAACTTAGGATAATCCTTACAAGACTTTTAAAATACAATAAAAGTATACAATTAAAATACAATAAAAGTATACAATTAAAATACATTAAAAGTATTTATTTAAGTATCATTATAGGTATTATTTAAGTATTTTTAATTGAAATTAATATATTTATATTCAAAATTCTTGGAAAGATGGTCTGGCATGTCATCCCAATCGTTTTCTATTTACTATTCTTAGTATCCAAAGATTATTTGATGAAATATTCAATAAATATCATAATAATATTGTTACTTTAAAAGCCTTTTTGAAAACAGCGATTTTTTATTATAATAGCCTTTTAATAAAAAAACAATTTCTTAAAAGTTATTAAAATAAGATATTAAATTATACTCCCTCCGTCCCAAATTAGTTACTACATTTAGGTTGAAAATTTTGTCCGAAATTAGTTGCTACATTTCAACTAGGTAGAGTCATAAATAACTGTCGATGCAGTTTAGTAGACTGAGAGCAGTAAAAATGTATGCCAATTAAAATTGTTTTATTGTGGATTAAAATTATCATAATTTGGTATTTTCATTCTCTTTGTACTTTCCCCAAATATAGTACTCATTTTTGATATTCTTGAGAAATTGCAGGGTTCGCACGCTCTTAAGGCTCGCCCCATTTTGTAAGGCCTCTACCAGTTTATCAGAAGATCATGTTTATGTGATTAAAGCAAAGCCTCTAGGGCTGTCTGGCTAATGGTTGGGATGCCTTCGTAGAGAACTTTCTAAGGGAAACTGTTTCATATACACAAGAAAGATCATTGATCAAAAATCATTACTGGTAGAAGAGTCCTTACAAAATGTGGCGTGGCTTAAGGGGGTGCGAACCATGGATTTTTTAAACTAATTTTGTACTGATTTAAGGAGGGAATGCTTAGTAAGTAAATGCTGTTGATTGATAACATAGCACCTCTGAAATTCTGCCTTTAGCCCTCGTGGATGAAGGTTGCTCTTTCTACTCTCTCTGAGATGGAGAATCCTGATCCTTTGCCGACTGGCCACGCTCTACCGCATGATAAACTCGCTAGCACGGACTGGGCTGCGCCCACGGATGACCCTACTATGACAATGGATAGAGTGACCACGTCGGGAAATGAAAATACTGCTTTCTCTGACTTCAACTATGAGAAAGCTGTTATTGAAATACAAGTGGAGATTATGAAGTTAGAAGCAAAAATCGAAGCTACCCATCAAGTTAAAATTCAAATGGACACCACAAGAGCCGTCTCCGACCCTGACCAACATACTCCCATCTTGGCCAAGAATATACGTGAAATGCTAAAGGAAATGGAGCACCTAAAGGGTAAGTGTGCTTCTTATATTTTTCAGTGTACTACTAACCCATTAGACAGCCTGACTAGCACTTTTAATACCACACTTAACCTAAATGCTAAACGTAAGCAGCATGAAATTTCCGATGTCGTCCTTGAATGCCGCTAAAGCTTCCTTTTAAGAAAGAGCTATTCTTCAGAATTTACAAGTGAGAATTTGTCCTGTACAGTCAGGTGCTGCCATCTCTCGGCTATGCTGGGGTTCAATTGGTAGAATGTGTTTTTAAGGGCTTTTTCAAATAAAATAAACCACAACAAGTAAATTATACATAAGTATATTATTAATCTGACGTAATGTATTTAAAAAATATTCAGTTTAATACAAATGTGTGAATCAGTTTATGCACATAAATTTTAAGTGTATGACTTATGTTGGATGTTTTAAGTGAACAATAACAAAAAAAAGTTAACCTTTTTATCAACTTATCTTACTCATATATACATTATTACTATATTTTGCTTTAGATATGAGTAGACTTATTGTAATATAATACCTTTTTATACCAGTAAATAATACTCAACATCTATTAAAGCAGACCATTTTTAGTACAGTAACAAATAATATAAGCAATATAATTTAATACTGTGAGTCGTCAGAGAAAGAAGTGAGTTTTGTAAAACTATTTAATGAAAAAATCTGGAAAACACTTTTTGATGGTTCTAAAGTACAAGTTCTAAAATAATTAAAATATATACTTGTAATAAATACCATTCTTTTTTTTAACCCCTTTACATTAATTTTAATGTATTCGATACTTTTCTACCACTTTTCAAAACCTTGAAATACATGAGAAATCGATTTCAGGACAAACACAGTTCTAGAAATATTGCTAATTGCAATGAATCTACACACAGATATGATTACTCCTCAGAACCATAATAATGTCTTTCAGTACCTTTATTTATTTACTATTATTTTTTAGGTTACCAGTGGGTTTATACATAGAAAGATTTCTAATACAATTACCACGCTAGCATTTTTAATGATCTTTTCACTAATGATTTGAAATTTATGTATATTTTTAATTATTATTCAAATGAAAAGTTTTTATTCATTTGTTTCCAAATAAACAGTTACTTCCTTAGTTCATTTTTTTAACTGACTTGTGGGATGGACTCCTATGATTTAAAATTTTTTTTTGTCAATACATTAATTCTTCTGTCATTTTTTTGCTTTCAGCTTTTAATTTCTGTTTTGAGAAGTTTTTTTCAGCTTAACTTAGTAGCCTTGAAACTTATGATGAACATTCAAAACCTAACTTCCCATCTTAAATTTCAATTTTTAACGGTATTCATAACAACTGTATTACTTTAAGTAATTCAGACAACTTAAGACTTTTGTGTATTACATCTTGATAATGCTAGGAAATTCATTGTACAGCCTATGTACATTTTAGTTTTGTCGTATCATGCCATTTGTGAAATATTGCTACTCTCTGCTTAAGTTTATTCCATATATAGAGATATTCCGTAAGTTTAAGCGTAAGAAATTTGTAGAAGATATACAGAGATTTCAAATTAATTCCTTTCTTAGATTCCTATGTAGACTTAAATGCATTTAGTACAGCAACTAATTAAACATTAGTAGTAAGCGCAGGTCCTCGAGAAAATGATCCTACTTAGTTCTGATACAATTTGTCTACTGTCTATTCATACTTTGTACGAGACAGTTCACGAATTTCTAAGAAATTATGCTTAGTTCTTGTAGGGCTGATTGCAGCTATGAACGCATTGATAGCGATTAGCGACGGGCTGTCAAATGTCCCAGATAACACGTAATGTATTTAGTTGGATTATAAGATAACTCAGAATGCCTACGCTAAGACATGTGACGATATCTTTACTTTTCAACAAACTAGCGACAGCTGCTATATCATGAAGTGTAGTACATTCTTTCGTGAAGAATCTTGAAAAAGATGCGCGTGGAGTGAACATTGGCACAACCGCAGTCAGTAGTGAATTAATCTTGTTCTAGATATATGAGCTTCATATAGCCACTAAGCATTTTACTTCCACAAGCGAAAATTTCAGCACTTGCAGACAGTTTCCTTTCCGTGATGTTAGAGGGACGATTGCATAATCTCCGCTTTATCCAGATATTTAGAGGCCTAGTATCGCTGTATAATCTATATATCGTAAGATTAAAGCAGTTATCTTATTCATGAAACTGGATGACAAGCCCTGATATAATACTGCAGCGGCTGTTGCTGTTATTATTTAAACTGGATGATAACCCCTGATTTAGCGATATTTTAATTTCTTCTTTCAATATCCCTTGCCAGAGGCAGCTGCTATCATGCTCAAAACTCGAAACCATTGCTGAGCTACTCAGATTTTGTCTTTGGAACACTACAGAAAACACTGTCAGCTAGGGAGGGGCAACGGTGGACAGCAGTCCCTGGGCGAAATATCAAGGAAATACCAAACTGATGTTACGAAGTTTTAGAATGAAATAGTTTCCATTCTTGGCAAACAGAAGGGTGCGCGAAATCTGAAGTTGCCCTCGAGCGCTGAAAACTCTAACTAAGGCTTTAGCCATAGTAAAACATGATACTGGGTGTCCATTAATGGGTTTCATGCACCTTAGGATTTCGCCCACAGTTTACCATAAATCTTCCAGTCGCCCTTTAAAAGCTAGAATATATAAGGTATTTCTCCCGACTTCATCGCACGCCTCGTGATTTAGTGGTTAGCACGCTCGACGCGTAACCGAGAGGTCCGTGGTTCGATTTCCGGCGAAGGCGTTGCTCATTTCTTCGATTTCCTTGCTTCCAAAAAAAAAAAAAAAACTAAATATACAAACCAAGACCGAGAAGGAGGGAATGGCGAGAAAGAAGCATTATCTTATAAATGTATGTAGGTACACCAAAATCTTTCAATTGCCTTTAGAACATTTAAAAGTCTGAATTTACCACTGAGCGTTACTAAACCTTCAGATAGCTGTTCCCTTTGTTCGAAATGCAATCCAAACTCTTGACATGATGTGTAATCCTTGGCCACACTATGGCCATCTTTCAACCTTCCAGTGATTCCGCCTCAGACAAAGTCGCCGAGATATTGTCTATAGAACTGTCACATTGAAACTACAATTCGATGTTGTTCCAACTGAGTGCACTGTGTCAACTTTCGTTGACGTATTGAGCATACACCATTATCATGCTTTATATCCTCTTCTACACCCCCATAGATGTCAGGCTACGTATATGCATATGCTGTACTATACCAGACCCTAAGTGATCTCCTAATTGATCTATTTGTTACTTCTTGTTTGTACTGACGTTACATTAATTTCTCCATCTCATTTTAAAATTTTTATACTTCAGTGTAGAACTCATCAGCTATTGCGGATGACTTCCTGAATCGTAATATTTTACAGTGAACATATGGGAATCCACAGATGAAAATCACGTGCAGCCAAAATTAAGTAGTACTTATCTCTGAAACTATGTAACTAGTTTTTTTCTTTCCTTACCGCTTGCCTTCCGAAGGCGCGTAGCCGGGGGTTGCCCTGGGTGCCCGGGCACCCTCCCACTTCCCAACTACCTATGCTTAAAAAAGTGCAAATTAATTTTCAACAGATAAGCCTTAAGTTTTTAAATTATTGCTTTCCAGCTTCCCAAAAAAAATTCAAATGATTAACAAAGATTGAACGGAAAGTCTACAATTTTCCATTTAGAACTAAGATATTAAAAATCATCCCTTCCCAACAAACAAGCGGCGAAAAAATACTTGAAGGTTATGTGACACTTTCAAGTTGTAAAGCTTTTGTTGTTTTACAGCTTTGAATAGTCATCTGTACCCGGTCCCACTTTCCCTCTAACTATCAAGCTTAATGACACTAAAGAAAAAAAAACCTTTCATTTCGGACCAAGCATCTGAAAGTATAATGGTTAAACAAAATAATTATTGATTAAAAAAAAGAAAACAAAAATATTAAGTTGGAGTATTTAATTTTAAGATTTGCTAGTTATCTAAATATTGCACAAAAGAGGAAAGGAAGCGCAATAAAATTATTCTGAGTTGTTGTTTTTAACATTAATTTCGAATTTTAGTTAAGTCAATAAATACCGAAAAAATATTATAATTTTTTTGAATAATATAAAGAGCAAGTAAACTTCGATGCTTTCAATGCAATGAATTTTATATTCTTAGTCATCTAGCAATTTAAATTCTTGTTATTTAAAATGATTTAATAGGGCAGTTGTTAAATATGCAGATAGTTCATTCACTGAGAAGCACTTTATTTTATTTATTTACTTTGTGTGTGTCTGTGTTTGGGACAAATAATCAGATAATTACTGATTAAAAGGAAGTATAAAACAAGATAATTTAATAGAATGAAAAAAGTATACAGCCCATTAGTGGGCAGAATGTATAAGATTGCTAAGGCATAGGTTAGAATATCAGCGGACGCGCTGAACGAGCATTTATGGTTTACTTATGCTTAAAGGTAAATATAAATCAGTTTCCTTTAGAAAGTCTTCCACAAATGGGATGGTATCCGTTTCATAAGCATGTCTATGGGAAGGCATCCCTTCCCATAGACAGATAACCTTCGTATGCTTTGCCGTACTGAATTAAACAAACAGCAGCAAGTATATATGTAATACTAAATATAATGATAAAAATTTAAATGTAATTGTAAGATCATATACGTCGTCGAAATCAAGCTGAAACCACGAATCAACAACATCCCTTTCCGAGGGAAATAATTTTATTGGCATTAACTTTATTTTGCATAAAAAGATGTTCTTCACTATATTTCTAATATGCTTACCAAGAACTTTAACAATTTTACTTTTTGATCATAACGCAAAACAGAAAAATAACCGAAAAAAGAATTTAATATTAAGGGGATTCAAGAATTCATTATTATATAATTAAAGGGCATCCTCGTTGTCCTCGGATGGCTTGAAATTTTAAAATGATAGCTATTCATTTTAAAATTCTATAGTGTAGAGCATCGATTTCTGAAAAATTCTTAAAACTTTTTTTTTAAAGTTTTAAATCTTCTGTTCCTTTTTTAAACAAAAAAGTAAACATCTAAAAATAACACAAAACGTAGGCACATACTTTTTGCGGTCTTCTGGTTAAGAACAAAGGCGTCGACGAATAGAACCGAAGCATTTTACTAAAACGCGGGAATCACTATAGGAGGTTCAGTCAGTCTTTAGGAATAAACTATGAGGGTTTCCGGCCACTGACTAATTTGGTTATGAGAAAGTGAAAAGTAACAGATTAGATCTAACGTCTTCGAAAGCTACTACGTTCCCTACAAATTTTGCTGTGTGTTCTGATACTAGAAATAATGCTTTAATTTGTGCTGAGTTAATATAAATCGCTTAATATGGGACACCCTGGGGGAAAAAAAAGCATGAATTGGAAAGCAAATGTAAAAAAGATTAGTTTTTCTCCCAAAAGTTGTACATTTTCTAAAGAAGTGAACTCTAGGGGAAGCATTTCTGTTTTGGGAAAAGGTAAGCAATCTTCTACTCATTGGAGACTTCTGGCTATTATATAGCTATTTTAATAATAGATAAAATTATGATAAATTAAATAACTTTTTATGCCATTTAAAATTCATGAAGTATGTGCAATTGGGTATTTAAATATACACTGGTGTGCAAAAATTAAGGACGAGACGGTTTTTTCAATATAACTTTGTACAAAAGCTTTCCAAATCAACACATTAAATACCGTAAGATCCCCAATACGTAAGGACATGAGTAATGTAAGCAACACTTACTAAAACAGAAATCAGAGGGATAAAAAGAAGCTTTATTGAAAAAATAGCATGGAGCGCAATGCGACTGAAGGCCGAAACATCCCTGTGATGGGTGTCCAGCAAGAAACATCCGGTCTTTAATAGGGGATATGATCTCCCCTGACTGCTAGGCAGGTTTCACATCATTTGTGCATGCTGGATATGTGGTTGTTAATGAGCTGTTGAGACACTGCTGCTCGTTCCTCTTGTAGCACCAATCGCAGTTTCGGAATCGTTACTGGCGATAAGTTACGTGCTGCCACGGGTCTCCCTAGTAAGTTCCGTACATGCTTGACGGGATTTAGATCCAGAGACCTTGCCGACCAATCCATGTGTTCAATATCTTCACTCTCCAACAGCTCTTCGACAGTAACTGTGCGATGAGGTGGAGCGTTGTCGTCCATGAAAAGGAACTGCGGACCCATAGCGCCTCTAAAAAGACGCACATATGGAAGAAGAATCTCGTTACAATGACGGGTCCCGTTGACTGAACCTGCGTCGAAGATGTGAAGGTCTGTACGACTACCAAGCATGATGCCTCCCCAATCGAGAACACCGCCACCTCCATACCTGCCCTTTCAATGATGTTCGAGGGATGATTGCGGCTTCCCCGCTCTCTCCAGATGAGTATGCGATGAGAATCGGTACTCAGACTGAATCTGCTCTCATCTGTAAAAGAGTACTCGTCCCCATTCATTGTCTCTCCAATTCCGGTGTTCCCGGCATCACAGAGAACGCCTTCTCCGATGGGTAGGCGTTAGAGGTCCGTGCACCGTACAGGTCGTCGTGCAGACCACCACCGTCTAGTCTTCTGGTCACGGTAAAACGCGATATCGGTCGTCCAGTCGCCTGTGTCGTGTGTCTAGCGATTTCTCCCGCTGTCTGCCGCCTGTTTCTTCTGCCCTGTAAGGTAATATACCGGTCATCTGCGGGTGTTGTTCCTCGTGGACGACCGCTACTAAACCCCCGGATAGCTGTTCCTGTAGTTTGAAACTGTCTCCAAAGTCGTAAAACGATGCTGTGAGCATTTCCGAACTCTGCAGCCACACTTGTCACACTGCGGCCTTCCTCCAACTTCCCAATGATTCGACCTCGGGTAAAAGCATCCAGATGTCGTCTAACAGATTGATTATTCGCCATTTCTCGCTCAGGCAGCAACTCAGTAGGATTTTAACTGCTATACGGTGTGCAATCTCTTTGCCAGAAATACTGATCTTACACCGACAACATGCTTTATACTACTCAGACACTCCCCCATTACGTCTACCTGCATATCTGCGCATGTGCTACCGTACATCACCTTACTTAATCTCCTGATTGGTCTTTTTGTCCGCTCTGCCTCTTCGTTCAGCTGATATGCTAATTTTTCGACTTCGTCCTTAATTTTTGCACACCAGTGTATTTATCTGAATTGAAAATTTTTGTACGTCGTAAATTTGTTTAATTATTAATTATATGCGGTTATGAATTGTACTCGAAACATTAGCTTCGTTTGCAATAATCTTAATTTTATTTAACTATACTACTCAGACATATTATCGTATAGATGGTTAATGCTTCTAAGATGCGCAGCTAGAGGAAATAATTTTCTTAACAAATTTATTTCTTCAATGTACGATATTAATGACGGGACGGCTATTTTAATTCTTATTTGAAGTTTTTTTTCGAAGAGCAACACTAATCACAAACGAATGACTAAATTAAAATTTGCTAATAATGTCTCAACTTCACCGATTTTATAGAGCTGTAAAAATATACTGTATACTTATCCATACGCTGTCACATATTCATTGCTCCTGTATCCAAGAATTGAATTGTTTGATTTCTTATGCTCTATTAAAAATTCTAAGAAATGTGAGAATCATTGAATTTGTGACGGGAGAAAAAGTACAAAGCCCCCTTTCTAACTCTTTTACATTGAAGAATCAACTGTAAACAAGTTAATCTATGCCGCTTCTGTCAATTAAAAAGACGAGTCGATATATAATTTGATTTACTGCTTATGAAAAAGTTTAAATGTGAGCGACCGTATCTAAAGTGTTATAGGAGCTTCACCAAAATTTTAATCTATAAACTAATAAACTCAAAATTAAAATAAGAGTTAAAAAGTAAATTTATACTTAAATGATAATCTCAATGACGTAAAAGTAAATTAATAAAAAATAATAGACGACAATCATTTTCTTCATAAAATATCATTATTGTTTCGAACTATATATCCACATATTCGAATAATATTTATCAAGGGGAAAATATGTGTTCCATTTTCTGTTTCAAAAACAAATTAACTAGAAGAAGTCCTCTTGTGATGACCATTTTTCTTAGAACACCATCTTATAAAAGTGAACGATATTTCTGAGGACGGCAACTATTTTTGCTTAAAAGATCGAAATTGTCTGCAATAAAAGATTGTCGTTTTAAAAAGGACTTATAGTATTTAATGCATTCAAATTTCACAAAGATAAAATAGTTAAATAATACAGATAAAATAATTCAATTTTATATTGAAATTAATAAATTCCAATAAATCGTTTGAATGAAGAGACAAAAAATCTAAACCCCCCAGGGTATTGACTAGAACAGTGATTCTCAACCTTTTTAGTTTTAATCGCGGCAAACAAATAAAAATATAAGTTGTTTACTTACCTATAATATACTGTGTCAAATAGTTTATGATAATAATTTTGAATGTAAAATAAAATAATATGTACTACAAAAACAGCAGTACGTTCATTAAAAGATTATTTATAAGTTAATAATACTTTTAATCGGTTGAGAATAAGGAAAAAATCGCAGTATAAACAACTGCTTGTATTGCAATTTGTCAGATTCATCCGAACAAATCCCATTCAATTCGGATGTTTCGCAGATCGCACGTTTTTGTCTGTATACACAAGAATTATTGTGGCTGCAGTAAAAGACCTCCAGCAGTAAAGACCAATGGAATCATTCGTAAGAAGCGTCCCTATTCGAAAGAAGAAAATTCGTATGAAGAAACGCTTCCAAAGAACGGGCAGCTAGACACCTGTAAGCCGACTTGAGGCATAAAAATCAGTTTACGATTCGAAGAAAGAACGCGTTACAAAACAAGTAATTACATTTTTTATGTATTTAAATACCTATTCTGTTAAAATAATCTATACGTTTTCATCTTAAATTATATTATTTAATAATTTTAACATATTCTTATATATAAATACCTTTCTTTAATTTAAACTTTATACTCATTTCTTTAATTTAAACTTAGTCGTCTACCGTACACTGGTGTGCAAAAATTGAGGACGAAGTCGAAAAATTAGCATATCAGTTGAACGAAGAGGCAGAGCGGACAGAAAGACCAGTCAGGAGATTAAGTAAGGTGATGTACGGTAGCACATGCGCAGATATGCAGGTAGACGTAATGGGGTAGTGTCTGAGTAGTATAAAGCATGTTGTCCGTGTAAGATCAGTATTTCTGGTAAAGAGATTGCACGCCGTATAGCAGTTACAATCACACCGAGTTGCTGCCTCAGCGAGAAATGGCGAATAATCAATCTGTGAGACGACATCTGGATGCTTTTACCCGAAGTAGAATCATTGGGAAGTTGGAGGAAGGCCGCAGTGTGACAAGTGTGGCTGCAGAGTTCGGAATTGCTCACAGCATCGTTTCACGACTTTGGAGACAATTTCAAACTACAGGAACAGCTATCCGGGGGTTTAGTAGTGGTCGTCCACGAGGAACCACACCCGCAGATGACCGGTATATTGCCTTACAGGCCAGAAGAAACAGGCGGCAGACAGCGGGAGAAATCGCTAGACACACGACACAGGCGACTGGACGACCGATATCGCGTTTTACCGTGGCCAGAAGACTGCACGGTGGTGGTCTGTTTGCACGACGCCCTGTACGGTGTGTACCTCTAACGCCTGCCCATCGGAGAAGGCGTTCTCTGTGGTGCCGGGAACACCGGAATTGGAGAGACAATGAATGGGGACGAGTACTCTTTACAGATGAGAGCAGATTTAGTCTGAGTTGCGATTCTAGACACATACACATCTGGACAGAGCGGGGAACACGCAATAACCCCTTCAACATCATCAAAAGGGACTGTTTTGGAGGTCGCGGAGTTCTCGTTCGAGCAGACATAATGCTTGGTAGCCGGACCGACCTTCATATCTCCCAAGGAGGTTCGTCACCTGGGACTGCTATTGTAACGAGGTTCTTCTTCCTTACATGCGTCTTTTCACAAGGGCTATGGGTCCTCAGTTCCTCATCATGGACGACAACGCTCCACCTCATCGCACAGTTACTGTCGAAGAGCTGTTGGAGAGTGAAGATATTGAACACATGGATTGGTCGGCAAGGTCTCTGGATCTAAATCCCGTCAAGCATGTACGGAACTTACTAGGGAGACCCGTGGCAGCACGTAACTTATCGCCAGTAACGATTCCGAAACTGCGATTGGTGCTACAAGAGGAACGAGCAGCAGTGTCTCAACAGCTCATTAACAACCACATATCCAGCATGCACAAATGATGTGAAACCTGCCTAGTAGTCAGGGGAGATCATATCCCCTATTAAAGACCGGATGTTTCTTGCTGGACACCCATCACTTCGGCCTTCAGTCGCATTGCGCTCCATGCTATTTTTTCAATAAAGCTTCTTTTTACCCCTCTGATTTCTGTTTTAGTAAGTGTTGCTTACATTACTCATGTCCTTACGTATTGGGGATCTTACGGTATTAAATGTGTTGATTTGGAAAGCTTTTGTACAAAGTTATATTGAAAAAACCGTCTCGTCCTTAATTTTTGCACACCAGTGTATACTAGGATTAAACCCATTATAAAAATTTCTAAAATTTGGCGGCATACAAAAGTACCGCAGCACAGTGGTTGAGAATCACTGGACTAGAACATAAAAAGCGCAAAATCGCATTCTGTAACTTTGCAGTCGTTAACTCTTCTTTGTAGACATTTTAAAAATTTGTCCATTTTTATTTGCATTCAAATTATTGTTTTAAATAAAAACAAATCTTACTTATATTGAGATAAAAACTGTAAAATGTGTCTAACATACGACAAGTTTTAAATACTGTTTCACTATTTTTCTTATGGTGTTATGAATTTGCTCTTCTGTGTAATATCAATAAATGGCTAAGTTTAAATTTAAGTCCATTTGTAGTACCTTATCAGGTCTTACGTTCTGGTGGCTAATAAATTTGCATTTTCGGTTACATTGTCAGGACTGAGTGTTCTGTGCATTGCTTTAGCAGACATTTTTTGAAGTAACTCCTTAACGTAAAGTCCTGCTCTGGAACAGGGAGCTGAAATGAGCTTTGTTCTGGTGTAGATACTGTGCTGGAGAATAACTGCACTTGAAAGGGATTTAAAATCCTCTTTTATTACAGAGGCTGTTCGCACATTTTTTAGATGATTTCGGTAAGAGGTAATAAAAAATCGTTTGCTGCAAAAGAAGTAATTGCAATTGTACTATGTTTTTAAAAGTCAAAATTATCGTCTGTGGTTTGAATGTTTTGTTTTTATTCAAAATGGCGAATTTAACAAAGCAGTGGTTCGAATACTACATTTACCCTCTTTTCGAAGAGAAATATGCATACTCCGTTATCCAAAAACGATGTGAGAGTCATGGTTTTGGGATATCTAAAGCGTCGATAGGTAATATCATCAACAAGAAAGGAAAAAAACGTCAAATTGGAGCCTCAAGTGGGACAAAAATTCCAAACAAGTATCCAAGGAAAAAACGGACATCTTCGACTATTGCAAAGGTACGTTGTTTAATGTCAAAAGAAAATCCCCTTAGTCAAAGGATAGTTGCAAAATCATTAAAATGCTCGGTGTCCACTGTAAACAAAATGATAAACGTTGATTTAAATCTTAAGAAAGCGAAAAAACGCAATGTGCATAGTCTTCTTCCAAAGCATATCGCTCAACGCAGGACACGCTTCAGAATTCTATGTGAGAAACACTTATCCAAAGAAAAATGGAAAACAATTGTCCCAATAGATGAAGTATGGGTGTATTTAAATGATTGTAACAAAAAAAGAGCCATTTATTATCATAAAAGGGGAGAAAAAAATTTAAGTACATGGTTCAAAGAATCGAAAGAAAGTTTTTCTAAGGGATTCATGATTGTTGCTGGTTTTTCTTATAATGGCAAGTTAAAAATAAAGAGAGTGCAAAAAAATGTCAAGATTAACTCCAAATACTATCAGGAAC
>KK112589.1:158077-183021 GCA_000611955.2 Stegodyphus mimosarum
TCAATTTTCGTATTTTTATGTTTTTTTTTTTTTTGGTTCGGAATACTTTTAATGCTAGCATGCAATTACATTCTGTAGAAATTATTGCAATTCCATAATGTAGAAATAAAATAAAATGTCGTGAAAAGTAAAGGAAAAAAAGAGCTCGAAAAATCTGCAGTCTTTAACTTATAACTACCAGAAACGAAATTGGGTGTGGTTAGAGCACGTCAATCCCTAAGCCACGACTATTAAGGGCATGCTTTTCCCATTTTTTTGGCTTCATTTGGACTGAGCGGAGGGCATCTCCATGTATTCTGACGTCCTTGTAGCAACACCACTACAGGGTGTGCAGTCATACCCTGTTACACCAAAATTGAATCATTAGCATCTGTGTTCAGATTGCTCAATTATTTCGTTTCTTCACAGTAGTTTATATGCATTCATTTCTTTCTCATAAGAGTATTTAATTTAATATGAATCTCTTGTAAAAAATAACTCAACTACACTGTTCAGACTTCCATATATGCATATGCAAGCCAGTTTGCACTAGAAAGAGAAAATAAAATTAAAAACCCTCTTTCTTGGAACATATCAACTAGCTGTGTATCCCATTCACAAATATTGCTGTGGCAACAGAGGTGAAATTTAAATCGACCACTTCATTTGAAAGTTGTAGACTATGCATGTTCAGCTGTTTAGATAGTATGGCATAGATACTGAGGGTATTTGCTAAAAGGAAGAGATACCTTCTTCGAGCAGGTTTTGAATGAAACTGCCTTGTATTCATGCTAAATATAGGGAAAACTGTAAAAATAGAGATGTAGCTAACCCATTTCACAGAATTCAAACCTAGACTGTACCACCAGTATTTTCTGTGATCTTATATATTGAGGAACCGGTCGGATTCTTCTTAAAGCATGAATTTGTTTTATATTTGTATAGTAGATATTAGTTATGCAGCAGATCATTATCAGACACATAAAATATAGTGATACCAGTGAAGGAAATTTTTAAATAAATTTCCAATTTGCTACAAATTTCATATGTAGAGAAATAATGCTTTGAATTTTATTCATAGAAAAAGCATTAGCTGATACAGCCTTTCTAATGAGCACAGTTAATTTGTGTATCAGTGAGCTGTTCTAAAAGATTTTTCATGGAATGATCAGACATTTGCTAATCTCTCAACCAGATATTTAGCAGCATTTTTTCATCTGACATCCGTGAGAAATTTAAAGTAAGTTTTACGCGATTTTTAAAACAAAACATATAAATACAAAATATATTTTATATTTGCTCTTATACAGCAAACTGGCTAAATAAACAGAAAATCTGTAAAAATATATCATCCCATCCCCCAAACAAAAAAATGACAAATAATCTTAAAATGAACTCAATGACTGCAAAATGTAGTAATAACAGTTTGTTCAAAATGAAGTAGATAATTATATATGTAATATATTACTTTCAAATATGTCGAGAAACTAATAATAATCATCCAGCTAATTTAATTTCCTTTTAAAAAGGGCGCATTAAAAAAAAACACAAGAATTTAAAGAAAAAAGAACAAGATCCTTTAATTATTAAAAAATATTATGATATAGAAGAAATCTTATCACATTACCATCCACGCACATCAATCACATAATCGTCCACCTAGCTGGAGAAAAATGGCGTGAGGTAATGAATTTGTTTTGTTTTTATTAATTCTCCGGATATGAAAAAGAGCCAGATCAGAAACATGAAATTTAATTGCAAAGTGCAGGCACTGAGTAGGTAAGTGAAGAATAGTAAATTAACTTTACTAATTAAATAAGCGTGCAGCATAGGTACCTCTCTCTTTCTGAAAAACGTAAGTGCCACTTCCATCAAATACAACTTGGAACATTCAGCCCTTAGACCAGAGTATTATAAAAGCTTTCAAATATCATTATAGAAATGTGCTCAGAAAGTGATGAAAAGAACTCAATTTTGTGAAAATGCAAGCACTTCGGAGGAGATAAGTCAATAGCTCTATTAGAGGCCATGCATATTACACGCAATACATGGAGTTAAGCTCTTAAAATCAGTTAAAAATTTTATGCAGGAGAAGCCTCAAAGGAATTGCAAGCTCTAATTAATGATTGAAATATCAATGAGGGAAGTTGTGATGATTATACATATCAATTTGCCAAAATATTGAGAAAACGTGTGTAAAAACTGACAAGAAAAAAATGAACTGCAGAAACCAACAGTAAATGTGATACAGATAAAAAGTGATAATATACCAAGATCGATCAAATACAAAAAAAGTAATGGAAATTCTACGAAAATTAACTCAAAGGTGTTTATCAGAAAAGCTACAAGCATGTTTACCAAATTGAGAACACAGTTAAAAAACGGTTGTTGAACAATATGAAACAAACACAAATAGGATACTTGTTTATAAGGGGTTAAATTTTAACAAGAACATAATTATGAAACTATTTTTTCTAAAAAAATTAAAAAATGAATTTTTAAATTGCAAAATTAGTTCAATTTTAGCATTCATTTTTAACTATTATTGTAAGCTTAATTACTGTATTTGTTGTTAGTTATTAAAGTAGAAAAGTTTAAAACTGGTATCACAACTAGCAATACACAAATTCCAGTCTATTAAATTCAGCCACTTAATAAACTCAAATATGATTGGAATGGAAGTGATTTTAATAGGCAGTGGTACTTTATGTCAAGTTGTTATAGAATTCATGCAATTATAGTAGGCACCAATAAATTAATAAAATTTTAATCCACATATAGTAACTGCATTCAATATGAACATTTTATTGCAAAAGCTGATGGCTTTTGGAAATCATATATGAACTTTTACATAGTTAGCCCCTCATTATTACAGTACAAATATCCCATAAAAATAATAATAAAAATTTCAATTTTTTTAGCAACAAAACTACTTGTGCAACTACAAAACAACATTTGCCAACAAACAAGACAGAGTGAATTCTATTTCCAGCTCACATATTATACCACCATAAAACATTTTTAATCCTTTAATATATAATTTTATATATTATAAATTATAACTTCTCAGGAAAATGCATTTTCATTTTCAGCAACATCATACAGAAAATTTCAAAAACATTACATGTTTCCATTAAAATCTTCCAACTAGAAATGATCTTATTTTAAAAACAAAACATATTATGCAGCATAAATTCAGAATAAATTAACAAAGATGATACAATTTTTTAAAATGCAGTTTATAAATGAAAGATTACATATACATGCAGTCTTGTACTATAATATTTTATTACATAATCTGTGTAATCTAAATGTTTAGCAAATGTGTTTAAAAAAAGTAAATTAAGAAGGAACTGTCATTTTAAAAAGTAACAAATTTTGACACTGCAAGTTAATACAGAGAAAGGAATTAAATCAGTTGTGTTTACTATTAAACAAATTAATAACAAAAAACAGTACTAAAAATTTATTCTGTTACTAACATAATTAAGAGTTGTACATACAGAAATATTTCATTTATAAAAGGTAGAATCAATATGAAAATAATAACAGCTGCAGTATAATTTTCTAAACAACTTTATTACAATTCAATACAGACCCATTATGACAAATTAGTAGCTTTAAGACAATTTAGGCTCAAGATCTTCGGAAGTTCCGAGACTCAACACAAAATTACATGCATAAAGAAGAAGCTCTGAAAAGAGTAGAGATGTTGATATTTCTTTCCAACAAGTAACTTTCAAAGAACATGATTTAATCCCTCAAAGCAGCAAGCCTAAATAGGACAAAATGAACACATATTAATTAAACGTATAATACCGCATTATCGGGTTTCATGCTATATTTCAAAAATAATTTTAATAAAAATAGTTTTCTAGGTTTTTTAACATTTTGAAATTTTAATTTGATAATTTTGGTGCACCAAACTTTTTATATATAATGTCTGTCTTATATATAATTTTGTCTCACACTGATCTTAACAGCAATAAACTTTCATGCACATATACTTAAATTTATATATATTTAAACTATACAGGTTTGACAAACTAAAAGCATAAAAACTGGTTAATTTCCATTTTCATTATTTTAAATGTACAGCACAACTCATCTTAAACTATCGAAAACCAAAAACAAAAAATGTTTTAATATATTTAATATCAACTTGCACATACAAAAATGAATAATCTGAAACACAAGAGACTTTGAATAACATGCCTGAATGCAAAGTGTGAAGAGAACTCATACGGGGAAATATGTAGAGTGATTACATAAGGGTTAAAAGAATTCTATGTATCCAAAATGAAGAACATGGATGAAAAAGGTTTTGCATATTTCCAAAGCCAATAATATAAGGCAACACACTTACATGCTATGTCTTTGAAATGTTACACATCTTCCAACTAAAACGATAATTCGTTCTTCAGGGCATTTTAATGAAATAACATTTAAAATGTTTAGTTTTAGTTGAAAATACACTATTTGCTAAAATGAAACAAAAAATATAATGTATACCTAGTCTTAAGCAATAAACACTGGATAAGCTGTAAGGGTAGAGTTTACAGACAGTGTTCTAAAATGGATGCAGCTGATTATGAAGATGTATACTTTCATACATATATGAATCAGTCTAGGGCAGTTACAGGAATTTAACACAAATGATTTCATTATAAGAACAACAGTTGCCTCAATCATATACAAACTTGCACCTTAATGCATGCAAATAATATAGATGAAAAGAGGCTAGATGATGCAACTTATACGTAATTCTTATTGCAAGGTATAATTTCATACAACTTACTTTTTCTACAATTTTAACAACTTAAAATTCCAGTAGCTACTAATTCATACAGCTCATAAAAATGTTTTGCTAAATTTAATCCCCAAAAAGAAGGTATACTCTAGAGCAGTGGTTTCAAACTTGTGGCTCGCAGCCCACATCCAAAGAATGCATGAGGCAAATTTAACTGGCCAGCAAATAAATTTCCTGTAAATTAATTAGCATTATTATCAGACTACTTGTTATGGCAAGAATAAGAAGAAAGGTTTACGGTTTTAATGATTTTGAGTTGGAAGTTTACATAAATTTCATTACCATTAAAAATGAATATAGCATCATAAAAAATTTACAAATGGAGTTAATTAATTTACACTGTGATTTAAATCTAACTCAAGGATTTAAAGATAAAGATTTAACTTTTTCATGCTTCTCAAAGCATAAGTACAATCATTTACGAATTTTTCAATAAGAATAATCAGGTACTATGTACCATCACAACCATCTTGGTGTAATATGGAGATTTTTGAACGATGAAAATGTAAAACCTACTTAGCATGCACAAGTTTGTGGTTTTCGCACCTTGTTTATTCGAAAGATTCCCAAACTACTGATAATGATCAACATTAAAAAATAAAACACATTCTTCTTCAAATCTTTCTGTAAATTTTTTTTTTTGCTTTATTCTTCTCCCGAAGTACAGAGCAATATGTTTTCAATTAAAAAAAAATCAGAGAATTGCAGAGACTCTGCTTCGTGGAATCTTCCTCAAAAGCGGCTATCTAGATAACACATTTCTTTGTTGTTTCTTTTAGAAAATTTTCAGCAAAATTCTGCATTACTGTTGAAATTTTTCTGTAGTTTCTTCTATTGCTGGCGAGTTCCACAAGCTCTTATTTTAAAGCTACGGCAAAAAATATCCAGTATAAAAACCAGTGGAACTTGGAATACAAGAAAATAGAACAGATACGAAAATAGCGACGTTGCTTGATTGAAACGATTGTTTGAGCATGGTTGCCATAAAATGTTATAGCTGAAAGATGTAGTAAAAAATTAAGTTTATAATTATTTGCATACGAATATATGCATTTTTTCCTGTACGCATCAAAAAAACATTTAGTTAGTAAAAGAAAGACAACACGTCATTACTACTTATTCTCATGTTTGGTCGCACATGGAAAGATTTTGTAATTTCTTAACTATACGTAAGTCATTTAGCTGTTAATTCAACACACTAGAATTATCTGATATAATGTCAGTCTCAAAAATTTAATATTTAGTAGTTAATACACTTGAACTATAATGTACAATCAATAGATTTTTCTTGCAGATAATCAACCTTTACATTACAGGACAGAAAATAATATAATATACAAAATAAAGAAAATAATATATAAATATATGCATTTTTCCTGCATGCATCAAAAAACATTTAGTTAGTAAAAGAAAGACAACAGGCCATTATTATTTATTCTCATGTTTGGTCCCACTTGGAAATTTTTCCTAATTTGTTAACTTCAAGTAAGTCATTTATTTAACATTTTTCTTGTTGATGGTGATTTGATTGGCGTTCTTGTAAATGAAACAAATAAATACACCAATCAAGCCTTTGCAGACTTTACGCCGCTACTAAGACCGTCAGTTAATTCTTGATGCACCTAACAGGCAGTTAGTTATTACCTTCTATAAAGAGACAAATAATTTACATCCATAATTTTCCCAGGATTAAACCTGGGCCCTTCAGTATGGCAGTTGGAGTCACTAACCATATTCCATATGGGCAGTAAAATTATGTAAATTATATGAAGTCATTGAATATTTACAGACAAATTATGAAACTGTATTAGCTTCAGAGAAAAAAATTAGTGAAGGCTCAAGCTTATTATTACTCAAAGGAAGACTCAGTAGGAAGCAATAAATTCCCATGAAAAAGTCCGAATTTGGCATAAAATCAAGCATTTTTTTCACAATAAGATTAAGTTACATTTGGTATTTTCTACTTTATGATGGGAAGAGTTCCTGAATATATATAACAGTTATACAGTAGCAATTAAAACTATTTTGTCTCTGGTGAATATTATACTTCACAAAGGGTGTTACTGTCAATAACTTCCTCCACAACTTGCTGATTATTTACTTAGGCATAAAATATATCTACGGAAATTTATGACCAATAAAGAGCATTTCCCAAGCAAATTAGGAAGCATAAAATTTAAAAAAAAAAAGAGTTATAAAAGCTTCTAAAAGAGGTAATGTAATGGTTCTAAAACTCAAAATAAGAAAACCTTTTGTTTATTGAGTACAATGAGTAAATCCATCTTCATGCAGTGCAAAACTGAAAAATTGTATAGCAGTAGTAAAGCTTCAGGTGATCGTTGATTACAATCACTTGATGGGAGGTGTTAACTGAGTTGACCAGGAATTGTCTCATTAAAATAACACCCAAAAACAAAGAAAATATTAAACAAACTTTCAATATATATTGTACATCCTTTACTCAATGCATTTATTGTGTTTCAAAAAATTACAGAGAAATATTAAAAAACACAAAAGCATGACACATTCAACAAGCTGAAAGAAACATGCAATTAGTAGCTTAGCATTTTACCTCACATATTCCTCAAAATCCAACAAATAAGGAACCATGATAAAGATGAGCAGTATGTTGCTCCGAAATACATACAAATGGCAAGAAAAGAAAAGAAAGGAGAACATGCTGCGAGGATTGAAATATCATTTTAAGCATGGAACCTTGCAATAAAACATATCAAATGCAATAAAATTATTCAATTTGTTTATTGTTATATTACAATATGTCAAATATATTCTATATTGTGTCAAACGTGATAAACACATCTCCCTCATAATGTACAACTGGTTACTTTTTTTATGAATTACTTTACTTTCTTTTCATATTCCTTTACTTTTTGAATCTACATAAAGAATACTATTTTCCCATAATTATATTGAAAATTTAAAAAAATGACATGCAGCCAAAGGGTTAAGTATGGAAAAGAGGAGATAAAGGACTGTAAATTTCAGGAAAACAGTATTAATGTTGTTCGTGACAGTAAATCATGAAGTGACAATGTTTCCAACAGTGAGAGCTTCACTGCAGAAAGTGATGATGCTCGAGTTATAGATACTAGAGCTGCACAACATAATAGGTGGCACAGATAGAAGTGGGGAAGAGACAAGAATTTCAACATTGGTTGCACAAGTACAATCTCACTGGAGTAACTGTATACCATGTAGCTTCATTCCAATTTTTATGGAGAACATCCTCAGGGAGGGAACTGAAGGTCTTCCACCCCTCTTTTCCTACCACCAAATTACTTCAAGGGCATTCTACTTGCCATTCTACTTGTATTTTAAATGCTTGCATGCTGCACAGATACTAACATCCGCATCTTCTCTGGGATTTGATGCTGGAGCCAATGATAAAGCAGTCAGCATCACTAATGACATTACTAACAGAAATGTCGTTTTGTGACTTATCTCATTTGTCTGACAGTAACATCATCACAAGCCCATGAGATTCATTGTGGCAAGAAATTCAAGATTGTACCTGTCGTTTTCAAGAGCCTAGAACACCATATCGGTGACAATACGACTTTGCTCAGTTCTATCCTGTTTTGATTTAGAGCACCCTAGGGGGATGGATCTGAGGGTATCCCACCCCTCTTCCCCTACTACCAACCTCTCGAGAAGTCTTTCGACTTGATGCATATTTAGAGCACCCCCATACCACACAGACATTAAACATTTAAAAACATCCATGTCTTCTCCATGATTCAAACACGGGCCCATCGGCAGGGCAGTCAGCATTCCTAACCACTATCTCAGTTGGCAGCACTAACAGAAAACATTGCCTGAAGACACTTACACAGAAGGAATGCTTAACAGAAGATTAAGTTAAGAACAGCTCAACAATATAATATGAACATAGTGTAATTAACACCTGCAAAAATGGTTAAGCGTAGCAACTAAAAGAACAGCATCATGGAGGAGTACTTTATGCTCCAGATGCTTCTTGAAACCAGTTTCACATCAACCTTTAACATCTCATCTTAGAATTAAATATGTCATGTTAGTTGTTAAACCTACAGATGTTGTTGCTGTCAGAATACATAATGGCAATTTCTTTAAATTGCTATGCAAAGCAGTACTGTCTAAGACAAACAGCAGGTTACAGCGTGCCTGGAATGAAAGATCAAAATGAAATTTGTAATTTAAATTCCGAGTTCAAATTAAAGTCTAGTTTCAGGTTTGAATAATTTAAACTGGAAATCTACTGATTTAAAAACTTTAAGAAAGAAAAATACAGTCGGTCATGGAATTTCAAATTCTAAAATTAAATTGATAATGCTGGACCCTTTAAATAGAACATGAGTAAATAACTAACTAAGATGTCTTTTTTAAATAAAAATGCCTGAAGCTTAAACCAGAATGGATAGGGAATTCTAAACAGGTTACCAAAATGCAAAGACTTCATGTATTTAATAAAAGAGAATAATAAATATTAAAAATGCACAAAAAGAATGTTGTGATCTAAGTAAATTAACTGAAAGTTTTACAACCTGCGAGAAAGTGCATCTTCATCAGCTAATGATCTATCAGTTGCTGCTGCTCTTGATGCAACTTCCCCACTAGGAACTGATTTTGCTTGTGCTAACTGATCCATAATGTCAAGACCATTTTCTTCAGCAACCTGCTGAATAAGACTGTCTACTTGTGCCAGTGGAGTAGATGTCGTGACTGCACTCCCCATGGCATCTTCAACAACCTGTTATAAAGAAGAAATGATAAAGAATCTTCTATAAACATACACAATAACAATACAATAAAACCCCTTAATTTAAATTGTGAAGTCAGTACCAAGCAAAAGAAGTGCACATTTCCAATTCCTTTCATACTGATTTAAAATACATTACCATTCAAACACAAATATACATTAATGTTATAATATAAACATGTCACTGCAGTAAAACTGAAAGCAAAAACTGAGGGCTGTGTGAAATGTTTTGGAGTACACTTTACTTGTATTCACTGACGGAGTCAAACCATTAAAATTTGTGCTGTATGGACAATTTCTTTGAAAGCAAGTAAGCTTACCATAAATAAAAGCATAAAACAGCTTGACAAAACATTAAAAAACCTTGCAAGAGTCTCACAAGAATTTTTGTCAATGGTCACTTTTGTCGTTTTCGATAGTGAAAGAGTAGTTGCCTAGTACTAGTTATCTGAATGCTGTCATAAAAAACTAGTTATTTATTTGTAATTAGAGATGCATATTACATTGGTGTGCAAAAATAAGAAAATTTGTACATCATGGCCATCTTTACGAAAAATATTGAACCAAAGGTATAAAGCATGCCACCGAAGAATTATGCAAATATGAAGAGTCGAATACATAACTACACATGAGCGTACGTTTAACTGTTTTTCAAAAGAGTTGGGTAAATTTCATTAAAGTCTGTCTACTAGTTTTACAGAAATTCAATATCATGAGCAAATTCTTTTAATTTTGCATATGAGTATACTTACTTTACATGACTTAAATAAGAATATGAATTAAAGCTTTTTCATGTATTGAAAAATATTTTTAAAAATCAACCATTCCTATTTTTTACAGAAAAGCTGACCACATGATATTTGACACTGTGCTGCCTCAATTAGTCTTGACAAATGAATTTCTACAGTACATTTCCATTTCAACAGTTAATTAATTTGTGCAAAAATGATACCTAATATCAATAAATTTCGAATTTTATCATTCATGCTAAAAGAGTTTGCAAGTAAATATTTTGATTACATTCACATTAAGGTGAGCACAAATCAAACTATATTGTTAATGAAAGATCAACCAAAGAAACTTGCTATGTATGTAGACAAAAGGCAGAGAATAATATTTAGCACTTAACACCATATCTGCTGCAAATTAAAGATATTTTGCAGGAGCGAGAGGGCAAACCAAGAATATAAACAAGATCTACAGAAATTTAATTAGTGACTGAAAAGTTTCTTTTAAGCTCAGGATGCATTTCAAATGTTAAAATATTTCAAAGATTTCAAGAACAGGACCATTTTACATGTATTATTTTTGATAATATTCAACAGCAGTCTGCTGGGAAAAAACATTATGAACATTGGAGAATAAGCTTTAACACATTTTCTTCATGAGATATGACATATTTTTATTTCTCAGGGGGGGGGGAAATGAAAGTCTTCAGATTTTATATGACATCCAAAGGAGCTTTTTTTAATGTTCAGGTGGAGGATTATGTTATTCAAAATTTGATGGCTCTAGGTACAGCTGTTTTATCCCAATGGAGAAACATACATACATTTCTGCAGGTTCTTCATTATCTAATTTATCTAAATATAATATAAAATTGATATGCCGTTTATAGTGATTCGACACAAAACAAAATTAATAATCTTCAGGGCTAATGTCTTTCAGACTTAAAAAAAAAAAAAAAAAAAAAAACACCACCATCTAAACTTAAAACTAATGAAATAATGTTCTTAAACAAAAAGAACATTAATCTTGAAGATATTTTTGCCTGAATTTAAAATTTTACCACCATTTAAATAGACTAAATGCAGACTAATTAAATTTTCATTCATCACTTGCTAAGTAATTTTTTAACAGAGAGACTAGTTCAATTACATACAGAAACATCTAGCTATAAAGCACAAAGGAATATTTTCATTATTTACCATACAGATGGAACACATTGAAAACATACAATAAATTATGCATGTTAATAATCAATATAAGTTTTTCAAACCATATATAAATCTATCGTTTATATATTCATTTAAGAGATGAAACACATACAATTAAATCGAGTATGATTAATTAAAGTAATAAATTACACCTTAATTGTGCTAAAATCTCCAATAATCTTGTACTATAAGAAAAACTACATATTTTAAAATTAAATAAAAATGAATTTCTTTTTTCAGAAATATGCATTTCTTTTGCAGTACCTTTTCCAAAGAGATTTAGCAGTTTTCCGCTTCCTAATAATTTTTAAAATCATTTATTTTTTTTCCTTGTACTCTAAAAGAGCTGAATTATTTAAATATACAACCAACTCTTTTTTCACACGATTCTGAATAACACAGTTCACCAATAAGAACAAAGACACCTTTTTATATGAATCGCCTCCCAAAATTTTTTTAAATTCTAATTCTGGCAGTATGATCAGAAGTCTGTCGGTTTATGCCAACACATGTGTAAATGACTTGGTCTACTAATCAAAGAATTTGTAATGTTAAGTACGAAAGCTTCATCAAAGCAAGAGTGGCTTCCCCACACTGATAAGGGGCATCCATCCAGCCTTATGTGCATGCATGAAATAGCTGTCGAGTAGGTTCTGAAATTACAATTCTATCAAATGCAATTGGTGGCGAAGTTTTTAACAACATGCAAACAGCTGACATTGAAGAATTCATGCGAGAAAGCCCTTTAGATGAGGATGATTTGATAGAATTTATGAAAGTTTATGATAATAAAGTTGATAATGATGAAGTCGAAGGTGAAGTTCAGCTTTTAATGGCTGATTTAATTCACGAGGGTTGGAAATTTGCTACAAGAATGGAACAGAATTAACATTTTAACGTAATCTTAAGTTTTCTGTAGCTGGATATAAAAAATTATATAAGCAACTTGAGAAACCGAAAAAAAAAAAAGTCGCTAATCACAGACCTTGTAACAACAAAAAAAACCTACAAAGGCTGTTAATAACAAACAAAATTCTTCATTTGAATCAAACTCGACAGTTGTACTAGACATATCTACTGATGATAGCATTTTTGATCCAGTTCATAATAAACAATCACCCTTGTTATCAAGTAGTGATGAATAGTTGCAAAATTGATTTTCATTCATAATTTCAATTTTTATATGTATTTATGGATTGAATTTTCAATGTACACAAAATTTAATTTTTTGCTAATAAAAATGAATTTTTTTGTTTTATAAATTCATAATATGGATATCATTATTATGTTTCTGCACTTTTTTCAGAAAATAATTAATTTTTTCATAAAAATTGTGGAACATATCACCAAATTTACTTATGTCACATGTATTTTTTACATGGTTTTCTAAGGAACATATCTACCGTGTAAAAAAGGGTTGGGTGTATTTAATTTATTTTTTCTTGAAGGATAAGAATTTTTAATTTTCATTATTTTTTTAATAGCATTGATTATTCCTTTAATGAAAAAGATAAATGAAATATAATATGGCATGAATATAAATACAATACTACAAAGTACGAGATTGGATTTCTACTTGCTGGAACAGAGTCAAGTGGTGATGAAAGCAAAAAATGACTTGCCAGGTTGGCAAAACTTTGGTACTGCATTTTGCTTTGCGATGATGAGAAGCAAAAGGCCATGCACTGAGGCATAATATTGATCATACAGATTTATGCTGTATGCTAATAAACGATTGTTTCTTCAACATGGTGGTATTTTACTTAATGCCAAAATGAAAGCATGGATTGCTTCATATGCTTTATTATGAAAGAATGGCTACCGCGCATTCGTGAAGCATTAAGCATGTGCTAAAATGAGATGCTACTTTTGAAATCTAATTTTTTCTCCCTTTTAAAAAAGAAATTGCTAGTGGGCCGGATATTAGATCATTCGAGATACTGGACAGTACATATTGTAAAATATGATTCTTTTCTGATTGTATTGTTGCTTTTTCTGTACTGCTGCAGTGTTTTGTATTGTTGCATATATTTATTGTTTTTAGGTTAATAAGTTTTGGGTTTAATTTGTGGCCACGTGTTTTATATTTAAGCATTTATTTGCTACACAAAATTAGATATTTTAATTCCAAATGTAAGAACACTGGAATTATAAAAATAGCTTAATTAGAACATGAGACATGGGACTAGGTAACTTTATGGAAGATTTGCAAAACCTCAGTTTCGAAGCCCTGTGACCCATTCTTTTGGAAGTTTCCCGAGCAGATGCTACAGCGTATAAATATGTATCATAGACCTATGAAGTTCATTTGAGAATTAGCTGTGAGGTTTAGCGGTTAGCTGAATTACGAGGTATGGTTCACCCTGAGAGATTTGAGGAATTTGACAATTTATTTCGTATGCTACGGAAGAACTGCTTAATAGCACAATTTCAAGTTATTTCCAGCTATTATTACACTGTGTGTGCTCTTTTCATAATGAACTGTTCATATCTTCCTGCTTATATGGTCTGCGTTTGGTTAACTTTGATTTAAAGCAATTGAGGGTTATCTGCCTAGGGAAGGGTGCCTTTGTGGAGGTTAAAGGAAACTGGCTTGCATACATGTTATGCATGAGGAACGACATGAAAATGCCCATGCAAACTACCTGTTTACCTTTTGCTTATCTGGACATATTAATTAAAGAAATATTAAAGATCCTGTAGCCCAGAACGAGATGTGCTAAATATAATACGATTCAAAGATATGACAAGCATGAAATGCGAACTCACTGAGGTACGGACATCTAGATCTTCAAACTGTTGTTCAAACTGTTCCATTACAGCAGAGACCTAAGAAACGGAAATAATTATGTTCAGCAATATTTTAGATAGTAAAAAGGGTGAAAATTACATTAACATATTAAAAAATTTACTGTCAAAACATGGAAATATTGGTTTACTTTTTGAAGATCCATCGAATTAATAGCTTTGTCTAATGCTTTAACCACAGAGCCCATATTTTTAGTCACCTAACAGGAAAAAATAAATAAATAAAATAAAAACAACCATAAAAAATCATAGCTACATCTACATACATTAAAATAAAGAGATTTTCAATAACAAAGAAGCCAAAGTTACTTAAGAGATCTATCACACTTACTAACAGAACTTGCAATTTGTCAAAAAACATGCTCTTGAAAAATTAATTTGAAAAGTTTATATTCCTGCTAAACATTTTACTCAAAGATCTAAAACACCACTTCTAGCATGATGCTGTGAACAGCTCAGTCAGTCTGAGGGTAGGATGTACACCAAACTTCTTTTGCCAATATGAGAGGCAACAAATTTCCATTTGGCACCAGACTCAGGCTACTAACTGAAGATGTAAACTTAACTGTGTAAGCAGAAGTCTAAGAAAAGTTCATGACCTGGAACTGTGACAAATGTTTCTGAATCTGATCGACTTTTTATGCACATATATATACACAAAAAATAAAGATTATGAATACAAGATTTTGTCAATATCCAATTTTAAAACTGCTACATAAAAAGATTTTCAGCCCAGCTTGAAAAAGGATAGCTAAGTAATTATTACTATTTGCCAGTAATAACCCTCTGGGTGGCTCAGGTTTTCGGATCCATCATGAAGACCTGTATTTAAACAGCTTTTATTCGCTAAATTTGTATATTTACTTATTTTAGTTACTTTTCCCATAAGCTTACGTTTATTTTATTAAAGGAAGTAAGCAAAATATCTTAAATTATAAGCAAATATATACTACGTGACAAAAAATCTCATGACTGGATAAAGCCAGTCATGGTGCTCAGAGGCTTAACTTTTTGTTTATAAGGTATCTTACACATGTGTAGACCTTTAAAAAAGAAAGATTCACATTTGAATATTTAATAGAAATAGATTCAGGTTTGAATGTTTTATAATCAGCATAAATATGGGAAATTTCAAAACTTTATTCAATGGCCCATTGGTCATTTGAAATGCACTCAAAACTGAAATAATATCAAACATCAATTTAGTGAATGCTGATGAAGAAACAGAAACTGTCTTTAAATCAAGCACATTGTTATTAAGGAACATACCTTAATTCCTTCTCTGTCTTACAAGCTTTCTGCCTGCTGCTGCACATTCATTCTTCAAATACATTGCAAGATTTTTAAAAATGTTGATGCATCTATTTTATAAACAGGCATGCTTTCTGCACCAATTGACCTCTATCAAAATTATTTTATCAAGAATAGAAAGTGTTCAACCTGCCATGATTGCATCTAATTCTTTGTGAATTAGTTATTCTTGTCCCCATCTACAACGTCAACATTTAAATTGTTATATACAGGATGCTTATAAATGAATGGTGCAGTTTTAAAAATTAATAATAAATCAATGTATTACCTTATCCGTGTAAAACCTACAATATCAGCATTAGTAACTGTCCAAGTTTCTCATGTGCTACCTGCTGTTTGCTTGTCACGCTTATTGTGCAGCTGCTGCATCAGTTTCCAAAATGGTGTCGCAATAGGAAAAGGCTTTCTGTACAGTCTGCTTTGAGGTGTCCAGATCTGTGCTTATAGTGCAGTGTGAGTTTCGTGCATGGTTTAGGAAAGACCCACCCTACAGAATAACATAAATAGGTGGTACTGACAGGTCGTGAAAACTGAATGCCTTTGTAAAGGCAAGAGTTCTGGTCGATCTCATGTGTCTGATGCAATCGCTGAAAGAGTGCATGAGGCGTTTCAGCAAAATCCTCACAAATAACTTAGTACAGCAAACAGGGAATTCGACATGGCAAAGAATATGGTGTGGAAGCTGTTACCTAAATAGCTTCCACATATATTTAAATCGTAAATAGTTACGATTTAAACCGTGCAAAGTGGGATTAGTGCAGCCCCTTACACCAGCAGACAAAGTGAAAAGGCCTGGCTTTTATGAAGAGATGCAGTTAAAAATGGAGGAAGATGGTTTTGTAGAAAGACTCACCTTCTGTGATGAATACACTTTCCACGTAAGTGGCAATGTGAACAAACTCAATATCCATATCTGGGGAAGCAAGAAACCACACCAAGAAACCACGTCAGTGTGACAAAAACCTGGTTTGTTAACTCAGCTGCATAACAATTATAATGATTACATTACATTTAGATAGCTGGACAGTGCCATAGGAATATATGAAAGTTTCTTAATCGTGTTCTTTACCAATGTTGGATTAGACGTGTGGCAACAACAGACAACTTTCTCCCCTGGGTATCACATTTACCGGATTTAACATCATGTGTTTTCTTTCTTTGGAGATTTGTTACGAGAAAGGTAATGCACCGACAATGCCCATGTCTCTTGAAGAAGTTTGTGATTAGATAAAGCATGCACTGAAGTCCATCACGGAGGACATGCTACACTGAGTATCGGAAAAATTCGATTATCATGCAGATGTGTCTTATGATCAAGGCTGCACATACCAAAGGATTGTGATTAATGCATCAACAACTTGGGACAGTTGCCACTGCTTATGCTGTAAGGTTCGCCCATATAAAATAATACATCGATTTATTATTAATTTATAAAACCGCACCATTCATTTATAAACACTATATATATACACACACACACACACACACACTGAAGAGTCAAAACATTATGACCACCTACTCAATAATGTGTTGTACGACTTCCGGTCTGCAAATCAGATGCAACTCACCTTGGCCACAAGTTCTTCGTAAATAACTGGAGACAGGTTCTACCAAATGTTTAAACAATGATCATGCAAAGTTGAGATATTCCAACATGGTGGTTTTGAGCTCTGAGCTGCCATCCATGACATCACAAATGAGCTCTATCGGGTAAGATCCAGTGAGTTAGGTGAGCAGGACAGTAACTGGAATTCATCCTTATGCTCATGAAACCACTCCAACACAATTCGAGCCTTGTGATATAGGGCATTGTACCGCTGGAAGATTCCATTTCCAGTTGGGAAGACAGATGCCATCTAAGGGTGCAACTGATCCACAATTATGTTCAGATAGTCACAGCCTTCATGGTCTCTTCTGCTACAACTAAGGGTCCCACAGCAGCCATGAGAACGGGCACACAGTTAAATTAATTCTGGCACCCAGTTAAATTACCTCACATGTCACAAAAAAGCTAGATGTAATCTTGAAAATTTATGTTTTCATGAAATACCATAAGCATCCAGTTTTTAAAATAGTTATAGATATCATACTCAGCACTTTTTTACATTCAGAGTTCAGAAGCTTAACAGTCATCAAAATTTAAAAATATACTGCAACTGTGGTACACGAGTTACATTCAAAAAATGAAACTTTGAGTCAAGTAAGAATACATTTAACTTAATATCAAAATACTGTAAGTGAATCCACATTTCCAAGAGCAAAAATAAAAAAATGTAAAAAAAAAAAAAAAAAAAAAAAAAAAAAAAAAAAAAAAGCATTCTTGTCAAAGAAATGCAATTAAACAAGTCTACTAGAAATCTGAAACATAAATATCATTTGTTGATATTTTTTAGATAAAATGTTCACTCAGTAATCATATAATTATAATACTTAACAATCAAAATTACGTTAAATCACTAAGTTAGATAATATTAATAAACACAGATAATAACCAATCATTTTAAAAAGTAGACAAATACCCCTTTCATTGTAATGGCACTCTGAATTTTTGAAGAAACAGCATCAATTTTAGATGACATACGCAAATAGTTTAAAGCTTCATTTTTTTTACGTATTGCGTTTTCAGCATATATTTTTGCTCCTTCCATATTTCCTTGCTTTATAGCCTGTAAAAATACCACAAAAAAACTCACTTTCAACCGAAAATAAACAATAACTTAAAAAGCATATGATCAAAAGAACTTAGTACAACTTCATAATAATGCTATATCTAACACCTTTTATGTGATAGAAATAATGACAAACAGAAACAAAACTAAACTAGTCAAGAAAAATTTCAAACCTACATTCAAGCAGAACTCAGCTCAGTGAAAATGGTAACAGACTGTTCCAAAATTTTTTGACTTGTATTATTTGGAATATCTTTCATAGCTAACAGTTAAAAGGTTTAATTTATACAACATATTTAAAAAAATATATCAGAAGGTGGACAGAATAGCCTGAATGTTACCCTTCAGAAAAATCTATAGAAAAATTCTTAAAATAGTTTTATTTGACAAGTACCAAGAGAAATACTTGGTCGAAATGAATACAATAAAGTTATAGATAATAAATGATATAGAAGTTATAGATAACTTCTATTTCATTTACAAATAACCGAATTAAATTATTAAAATAAGCAGCCTCAGTTGAGGTGGGCATGTTATCCGCATGATTGACAGTAACATACTAAAAGAAATATTTTTGGCTAGACCAAGTATAACAAGAAGAAGAGGTAGACAGACTTTGATGGATAGATGACGCTGTAGAGGAGAATTGTTTAGCCCTTAAAACTAAGAATTGGAGGAGTTTGGCTGCTAGCAGAGGTGGTCGAGAATGTCTAGTTCAGAAGGCTTTGCCCCACCCTCGGCTGTCATGCCATAGATGATGAAATTCATTTACTACAACTAAGCCTGATCAGTACAATCTTCATCAAAAGTTTTCCAAAGAAAAATAGCTCATATTATTATATAAATGGAAACATCATAAAAGTACTTGGGCAGCCAGCAAAGGTGCTTCCCCAATCATGCAAAAGAGCAATCAAACTGAAAGGCAACTACTGTTACTCAGTGGCTTCTTCTTAGAAAGCTCTCAAGAAACATCCTTCCTTAGAAAGCTCTTATTTATATAAAAAATAAACACTTTTTATAAATGGGAATTATGCTTACTTAACTGTATACAACAGTCAAATTATTTGGAAATGGATAGTTTATCTGTTTTAATCAGAGAAGAGCCAATGAAATCTGCCTTCAGACTCTCCTTACCTGTGAACATAAACAGAATTCTAGACAGTGTAGAAAATTTACAGACAAGTAACAGGACATGACGAAAATGGCTATTCTTTTCTCCTAGGACATAATTTGTTACTAATTTTCTTATTTTTCCTATCCTAAGAGTTTATTTTCATGTAACTCCAATTTTGCATTCCATTTTCTAGTTCCTTAAGTTTCAAAATATCTCAAACAATTATGGGACTTATACAATATTGCTAATATTTTGATTTGATTATAGCAAAATATATCAGAGTTATTTCCCTAAGAGAATTGATGCCTTTGTTTAGGACATTTTAAAGGTAAGGGGGTCTATATTCACATTATATTAAGCATAACCATGAAAACCTAATGCAGCCAACCTGTTCAACTGCCACGAACAGATCCTACAGAAAATTACACGTTTTTTACAGCTTCATACCCTTCCCCCCAAAAAAAACAGTCATTATGAGATTCCTGAAATGACTGCTTTCAGATTTCTTTGCATAAAACTCTGCTGCAGTGGCACACAAGTCCACATTCACAAGTAAGGTGTGAGGGCCAGTGATATGCATTAGCAGGATAAATTTTGAAAAATATATTAAATAATGAGCAATTTACAAAGAATACAGAGAGTTTTTGAATTAATTAACAGTTTAAAGGAAAATAATAACAATAGGGCATTAGAATTTAAAACATTACTTATTAGGTCAAAGCAACAAATTACAAACAGAAGATAGCATTATCCTTCCTCCCCTCCCTATAAATCACAATTACCTATTAAAAAGTCAATTTGCTTCCTTCAAGACCTAAAAATCAAACTCATTTAAGATGCCACTTCCCAATAATTTGTTGACTCATAAACACACTGACTTCTTGCAAATTTACATTAGTCAATTTTAATGCAAGCATAAAATGACCCATTTAAAATACATTATCATGCAAACTAACATTAAGATCAAAATAATAAAAACCAATGTTTAATAATTGTTAAGTCTACACTATTATGGAATGGCATAAAGAGCTGCAAGTTTCACACAACATGAAAATATTACTTCTTTTGAATACCTTGTTTATGAATGAAACCTATTAACTGCACAAAAAACTACTAGTTGTCTAGAATTATAAAACAAATACTTATAGCGCTTTTGTTAAAAAAATATGCATTGCATGCTGATAAAGCTGAAGATAATGTATGTAAAAAAGCTAACTCATAATTAACCTACCTTCTTAATTTTATTCCTTTGAATCATTTCATCTTTTTCTGCTCTTTTTGACAGTCGCTCTAGTTGTTTACAGCTAAACTGTAAAAAAGATACTCACTCTTTATGGTTCAATATGGATACATATGCACATGCACATGCACATGCACATGCACAGTAATTTAAAAAAAGTGCATCACCTGGAAACAACTGGAACAAACAGCTAAAAGTTTATATATGTTTATATGGTATATTAATGCCCAAGTGATCTCCATATCCAGTCACTGTATGCAAAAGCCTTACACTTTTAACAAAAGCTTTGAAATGTGACAAAACTAAATGAATTGAAAGAAAGTTAAGCTACAGTCACCATGTCAAAGACATCACAGAAACCATCTTTTCAGGACATGAAATGTTTACATTAATTAGAATAGCTGGAGAATGGATGCCAATACAATTATTAATGCCACATATTACTCAAAATGCATAGACCTTGTGGGCAATGCTTATGACAAAGACAAATAAAAGATTAGACATAAGATACACTTAGTAACATATAGAATGTCTCAAACAAATCATTGTAGAGTATAAAGTTCGAGATCTGGATATCCAATATCCAGAATGATCTAAAATTCGGACCTCAAAGCCACCAACAACCAATTTTTTAGGACTTTATTTGGGAGTATGCTTTACGCATGCAAATTTGATTCTGCCCCTCATAATAAAACATGCGGAGAGTCCCAATTCTTAATATCACTTTGGCACTAAATAAAATACCTCATTAATGAAGTTTAGCATAAATTTGTGTGATCAACAATTTGACTCTGTAGCTGCATATCTGCTTGGCATATATCTCAAACCAAAACATTCTACATAGAAACATAATTGATTTTACATCAACTAATATTTTATATCCCTGATGCCAACCTGGCGAATTATTATTTATTATATTTTGCTTTCATCACTGCATATTTATCAACACATGACAACTTGAGTGATGACTCATGAAGTGATGCCTAAATAATTCTTTTTTATATTAGAAATCGAATAGCAAAAAGTATGGTAACCTTTTATGTTGACATTACGCTTGGCGATGATTCCAGATTTAAGCTAAAGGCGCTAAGAAATGTTGATGAGGAAAGATTTAAAATAAATCTTTTTTCCATATGCTAAAAGTAGATTTTGTTAATGATATTCATAGGCCAAAAGATTACATTTAGTGTTATTTAAATTAAGAATAACTGATTTGTTATTCACATAAAGTCAGAACCGAAGCCAGAGCTTGCATGGCCACATCGGGCGGCAGAATTTAGGGAAGAAGAGGAGTTAACAGAAGTTTTTCATTGCGATGACAATGCCCCAATCATCAATCAATTAATAGACAGCAAAATCTGTAATATGGTTCTAGATCCAGAAAATACTGCTACCGATAGTAAAGTAAAAGACAGGTTATTGAAAAAGAAAAAAATTTCGATTGACAAGTTAGTCGTAATTCTCGACACAGCAATTACAGGACTTGAAAAACGGAGCTTAGTAACTGAACAAGAAATTAAATCTGTTGATAGAATTAAGAAGAAAGTACTAGCACAAAAAGCAAAGCAACTTAAACAACTTATATTGAAAGAAATGTTTAATGAAGTAAACAAATAAATACTAAGCACTTCTTTTTTGTAAATTTTAATACCCTTTAAATCATAAATGCTTCATTATTTCATATTTTTAATTTTATAATTTTTACATGCCATCTTACTTGATTTAAACTGATGATCTAATATCAGGAAAAATCCCAAATCCGGGATCGCCGATGTCCCGATGAGTCCAGATCTCGGACTTTGTACTGTATTGGCTAAATGAGAAGCAATTGCAACAGTCTAGTAGATTTTTAATGCTGTGCAGCCATTCCCGTTCTGCTTATAAATCAGCAAAATCTTACCAATTAATAATAATTAATTAGAGGGGCATAATTAGTGGGAGGGCAAGGGGGACATCTATCCCTGGGTACAGCATCCAGAAGGAGCCAAACTGATGTGAAATTTTAGCATTAAATATTTTCCATTCTTAGCAAACAGGAGGGGGCATGAAATCTTTAGCTGTTATGTGTGCTAAAACCCTAGCTATGTATCTTACATAAACTCAATATGGAAAATGCCAGTAAATTTCAGAATGGAACAGGTGCTGAATGTTTAATTCTTTTACATCGATAAAGGCCAAAATCTGTTCCTTTCAAATGTCTGAAACTCCCGCGTATACGGATTTCTGTTGGAATGGATTTCCTTCCTCTTTGGCAAGTAGACTGCTACAGCATTAACAATAACCTACTTAAGTGAAGCGATTACATCTCTCTTGGGGATCTTTGTGCATTTTCACTCATTGTGTGCAGTTTCCTCTTAGGACAGGATTGCAGGTGCGAGCATCAATAGATAATGTTCACTCTAAACAAAGGAGAGGAAGGGTGCATTCAAAAAACACAGCTAATTTAGTTACTTCAAAAGAATGACTGGTGTGTCATTTAAGAACTCTCAAAACCAGTGAGCCATGCACTAACGTGATAGAGGAAAGCACCAGGTAGAAAATGGATGCAAGCATTTAGTTGACTTACTAATGCCTGAATGCATGGGTGATACAGGCGACTTCATTGTAAAAGGGCTAACTTGCACTAACTCTTATAGTGAGCTACGAATCACACTACTGCAATAACAAATGTGCAATTGATATCATTTAGTTATTATCAGCACTAGTTTGAGTATGATTAGGTATACTCAAACTGCATAAATAAGACTGTCAAAAATAAGACAATTCCAAATTTCAATTAAAAAAATTCCAACGAAGTGTCTAACACAATGACAAGGACAAATTAATTTCACATCTGCAGTGATTTTCTTGAACTGACACAGATCATAATCATAATTCTGAAAGCTAACATTGATCTCATCCCAAGGGATAAACATTACTATAGAGGCACAGCATTTGTAAGCAGATGCTTGTATTGCAAATTATTTTGGTAGGTAGATACTGCCTAAATCACTGCGGAATTTTAGCTTTTTATCCCAGTTATGTCCAAGTGCAAGCAGCTTGAAGGAACGTTTTCGAATTAAGTCATAGAAATAAACACAAAATATAAATATTACAAAATGTACATAGAAAATAAAATTTAGAAAAATTAAATAATACCATATAAATAGAAACTAATAATTAAGTTATTATAAAAATATCTTACCCGCAGCTGGAACAGGAGGTCTGCAATTAAAAAATGAAGTTTTTTATTATTTATTATACAGTAGAATAAAAAATAAATAAAACTCTTAAGCATTATGAGCATAAATAAAATTTTGGTACTTATAAATTAACGCAAATCCATGAAAGTTACTTATCGGATGCAAGTCGGAGAATTTTGTTACTTTTTTTAAAGATTCCTAAGCTAACAATATTTAACGTAAATCAGAAAACAGTATCAATATACAGGGTGTTTCAAAATTCTTTCCCTGATTACAAATATTCATAAGGCATAAAACATGACACACAGACAAATACTTTTTATCTTGAGTTGCATGTAACATATTCAAGTTTTTGTGTACACAATAAATAAATTTCTACATGTGATTCTTTCGTTGCCCGATGGATATCAAGGCGATGTTTCAATTCCATCCATGTGTTAATCAGCATTACTTGAGGGATGGATGCTATGACTTGGCTAATTCTGCACCATAATGATGCAGTGTTGTTTGGTAAATGTGGTCCTTGACATAACCTTAAAGGAAAAAAATCCAATGCTTTTACATCCAGTGATCAGGGAGGCCAGTTTATGAGACCATCACACCTGATCCATCTTCCCAGAAACGCTGTATCCAAATACGCATAGACATCTAACCCCCAATTACGTGGCACACCATCTTGCCGGAAAATTAAGTCCAGAATGTCCTGAATCTGTGGCACAGCAAATAACTGCAATATATCAAGCTAGGTATTGGCTGTGATCATCTTTTCTTTGAAGAAAAAAGGTCCTATGATTTTATTGTGCATAAGACCACAGCACATGTTCAGCTTAGAGCGGTCTCTGATGGTCTCTAACACAGTGTGGGGATTCTTGCACCCCCAGATTCTAGCATTGTGTCAGTTGACACCCCCATTAAAATGAAATATGTCCTCATCTGAGGGATATGTTTCAGATGGTCAACATCTTTCTCAATCACAGACAGCATGGCAACAGCAAAATCATAACGAGCACTGTAATCCAACAAACAAAGTAACACTAAGTATGTACACCAAAGCTTGAATATGTTACATACAATTCAAGATAACAAGTATTTGTCTATGTGCCATATTTTGTGCCTTATGAATATTTGTAATTAG
>KK112589.1:183558-238509 GCA_000611955.2 Stegodyphus mimosarum
CACCAAATTTAGAATAGTTAATTTTGAGGTTTTTAGAACAGTTAATCTTAAAGCCACCATTGTATTTTGTTACATCTTACATATATATAAATAATTTCTCTTTTCTTTTTTAATTAGGCTATAATTAAAATACCATTCTTTCTGTACTTTATGGAATTTCTGGCCATTCTATTCCTTACACTAAACAAAAGGGCTTATTTCAATTTCTTAAGACATTTTGATAGCTCAATTGCATGAAGAATTACGACCTTTTTAACCCCCTTCTTCATATTTCCTCTGCTTTTGAGCCAGTTTTATAACTATGAATGTTTAATGCATCACCATCTTGGATGGTTTCTCTTAAAAGACAAGCATCTAAAAACAACGCCATGCTGTCACTTGTTGCCTCTTCCTAACGAAACCCCCTCCATTACAGTTTAGCCACCAATTGCACCACGAAAGAGCGGGCTTAGAAGGTTCACTCCAGAAATTACAATTTTAAATCCTCCATTGCCAAAAAAAAAAAAAATTAAATAAAAAAAAAGTTGAGGTAAAAATATATTTTAGGGTGCTCCTTGGAGAAACTTGGTGATTTTTGGCGTCTGGCCAGCAAGGCACAATTTCAAGATGGCCGCTACACAAAACCAAAATAAAAAGTCAAAGAATAACACAAACTCAGTGTCCATGTACACATCGATCTATTTTCACTTAAAAAAAAAATCAAAGAATTGCACATACTCGGCATTGCGCACTTCCTTGACTTAGTCCCTGTACACTTTGATATATTTTTACTTAAAAAATCAAAGGTGCACCCAATTCTACATTAGAGACAAAAAAAAAAATACATAATCTCAATAAACTGCATTTTAAATCAAACAATGGAATAATATAAAAAAGGAAATACACCATATCGCATCTATGCACTACACAAAGGAAATATCCACTTATCTTATTTAGAAATTTCTGTTTCTTCAGTCTGTGGCACACAAAATTCCTTAACAGCATCCAAACACTTTTTTAAATTACCTGAACTAGAATCTTTATACCAGCGTTGAAACATAAATTAAAAAAATAAGAGTAAAAAATATCCTCCATAGTACCTGACTGTCAGTGGCATTTCTTACGACAAACCCATTCAAAGCCATCTGAACAATCTTTACGTTCAAGCATACGCATTTCCTTCGTACAAATAGGGCACTTATAAATGATTTCTAAATAAACCTTCATTTACACACAGTCACTTAGCCATTTTACAATGTAATTCACAAAATAAGCAACATACTTCCTGACATCCAACACAGAAATAAGCCCTAGCAAATATTTTCACATCAATCAAATTCACCGCAATCATGTCATAATAGGGTTTTCATAACATTCAACTACACAGATTACCATAAATGAAACAACAATTTAGTGATAAATGAAACAACTATTTAGCAATAGATGAAACAACTTGGCGATAATCCAAGGGGCACCCTAAAATATAGACCAACAAAGTTGATACTTTGCTTTACACAAATGAGCCAGCTCTAGTATTAGGATATAAATACATTGACTGAACGATTTATCTTTCAATTTTGAAGTTAAATTGATTAATTAATTTTGAATCAGAATTAATTTTTGTCTTGAATTTAGTTAGTTTTTAACCTTTTCAGGCTTCTTCAGATTTTTTATTTTTTTTTATATGCATATAAATGTTTGTACTATTATCAGTGCAAAAGCGTGCAGGGAAACGCCATGAATTTTTTTAGACTTTCAAAATAACTTTTGTTTTATATGAAAGTTGGATTAATAAAAAGTGGTTTTGAGTTTCAAGGGATTCAGAGAAATTAAACTTGTTTTTGACACTCATTAATTAACTTTGTTTAAGGCTTCAAAACACTTGTTTTTAATATGTTCTTTAAGATCTAAATTTATCTGAATGCAGACAGCAGGAGACAATAGCCCTAATTACCATGTAATTGTCATTTCATCAAATTACTGCAAATGCCAAGTTCCTTATCAAATACAGTGTCATATATTCCCTGTTCTGCTTTTTTTGATTTTGTTTACAAGTACAATGAGACAATTTTTTAACTTGTTTTCACGAGTTATTCGAGTGGCATGAAATCCCAGCTTTCCCTTTACAAGTTCTGTTTGAAGTGTTAAACAAAAGAGATTAAAACATTTATTATTTTTGATTTTGTTATGTACAAATTTCCTGTATTTTATATGATTCTACTCCTTGAAGTGAACATTATTTGATTCCAATTTTGCAATTTTCTTTAATTTAGCAGTTTGTAATGCAACCCTGAGAAACACAACTAAAATAAACCAGATTTTTTTACATATATATATATGGCTAGACAGTAAAAGTTCATTTATATGAGGAAGATCATAATACATCAAACTATAGAAACTATCAGCTGGATATTATCCATGAAAGTAATTTTTACAAACAGTAAAATATTCCAAAAGAGCTATACTTTCACATCAACAAATTTTCAGTCTCCTCATTATATTTGTTATGCTGTTTTAAGAGAACACAGTTTATACTACAGCTAAATTAAAAGATTGTTATTAACTCCTAATCATGGTCCTTCTGACTTCAACAAATGAGTGGTATAATAAACTCGTCTTCTAAAGATTACCATTTTCTCTTTTAGTTCCATCACTTTTACAGAATTAAGTTATGATTATTTTATTATGTCATTTTGATGCTTATGCTTATGAAATTCAAATTTACCAGATATTCTCTTATCATATACGATAAATCAATTGCAGACAACCAGTTCTGGGTTGGTCTGCCTAAGACAAAAAGCAAAGAAATACCACACACTATCAATACTCTAATAATACACATTATAAGAAGGGATCCAAAGATTTGCTTAACAAATTTCTATAAGGCCATTCTTATTTGAAATGACTAATTGCATGTACATGAACTTAATGTTACTCTTTATTAACGTAAGTTGCTCCCTAAAGATATTTATTCATTAACTCTGAAAGAAAGGTACTCTGTATGCAAATTAAGTTATTAAACCCTAAAATAGAAAAACTTTTGTGTTAGGATGAACATTTAGTGGCATTGCAAAAACGATATTTGACAAGAATGTACTAAATACAAGATGTTAAGGGTTCAAAACTTCACACTACATACAAAAATTTCCATAATCTTATAATGTTTATATATCTTAATTGGGATCTTAATAACATAACAGAAAATCGCTATGACATATGTCTATTTGATACGAAATCTCTTATTTTAGATCAGTCGCTTTCTAAATATCCAAGAGAATTAATGTTCAATCATATTTATACGTCTTTTTAGAATTACGTACGGAATAAAACTCCATTATACTAAGAACGAAAAAATGCAACCCTTATGTATTAAATGCTAAAAAAGTTGTGCAACACAATTGCCATTCTAGGTGTAATCACAAGTATGCGTCATTCTGACAGTTCACGAAATTGGAAAGGAAAAAGGTAGCATAATAATTTCAAAATGAATATTAATATGTTCATAAGTTGTTTCGTAGAAATATCTTAATATTCGGATACCTATCACATCACACAAAATAAACATTAAAAATCATATGATTAATTACCTTGCATGTCAGGCATGACTTACCAATCGAAAAAATAATATTGGTTTTATGAATAATTAATTAAAGTACTCTGCTATACGGACAAATATTTATGGCCATGTAATTTAAAATACAGAGAGAGGCACTTTGATCACAGATACTTCTGTTTATGTTTCGCAAGAAGATGCACTATTGCCATTCGCATGTCGCGGAAAAAAAATGACAGCTGACTTACTGTACGCTGCATACAAGCCATATGAGTTTGAACTTCACAATTATCTCCAAAGAAAGGTGGAAATATATAGCATCATGTAAGTAGCGTTTGTGTAGCTAACTAGTTCCACCAATCAAGGAGGAAGGCACCCCAGGGTTTGAAATCATCATGATCGTTGCGCTGATAAATCATATTTTACTAAGTAGGTCAGCTCCATTTTACCAGCTCTTTTTAAGGACTACGTCCTCTATTGAGAAAAGACTTACAACACATAATAGTAACAATAATAATAATAAGATGATATTATCTAGCAGTACACTCAGCTGAAAGATAGGGGTTTGTATTAACTTAACGTTTGTTAATTTAGGCATTTACAACAAAAAAAAAGTTTGCAACTTACGATGTATTTGCCAGGTACGCAGATCTGTCATACTTAGTCTTCGTTTTCGATTATCAGTTGATCCTTGCTGACTTGCGTCATCATTGCAGTAATAGCTTTGCAACAGTAGTAGATAATGAAGAAATCTGACTCATGAAAACTGTGGAATTTTGAGGGGAAGTGCTTGTCTCTAAGTCCTCTGGCATGTAGACGGTCACTATATTAGTGCAGAGAATCTGCCCTAAGTAACGCACCTCAGATGCGCTTTACATTCCTCTTAGAGGGGTTTTAGTATGCTGGAAATTTAATGTGTTTTTTACATGGCCGGATGAAATAATGATCCAATCTAGTTCTTTTCAGACTTCTTCCGGAAACCTACCCGTTTCTTCACCTATCCATCGATTCTGCCATTCCTCTAGGAGAGCTATCTTGATGTGTTTCTTAGAAACTTCTTCTGAGATCGGCATATTGGAGTTCTTCCGCCGTTGCCGTTGTTTTATTCTCTACTAGGTCATTGTATCCTCGTACCAAGTTGAAGAGACTGAGTGACTTGCGCTAAGAGTTATTACTATTTCTTTTAGAGTCTCTATATTCTTCTCTCTCGTTTCTCTTCTGTTCACTGCTTGGAGGGCTGTTATCGGTATGAAAGCCGATTTCTGAGTTTTTCTTTTCGCCTGCCAATAAGACTGCTTCTCGTAGGACGTAGGACTCCGCCTGGAAGACAGTGGAATGATTAGTTATACGACTTCTTTCCCTGGATTTCTTCGCTTTTTTGGTAGACCATAAAGGCTGCTTCTATCTTTTCTTCTATCTTAGACCCGTCGGTAAAATTCTTGAGATCTTTTCCTTCGGATGCTCTTTTACTCCGTTTGATATTGTGGACAAGTTCTAGGTAGCTGTTTAGTTCTGAAGTTTTTATTCAACCTATAATTATGCTCCCTCGCGCTGTTGCGACCTCTTTGAAGTGGACTAAACTGTAGCTGCTTTTCTTAACTATGCTTCCAATTGGAGCCGCATTGTGTCTACCAGTGTCTGCAGAGCTGCCATTGACATCGCGGTATAAGCAACGGCAATATTTAGAAGCTCTATTCTTTGTACTTGGTTTAGCTTCTCGCAGACTCTCGCCGTGCCTGTCCTCCAGATGGTCCTTCCGTACATCACTATCCTTTTTCTGGCCCTTAGATATAATTTTTCAATAAGTTTTCAAGTTCCAGCTGGTGTTCACCAGTCTGTTAATGCTATTGTCTATTTTAATGTTCTTCTCTCGAATCTCTGTGAGATGTGGCACCCAGGTGAGCTCTTTGTCAAGGATTTGAAGCCGAGGTAATTGTGTGCATGCCTTTTTCATAGTGGGATTCCTTGCTGCTTTATCCTTGGCGGGTTCGAGTGTATCTTTGCTCCTTTTAGCGAGAAGATCATCTGAACCTTAGGTGAACTAAAATTAGTTTGTAGGCATAACTCCACTTTACACCTAAGGCATGTGTTGCCTTTCTATTTATTATACTTCGACTACCTCTCCTGATAAGTAAATGAAATCATCAGAGTAGGCTTGAATCTTTGGGAAGTCCTGGAAGTCCCATTGGAGAGCAGTGTTGGCTTTGACATTCCAAAGGAACGGACTTATGCTGGAACCTGGCGGTGCTCCTTTAAAGTAAGTCTTTGAGATGTTTACACCATCTCTTTTGTAGGTTACGTTTCTGCTTATTAGGTAGCTGCTTATTGCTTTATTAAGATTCCTAGGGAAGTTTAATTCTTTCAACCTGGTCTTTAATCCTGGCCACTAGAGCTGATTGAACACTAAGGCGGGGTCCACGGAAACAGCTCAAGTGTGAATTTTCTTTCGTCTGTTAAGGAGAACTATTTTGCAAATTGTTGAGAGCGTCTATCGTGCTCCGTTCTTTTCGGAAGCCGATTTCTGATGGTAGCTCTTGAACAATTCAAAAAGAGATCTTAATTTGCTAGTCTTAGGTCGACCACTACTTTTGAATTATTCAGACCTGGGACCTCTTTTAACCAACGCAGTGGTTTTCCTAACTCCGAGATCAAGAAAGGTAAGTCATCGTCCTTGTCCTCTTGGGGAAGTTGCAGTTTCTACTCTGATTTGTACAAGTTCTGCTTCGTTTTCGGTAGTATTGTCTCGTTGGAAGTGACAGCTGAATATCTTTGCTATGTTTTCTTCCGTTGTTTTCGTATTTGTCCCCTTTTCTCTCTGTATGGTACTCAGCTGAAAATGAACGCAGATTTTTTGTCATTTAAGTATGTTCCGAAGAGGGAGCTGATTGTGATTTTCTCCCAGAATTCATTCAATGATTTTTCCCTTTATAATTTTGTCTTTTATATTTTGCCCCTTCTATTTTGTACTTCACTCGATACCTTTTTCTTTTCTCTTCCGTTGTTGTCTAATAGTTTTTCCTTAAAGCACAGAACTTTTTCCTGTCGTTCCAAATTTCTGCTGTACACGATGCGGAGTTCTTTGGCCCATTATTATTGTGCATTTTTATGCGTGTTTCTTCACACATGTTTTTCAGCAGATTTGCTGCTCTTTATATATAGATAACTATATCATCTTGATTTGCTGTGCTGTTAGTCTGTTTATAATCTTTAGAAACTTGTTTGAACTTCAGCCAGTCGGTGGTTTCTATGTTCACTCTCAGTCTTCTCGGATGTTTATACTTAGATATACTGATTTCAGAGGACATGCTGTTGTGATTGCTAGAGTTGTCGTCGTCAGTGATTCGCCAGTTTAGGAAGTCGAGGTCTTCTACTTCCATCTTAATCCATAAAATTTCACGCATTATGGTATGAAAGAGTTTGTAGTGGGAACTGTTCTCTTTAAGTGGTTTTTTGCATCTGAGAAAACTCTGTTACCTTGATTAAAAAAATCAAAATCTGAAACTGCTAAATCTGAAACTAAAATTTTTGATTACATGACTAATGAGGAATCTTAAAGGTATACATATTTAATTTTATAAACATATAAGGGGGACTTCACTCAGTTGCTCATCTATTTAGCTGTTGCTTTACCGTCATAGGTATGATTTCCTTCTTTTTTACATTTTGTTTTCCTTCAAGCTATTTTGAAGCCTTCAAAGAATTTTAAGAATATATATAACTACAATAGTTTACACTATTTGAAAAGCTAAATTCTCATATATTTATTTCATTCACTCTTTGCTTAATTAGTCTTGTGGTAAATTACCCTAATTTTTGTGAAAATTGCAACACCATGAAGGAATTATGCAAACTGAAGCAAACTTACAGGAAATGTAAAGTGGGGTAAGATACGCAAATGATTAGAATTACAAAGTGATTCGCATGCATAGAATGAGAACTAGCCACTTGTTGCATGCATATAATGTACTGTAAAGTTGCGTTGAAATCTGTTTATAGTTCTCTGTCTGCGGTGAACGTTTAATTAGTGGTCAATATGCCTCGTCAACAGCAGGGGGTGCCATACCAACAACTATCGGAATTCGAAAGAGGCCGTATGGTTGGTATGTGAAAGTGTGTATTTTTGTATCAAGCAACCGCAGCCCGCAGGCAGCGTAATCCCATAAAAGTGATGCGTGTTTGGAAGAAATGGAGAGAGGAGAACCAAATAAGGCGAAATCATGGCAGTCGGGCACGCAATAGCACAACTGCATTGGACGACTGATACCTCATCCGCATGGTTGTGACGGATCTTACAGCGTGTATTAGCACAACGATGGCTACAGGGTTGCGTTGTTTAGCTCCACGGTTCGCCGCCGTCTGCTACAGCATGATCTGCCAGCAAGGATTCCTCTAAGCGGGATTCTCCTGTCGCTGAATCACAGACGCCTTTGACTTCGATGGACACGGCAACACAATGCGTGGTGTGCCCTGTAGCAAAAAGTTGTTTTTCTTCGATGAATCTTGTTACAGACTGGAGTACAATGATGGAAGAGTACGCGTCAGAAGCTACAGAGAGGAACGTCTTCTCCCTTAGTCCTCATAAACGCTTGGCATCCAGCGTCATACCTCACAAATGCCTGGTATCATGGTGTGGGGATTTATTGCGTATAAATGCCGATCCCATCTAATGCAAACTGAGGGCAAGCTCAACAATGATCGCTACATAAGGGAAGTTGAGGAGTCATAGGTCCTTCCCATTCTTCGACACATTCTGGGCTTTGCATTTGAGCTCCCCGTGCGCATGCTGCTCATACTGCACAAGCCTTCTTTAGGGAACAAACAGGTTTCACTTCTTCCATGGCCAACTTATTTCCGGATATGTCGCCCAGTGAGCATATCTGAAATTTCATCGGTCGGCAACTCGCTCGTACAGCTGGTGGGGCATACACAAAGACTGAAATTTAGGGCCAAGTCGAAGCTATATAAAATTCCATTTTCCTGGATTACATTCAGCAACTGTACGATTTAATGCCATAACATGTACAGACTCTCCTCGCTCAGCGTGGCGGACACACAAAATGCTGATTTACGACGTTCGTTTTGTTTTTTTGTCTTGTACATTTGATCGTTTATGTACCACTATCAGTAATATGTGGAATAAATTTCATACATTTCGGACAATTAATTCGTGGTGCTGCATTTTTCACAAACATTAGCACATATTCGTTGAAAGCTTGCTTAACTCTCTGAGTTTAACAGTTTTAGTTTTGATCAAATGATAAATAAATCGCTTAAAACATTTCCCATAAGCTTATTTAAGTCACATTTTATTTCAGGAATACAAGTAAAAGTGAAATTACACGTGTAATGCTAGGTGATGATAAAAAATGGATCTTATTATTAAATTCTATTTACATTGAAAGAAAACGTAATTTTAAAAATAATTGATTTTCTGTCAATTTTTTGATTGAATAAATTATTTGATATGTAGAGCTTCCCTTAGTTCGCTTAACCTATTATTCAAATTTTTGTTACCTTTCCGGAACTCCTCAACTTCCCTTTACATTTCCTCCCCAAGATGTAAATTTAAAGTTAAGTGAAGGGAGTATTTAAACTGGTGAATCTTGGAGTTTACAGAAAGCGTGTTTTCGCTAGCCAGCGCACGTTTCGTTTCTGACATTGTTGTTACGCGAAGGCGATGATACGTCTTTTATTCATTTGAATAATTAACACGCCGGGTAGGTCTGTCGAGTGGACTTAGATAGTCGAACAGAAAATCTATAGAGTGGGAATTCCAAACGAAATATTTATGAATCTATAAGCACATGTTTTGGTATAAAATTTATCCTTACCGGGAAGAATTTTTAATAAAAAAGTTATTCATCGCCTCTATCCAACAACATACCTTTCGAGATAATTTGCCAGATCTTGTAAGTGAAAAATATCTCAGGATCATACTCTTCTATGACTTTCCTGGGGGTAATTTATTGGTGTGGGAGCAATTTTAGTCTTCACTCAATATTTTTCAGTATAAAATATAATAATCTCAGACATAATAGACCGTATTATTTTCCAAAACCTTCTGTGTACAGTAAACAAAATATATTAGCATGCACTAGTACGTGCATTTGAACTATCATACTCAGTATGTATATTATGTTTATGAATACTAATGAGTAATAGTTTAGTACGTATACTACGAACAATATATATATATTTCTGGGCAATGTAGGTGCTCTAAGAGAATCCACGTAAATGTTACAGATAGAAAGGTAATGTGATAAAGTTGATAGAGATTTAAGGAAAACTACTAGTAGTTTTCAATCTCAAAATTAAAGCAGATCCGTCTGATACTTGTAAAATTTCTGATGCATTTGTTATCAAATCATTACACGGTTTTTAAAACATTTAATTTGGGGGTAAATATTTACCTCTGAAGTGTACTAACGCTTCAGAAAACATTACTAACGTTTTCAGCTTTATGGTTAAAAGGTTGTAGAGACATTAGGTTATTTCGAAGCAAGAGAGACATAAAAAAATGAGCAACGCGTTCGCCGGGACTCGAACTACTGACCTCTCGGTTACGCGTTGAGGCGTGCTGACCACTACACCACGAATGCATGCGAAGATGGTGAGAGAAATACCTTATATACTCCCCCTTTTAAACGGCGACTGGGGTTTGGGGGACTCAATCGTCAAATCCTGGTGGTGGGGAATCATCATCCACCACCCTTTTTGTTCGGGCGCCCCTTGTAGACATTAGGTTATTTCAGAAGCAGAAGTATGAAAAATGAGTAACGCCTTCGCCGGGAATCGAAACAAGGACCTCTCGGTTACGCGTCGAGCGTGATGAACATTACACCACGAAGGTATGCGAAGAAGGTGGGAGAAATACCTTATATACTCCCCTCCTTTTTAAGGGGTGACTGGGGTTTTGGGGACCCAGTCGCCAAATCCCGGTGGTGGAGAATCATCACCCATCACCTTTTTAGTTCGGGCGCTAGTGTACAATCATTAGGATTATTTTCGATGTCAGAAAGCTGAAGAAATGAGCAAAGCCTTCGCCGGGAATCGAACCACGGACCTCTTGGTAACGCGTCGAGCTAACTGACCACTTCATCACGAGGGCATGCGAAGAAGACGGGAGAAATACCTTATAAGGTAATCAGTGGAAGAGTTTGAGTAATGAATATCTGATCTGCAACTTTGATTATTTTGATTCTATTTCGGTGTCCTCTGTATCATGGCTGTAGAAATGCAGGAGCAGGGTAAAATGGTGAAAAGCTTTGGAAATTGGTTATGAGAGATTTTCCAGTTAATGTAGTCTTAATTTTTGCCAAATGCGTTTAATAACTTTGACGTTCCTCAATAATTAAAGCTCTTACTGATAATCGAAACATAATGTTTTCCAGGGTGTTCAGGGAAAAAAATCCGTATGAATTCAAATTTGAAAATGTTCAGCTTGACATAACTATTTCACTTTCCCCATCTAATTGCAACTGAAAAGATTAAAAAAATTACAGTTTGAGTATTTTTCGCAGTCTTTGCCCGTAATCTGTAAAATAAAGATTCTAAGCTGTTTTCAACAAAATAAGTTTAAATAAAATGCATAATGGAGAACAGTAGTTGAGGATTTATCAGTATAATTAAAATTTTTAGCACTAACCTTAAGTGATTTAATCATTCGCTATTGATATTATCTTACTTTTCCTCTTTGGTATTTTAAGTCTGGGCTCAAAAATTTGAACTCGTGTCTCTTCGTAATCTGCACCTACCACCATTTAAAATGAAAACCAAAATTAAAATTTTTTCTGACAGCCTGAGTTAAATTTTTTGACAAAGGTCATTTTCAGTTTGGAAGATTAAGTTTCGCCAATAGATGATGTTTGGCCTTACATCTACAATATATCAAGATTCAGTTTTGTATAAGAATTTGAGTGTCATGGGACAAAGTTTAAGATGAAAAAATTTACGACCTTATTGATTAGATACTCAGTGTAGACTGGTATGCTTTGGATTCAGAAATAGAATTACAAAGGTAGCAGCAATATATTTAGTTGACTTTTATTATAATTAAATCATAAGAATTTACCATTTGTATGAAATATTTTAAAGCATTATATTACTAAAAATTATGACCAGGCCTTATTGGGTAATTTTATCAGAAATATCAATAACTTGCTAGCTACTGATGATCACGAAAACGTGTTTTTAGCCTTTGTATCTTGAAGATTAGACATTCAACAGGAGTTTGACTTGAACAGTCCGTCTTTTTAGTCGTAATATCCCACAGAAAGTTGCCCAGGGCGCATTATCGGGGTGGGGGCGGATATGATATTTGCTAGAGAAGAAGAGAACAGCTTAAGAAACAGCAGGACTTATCCGAGAGTCGAGCCTACACCTTCACCTTAGGATTGACAGTTATTTAGTTCTAACCACTATACTGTCCGAAAAGACATGAAACATTTTCAGGTAGTCCTTTTTCTTTCTTCTTTTTCACAATCAACAGGACAGCTGGCCTACTGGGTAAGGTGCTCATCAGCCTGCTGGAACACGTCGATGGAATAAAAAAAATAAAAACTGGAGCTTAGCGGTATAACATCTGAGACATGACAATGAAATGTGAGGAAAATTGAAAGAACGACTGAAACAAGAAGGAAAGTCAGAGTGTAGGCACAGGTACAAAAATAAAGATGAAAGCAGTACAAATGTTTATGTAATATAATTCAAGAGCTCACTTTTTGAGTGAAAGCTTTCTGTATTAGCTTGAATAAACTCGAAAAGAATGTTAAATAACGTATTGAATGAAACCGTTATTATTCAAATGGGAAAGAAAAAGTAAGAACTAAATGCAATTGAAAAACTCTATTGAAGAAGGTAAGAAATACGAGAAAATTGATTTTAAAGGTTTTAAAATTCGATATTCTTGGATTGGGTTTATTAGATTACGGAAAGACTATTTAAAAGGAATTCTAAATGCACCCTTGTCTAAAAGAATTGACTCATATTCAAGTTGTCCAAAGAGAAAATCACAAAAACGCTCATGCATCCAGCCTGTTGTCCGGGATTTGAACTAGCTTCGAATTAATGGCATGTCATGGTCTTATCCGCTTGGCCATCAATGGACTTGATTTCTTTGGAGTTTTTTGTGATCTTGGAATTATCACATTGTTGGAAGTCTGCATTTGCTATTTACTGTGAAGATAAAGGTGATGTTACAAACGCTGGCGGTTTAACGTAAGCATGAAACCGTCGAAGTGTTAGAAGCTCGAGATGTATCAAGACAGCGTTCCCTTCTCAACTCCCAACGCTGATGGGGTTACGCTTTTGTCCTCACGTTTGGCTATTATCTGAGACATTTGGTGGTATGCAATGTGGTCTATATGATTATCAGTACTGTACCCAAACTCCTAAGTGGAGAAGTTTTTGATGAAGTTCAAGAGCCAACGCCTGTGCTTAATGCTTGAGACCAGCAAGAAATTTTTCTTTATTTTTTTCTATGATAAAACGCTAAGGACTCCTTCTGTTGTGTTATGAGCTGTCAGAGAGAAAGGCGACAACTTTATATTTTTTCACTTGCGCTACAGCGTGAAACATGGTATGCTATATACATTAAGTTTAACAAATACAAAAATTACAAACAAATTTTGTTGTGCGGTTTCTCCCTTTTATTTCACAGTTCAATATTCGAAACCCCTTACGCTGATAAGCGAATAATCGCTTGAGTTTGTGAATAGAGACGTAAGACTCAAGAAAGGCTAACTACCCTTTATTTCACAAAATAAGGAGACACAGTCAGCTTCTAACTCGGAGCGTACAGCAAAGCCTCGACTTGGGCTTGAACTCAAAATAATATGAAATTAAACTTAATTAAAGCTTAACTAAAAGATACAGCCGAAGCTCTCAAGATTCTAAGTAGTTGGCCCCTAAATCTCAACTAAGTCTGCGAAGCTAATCAAGTGCCTAAAGTGCGGCCGAGCGTAGCAATAGCTTAGAGAAATAGGCAGTCAAAGGCAAACGCTCGCTAGTAAGGAACTCAGGCTCTCTAACGAAGTCAGTGAAACCGCGTTTCTGAAAATACATTCTGGCAGGAAATTGTAAGCTGAAGCTAGAAGGGATAGGAAAGATGCATAAACTTAAAATAAACTGTTATAAAATTAGGATAAACCTTACATCGTAAACATTTCAGATTATTTCGATGGGTCTGGGTCATAATCCCGACAGCCGAAATCCCGACAAGCCAGAATCCCGACAGTCGGAATCCCGACTGTCCAAAACCCCGACAGGGCCGAAATCCCGACAACCCAAAATCCCGACACGGTCGAAATCCCGACAGGGTCAAAATCCCGACAAGCCAGAATCCCGACAGGGTCAGAATCCCGAGTGTCCAGAATCCCGACAGGGTCGAAATCCCGACTGTCCAAAATCCCGACAAGTTAATATCTAAATACAAACACTCAATTTAGCTTAATAAAATACAATTTTTAACTAACTATTACATATTACTAATTAAAAGTTTAAATCAAAAAATCATAAAAATTATGTCATTACTTAAAATAATTTTTAACAAATTGAAATGACCGTTAAAATTTGAAATGAAGATTTATAAAATTCTTTTTATTAAGAAAAAGAAAACATCACTTACACATGCAAACGACATATTTACAGTGACACATTGTGAGCGATACCACGAAGATATTCCATCACAGGTCGATTATTACGATCGTCCACAACAGTCATAATTCTCCTTTCCCGGTCATCATCTACCTTCCTACGTTTTGGTTGTTGTTCTCCGCGAAGAATGCATTCAACTTGGTATTCCACATGCTCCTGTTCTTTTTGAAATCCTTCTATGATGTTATAAATGCCAACATGGGCCCGTCCAATTAAGGTCTCCCATCTTCTGTGCCAAGCCTCGACAGCATTTTGAGTGCGTGGAGCTCCCAGTTGTAGGGAATCAAACACGCTCCAGAGTGCTGGTGGGAACATCGGAGCAACGCGAACGGCAATGCCATTACGCAAACGGCGCCGCATTCTTCCACGAACGTAGTTGTCTTCGAACCACTGAACGACTTCTTGAGCATCGGGTGGCAAGTGAGGAAGTAAAGTGTCAAATGCTGCTGAAATTTCGTCAGCTGGTATAAATGCTAACGCAAATAAATGACGAAGCATTAAACTAAATCTTTCATCTGTGCCGTAGCGAGAAGCCAATCCACTTGATTGGATTTTTCTCCAACCACACTGACACAGATGGAAAAAACAGGCCTTATTAATAACGTCAGGGAATTCTGATTTTGAAGCATTTATAGCTGCCTTTTCTAGATCACTAATGATTCTAGATGGCCTCAGTTCAATATTATTTTCTTCAGCGAAATCAATTAAATCTTGGAATAATCTTTTGTAATTTTCTTCAGATTTGCTAGTCATCAAAGCATATACTAGTGGAAGAATTCTAAAATTTTGAGATCCAACAGGTGCGTGAATTGTATATAGCTGGTAAAATGTTGTGGGCACCGTTTTAAATGTGCCGTCCATAATCCAATAAGGTGCCTGTGATAAATGTTTAACATTTGCAACTGTTGTAAACATTAGAATTCTCTCATCTCCAACTGCAGAATCTCTCACTAAAAATAATTCACCAGATAAAGTATTTCTTAAAGTAGCTGGAATATCAATTTCATTCAATGTTTTTGGTTCTGGTGGCCTTTCGTTTTGCCTGACCCGTTTAATTTTTTTCCGAATAGCTTCTTTTGATGGAAGGTATGGGCGAATGTTCTGAGAGGTTTTTACGATGTTGCTTTGAATTATCTGACACGGTTTACTTCCGGTATGCCGAGCATCTTCTTTCACTTGGCTAATACATTTTGCGATAGCAGCTGCACTCGTTTGTGGAGCATGGTTATGCTGAGTAAATTTACGGAGATGATGTTGTCCATTCAGAAATATTGTTGTTACCCGACCTTTGCACATATCGTATTTTCTTTTTTCACAACACCAATAATATAAATCGTCGCGATTCTTATCTTTCACCATTAAATAACCACGTGCATTAATTTTATTGCTTCCTTTTTGAGACGGAACAATTTCACAAATTTCAGCCATATTTTGGAACAATTTAATGAGCATAAAATAAACCGGCAAGGGAGCACTGTCTGTCTCGAGGCGAACGTAACCCTATAGTATGTAGAAAGCCTAGAGCTGTATCATTCCGTCATTGTGAAATAGTTCCCTCTTTCTCCTACTCACATAGATTATAAAAGGCCTAAAAGATAAGAAATGACCTTCGCGTGAGGTCAGCCGACCCTTTGTCATTACGATGTCCTTCCGTAAGCAGCTGTGGAAGTATGTTAACCTTCTAAGACCTGGCCGAAATTCTCATAATATAGCCTTCAGACCGGCGCGATCCAAAATACTTTTGCCCCCTCTTTGACTTTTTCCTAATGAGAAAAGTCGTTAGTCCCCTCCATGGATGCAGTAAAATTTACATGTTTGTCGGACGCTGTTGCATAGTCTAGATGGGTTGCTAGATTTGCGACATTTTCGATGATTGTTTTGCTTTCATTTAAATAGAAATTTAAAGTTCTAAATAAAATTTTAGAAATTTAAAGTTTTAAATAAATAGTGCACTGGAAGTGCATCCAGTGCACTATTTATTTAGAACAAAGTGTATGCAATGTTTATATTTCATTTACTATTTCTGATCAAGCTCGGCAATAATTTGCGAATTTTATAACTTTGTTTTCACACTTAATTTATATTAGCATATCGGGATTTCGACCCTGTCGGGATTTTGGCTTGTCGGGATTTCGACCCTGTCGGGATTTTGGTTTGTCGGGATTTCGACCCTGTCGGGATTTTGGCTTGTCGGGATTCCGTCTGTCGGGATTCTGGCTTGTCGGGATTTCGGCTGTCGGGATTATGTCCGGATACCTATTTCGATACGTCATAACTTGTACTTTGCGTTCGTCATTCCAAAATAATTTTCTTCTCCCAAGGATTCGAAAGGGAATGTTTCATATTTACATCTGAGGTATAACAGCACAGGATTTCAGTAAATGTATACGTTATTCTATGACATAACATTCCCATCATAAATGATCAAGTTCTCAGCATAATGTTCATGTCAACATTAATTAATATTACGAATTCAAATCTGTTCATCCTTTACTTTGTTACCTTTACTTCGATTTCAATTCTTTTCTACTAACAAAGTTAACCTAAATGTTGCTTCAAAGAAATCGGCCTTACTTCGGCTTCAATTTTTTCAACTAACAAAATTAATCCTAAATATTGCTTCCAGGAAATCGGTTTCATATGCCAAGACTTAATACTTTTCTAATTTGAAACTAAGTTCTCGTGTCAAATTGAGGAATATAAACACAACTTGATTATCTTATTCCGAATAATCATATTTATCAGTGGTACAAGAAGTGGTTCTTGTTAAACGCGCTTCGAATTAACATTTGAGTACCAGACGAAAGATGTTGACAATTTATCCAATTGATATCCATTAACTCTTTACTTCTTTTCTGTTTAAATAACAACTAACAATTTAAACTTTAATTTCTTTAGTAGAGTTGGCAAACAACATGACTCACACTAATTTTTTGTTTTAAAGAACATGGCTAACAATTTTTACAATTTTAGAAAAGATGCAATTAAATTATTAAGAAATTAAAATTTACTGTCAATAAATGAACTAACGCAATTAAAGGAATTATGTAGCAGCTAGAATTAATAGGAAAAAATATTACATGCACTGAACTTCTAATTGCTTTCAGCAATTAGAAGGAATTAGGCTTCTAATTGCTTTCAGCAATTTTCAGCAATTAGACTTTCTTTTCAACTAAAAACATTTAAAAAGCGACTTTGTGGCATTAGGCCCTGACGAAATTCCAACGTGGCTAATGTTCGAGCATTATTGAATGCTTTATCGTCGGTGATGAAAAATCCTTTTTCTCCATAATCTTTAATCTGTTTTCTCGTCCCATATTTTTTGCTGCTGTTCTCAAATATTCGCCCTAAATCGTTCCATTCTCAAATATGTTTGCCATTAAGCGTACTGTTTATACCAGAAGGACTGCTGATTAACAGCCATAGCCTTCTTAACAAGTATATAACTGTGAGTAGTTAGTTATTTTTGAAATGAAGGTGCTGTTTACCGGTTACGAGAATTATATCTCAAAACATTAGAAGTCAATTTCTTTAATGAATAGTTTATAAGAATTAAACTGGTTCACATTTTTCAAGCTGAGAAAATGAATAACATTAAGTGCATAAATATTATATATATTTAACATGAAAGTTTCCCAAGAATCACTGAAACAAATTTCTGTTTCCTGCCACTTTCGCACTGCATCAGAATCACTTATCGATAAAACATAGACATTCATTATTATCTCAGAATAATTTTCTTAATTTCGTGTGATGAAAATATCCTGAAAGCGACACTTTTATCTTTTACGTCTTATGGTTTAAGAGAAAAGAAAAAGGTTTTTATTTGTAACTCTTAGCTATAATCACTAAAATTCGTTATAAATTATTGCGAGAGTAATACTTTTAGAAAAAATGATATTCTTGGATGTTCAATTGAGTTTTGATCTTCACAGTAAATCATGTGTTAAGAACTAATGGCCTTTCCTGTTTCAGAAATACAAGCAGAAAGTTGAATTTGGAAGGATAAAAAAATTTATAGTTTTTCTTCTTTTCACAGGGGGATCTCATATTCGCAGTACATGTATTCATATTCGCCGCTATAATTGTTAGCTATAATTGTTGTTTTCTGGTTAATCAACGGTGAGAATCAATAAACGCGCAATCTTGTCAGGGAAATAACTTTCTGGTTTATTTCATAATGGCTAGGATGTCTACCAGTTGCACAACTTTTAATTAATATTTATATTTTAAACATTTTTACTATTGTTATAATTAATAAAAGATACTTTTATGTATTTATATGACAAAGTTTGATTTAATTTTCTTCTTCATTAATATTTTTGTAATACATTATTGCCTTATTATTTCAAGTTCTTTTAGATTTTAATTCATTATAATTGTCAACCATTTAAAAGTATATTTTAATTTAATGTGTTTTTGTGTTAGAACCTTTTATATCCTTTGCTAGTTCTTGCGTATACTAGTATTAGTTTTTGTTTGTTACTTAATCATTAGTCTTCTTAACCGTTCTTGTAGTACTTCTATTTTCTTTACTTGTTCTTTTGTTTACCACTTTTTTCTTTTATTTGTTTTGTCGTGGAACGTATTTTCGTACCATTAATCATTAAATTAATTTCGAATGGTTCTTTGTTTTCCTTACACCTAATTAGTTTTACATTTATTATAAATTATAACAACTTTTCTGACACATATTTTTTTTTAATTTGTCCTTTAAACTACTAATGATATTTTATTTATTTGGTAACGTCATATTTGTCAAGTCCGTTTTTATAAATTATGCCTAATAAGCATGCAATGAATATTACAACACGTTCTAATAACAAAGAAAATAGAAATGAATTATTGTATAGCAGCAAATGCAAAAAACCAATGCTGAAATCCCTAATATGTTTTTTTACTAATGTTTCTTAGAAGCTTATAAAACATTTAGACGAACTAGGCATTATATATTTAGAGAATTAAAGACTTAAATAACGTAATGTCAATCAAAGGAGTCCTAAAAGTCGCGAAAACATCAAAAATATGGTATAAACATAACAATCAGAAGTTAAAAACGGTGTGAAAGAAGGAAAAGGAAACTTTTGTCCAAATAAAATAAAAGCAAAATAATAAAAAGCATAGACTCGAATAAAAATTACATATAATAAGGAAATTTCATGAAAATATTGACAAATAAATTATTCAGATATTGCCTTAGCTAGGAGAATTTTGCTATTCATCTTCTCGATTATATAAATGCTATTCATGTGCCGAAAATAAAAAAAAGAAGTAATTAAGATTTCATTTAAAAGTTAAGCGTTAAAGTTTTGCATGCAAAATTCTCTTGATAATCTTTACGCTGCTCAAATTTAAAATAGTAAAACGGAATTTCTGGTGAGTGAAATTTGATGCACAAAAAGTACGTGATTAAAACATTTTTCTGTTTCGCATTTTGGTTGCAATTTAGGTTCGAAAAGTAGAATTAAGTAGCACCGCTCAACCTCAGTGGTGGAACTCCGTTAGATGTTTTCTTTCGAAAAGTATGAAGATTCGTGTTATACAGCCTGAAAGGAATGAAAATACTTTTTGCGTAGTTGATCTTACTGGGATAGAAATTACTCAAGCAGTTAATCGTGTGTCTTTTATTTTCCACTCACGTGGATGACATCGAATAGCTCTCCAAATTTTTAATCACTTTAAAAAAATTGTACTGAACTTTTGAATTATCTGAAAATTTTGTAACAGACATCAGACTAATGACAAAGGCAATCTATTTAGCTGTCTGTCTCTATATACGGCCAATATTCTTAATTACTTCTAAACGGTGGGGGAAAAAAGGTTAGGTAGAAGTGAATAAGATTCTAATTAGTTTTTATAAGTTTAATTAAAAATAATCGTAACTACTTTAATTGTTTAATGCCTAAATATTGTGGTATTTGAAGCAGATATGTTAAAGAAATTCTATGAAAGCAGTTCTCGTAGACAAATGCGCTTATAATATATCTACAAAAGGGAGACAAAAAAATGCAGCGTAAACTACGAATGCATTCAACTGCGGGATTTTTAGCAGCAAGAATTTCCCTCAAACTAGTTTTCGCATTAACATGAATCACACACTCCTAAAGAAGAATGTTTCGTGAGAATTCGGCCCCTCCATTTGATTTCGTTTCTGGGAAGAATGCCAAACCTGGCCCATTTATATTGGTGTTCCTTTTATTCATACCAAAAGTGTTTCCGTACTTTCCCAGATTTAAGCACCCCAAAGCTTCGTAATTTCGTGCATGTAATGAGCCAGCACAGAACTAAAAATATCAAAAAGTACTATACTCTTGCAAATACATACAAAGAATATGTATAATGTTTTATATCGAAAGATTTGTCTGAGTCTCAAAGTTAAATATGAATCAAAGTTTGAGTATTAAATATGTATAAGTTGTTTTTGTCTGCTAAAGGTACAGAAATGTTGAAGCTCCTCCTGGTTTTGTTTTGTTGCGTTTGATACAATTTCCTTTTGGGGTTAGAATTTTATTCCTGCGATAGGGTTGGATAAGGAGTTTCATATACTTGGCTTGTTGTCGGAAAAGTTTTTAGTTAATTACACTCTTGCAAATTTACCGAGTTTATCAGTGTTAACGAATGCAAAAAAATTCCTGCAAAAAAATTTATAGAATACATTAATCTAGTTATTAGGTTGATGCGGATGGAATAAAGCAATATGTTTTGTTTATACCGTTCGCTACAGAATGGCGAACTATGTTTAACAAGTTAGCTTACAGAAAATCTTAAGGGAGTAAGTAAAGAAAGAACATCATTACATGACTAGTATTACTTCAATTTGTCTATTTCTAAAGAGTGGAATGCGAGAACCTGAGGGTTTTCACGATAAGGTTAGGGGAGAGTGGAGCAGAAACGAGTACTATTAGAAACAGAAAGAACAAATGCAAGTTATTGAGAAACAGTAGTATCTTAAAATTTATATTAGAAAATTGGTTTCCATTGCAATTAACGCAATCCTGCAGTTACGAATGAAAATTTCACGAAACGTAGTGTAACAAAATGACCTGTTGTTTGCACAGATAACGGGGTGGCCGATCAGCTGGTGTATTCGCATGTTGGCTGTTGAGCCCCACCTCTGGGTCTGATCTCCTAAAACATTATACATTTACAGACACCCTTGCCTTCTTCGGGATTCGAACCCACGTCCGAGATTTGGCATCCAATTTCGCCTAAGCCAACAAGTAGGTATGTTTAATCTCAACTTTTGATTTAAAAATGATAAGTGTTATGTCTACACACAAGGGCGCGAGCAGGCATGTTCTTCGAACGATGTTCCTAAGACGTTTGATTTCGTGTTTTGAATCACATGCACTTATAGATTTCTCGTTTCTCTTGAGATACTTCAAATCCAAAGTGCATGCTAGCAAGCACACGCGTATAGAGCAGATTTAATGTGGGCTCACTATATGGGAAATTCATCAAATTGGAGTTGCCGCTAAGGGGCAGTGCGGTATACTAAATTTTTCATGGCTAGAAGGACTGCAGTTATAGTAAAGTAAACAGTGTTTCCTAATGTATCTTTTAAATAATGACTACGTTTGTTTAAAACCTCTTCCTTTTTAGTAATCTGATTGCTTTAAGTTTTAATGAACTAATGACATATTATTATTATACCGACCACATATTAGAAAAGGAAAAAAGAAATTAGAAAAGGAAATTCCACATTTTTCGGAGATGATCAATGGATGAAAGGGAGATTAGTTTACTGTGACAAAGGTAAAGATAACAAGCAGCTGACTTAATGTACACTCACGTTTGTGAAAATTGCAACACCAAGAAGGAATCGTCATAATTGAATGCAATTTAATACACAGTTGAGTGGTAGTGGTACAAATAAATGATTAAATGTTAAAAGCAAACAAACAAGAACAAGAGATCAGAATCAGTATTTTGTGTGGCCACCACGCGCCGCAATAAGTGCTGCTACACGACGTGGCATGGAGTCAAACAAAGTTTGAATGTCTGACTGAGGAAGAGCATTCCATATCGTTTGTACGCGTACCCAAAGTTCGTCTGCAGACGCAACAGGACGAGGATCACGAGCAAGACGCCGACCAATGACATCTCACACATGTTCAATTGGCGACATATCCGGGGAACACGCAGGCCAAGGAAGAAGCTGTACCTGCTGCGCTGCAAAGAAGGATTTAACAATCCGAGCAGTATGAGGGCGGGCATTGTCCTGTTGAAATACAGCGCCTGGCAAGCTTTGAAGGAAGGGAACAGCTTCGGGCTGTAGAACTTCACGGATATACCGGTTGCTGTTCAGATTGCCCACAATTCGTAGCAATTGAGATCGTCTATGATATGCTATGGCGCCCCAGACCATAACTCCGGGTGTTCGTCCACTGTGGCGTTCGATAATGCACTCCGGAAGGTGGCGTTCACCGGCATAGCGTCTGACACGAATGCGGCCATCATGGTACCACAAATTAAAGCGGGATTCGTCAGAAAACACGACATGCTGCCAATCAGCACGCCAGTCTCTATGCTGATTGGCCCATTGTAGCCGCAGGCGGCGATGGTCGTGCGTTAGGGGGATCCTGTATAAAGGAGTCCGTGCGCGCAGTCCACACTGCAGCAGACGTCTACGAATTGATGAAGCACACAATGAAACACCTGTAGCTATTGACCACAGTGCTGCCAATTGTCTAGAGGAAGCTGTACGGTCCGTCCGCGCCATGCGGACCAGGTGTCTATCATCGCGAGCTGACGTCACATTTCGGGGTCCACTCCCGGATTTCCGAGTTGTCCGACACTCGTCCGTCCACTGCTTCCAAACGCGCATCACTGTGCTGCTGTTACGCTGCACACGAGAGGCTACTGCACGATACGACAATCCAGCTTCACGAAGGCCGATGATTCTCCCTCGTTCAAACTCTGTAAGTTGTTCAAATCTCGCTCTCTTTCGTCGACGAGGCATAAGTACAGATTGAGTTAACGTTTACCACTAGCAGATAACCACCGATAACCATACACGCCTCGCTACAGCCGTCTATTTATTCGGATCCATCAGCCGTTCAGAGGGCGCTGCTCAGCATACGCATGCGCTACGGATTTGCAATTCTAATCATTTGCATATCATGCGCTACTTTGCATTTCCTGAAAATTTCAGCTCACTCGCGTAAGTCCTTCATGGTGTTGCAATTTTCACAAACGTGAGTGTATAATGAATATGCAAAGACCAAAATGTCACTTCTAATACCTCCTAGCCATTTTACTTTTATTACACACCTTCATCTGTTCTCAAATAAAATGTTCTGTACCGTAAGTAATATCTTCAAGTATATGCTTTCCTGTTTCATACTGATAAGTCATAATTCAATTTTTTATGTCTTTAACTGCTATTCCTTTGGCATAATTATAAATGTTTTCAAATGCTCTCCATAAAGTTAAGTTTTTTATTTCCATTTAATATGCTTTTAAATACTTCCATTTCAACAGCTTCATCTCCTAGAAAAATTTACTGTATCCACAAGAAGTGACACACATATATACTTTTCTTCATTTTAGGTTTTGGATTATAGCTGAGCAATAGAATATGAATTCCTGCAACATATTTATGTAAAATGATATGTGGATCATCTGAAATGTTTGGTTTATTTAGTTAATTATTCAGTAATGAAGAAGAAAAAGTTTCAATGTTGCAATTTTGTCCCTTCTCAAAAATTCATTAAAAATACATTTTTCTGTATTGGCTCTTTTTTCCTTCCTGCTTATATTCTGAGGTGTTGGATTCACAGATAAGTATTTTGGACAGCTAGATTTTACATGGACAAGCATCGTTTTTGAATTTAGGATGCCTTCTACACATTTGAATAACAGTACCTTCGTTTGTTGGTAAATAATCGTACCGAATGCTATCATCGTTTCGAAAATATTTCTCACACACACAGAGCTGCGATCACTTGGAGTAAAATGTTTCCTTAGAATTTTTTTAATCCATAAATCCCGTTTTCATGAATCTTTTGGAAATTTAAATACGATACATATTCATTAGTGCCATCGTAATTAGATTTGCCGGCAATATTGTGCAGACTCTGCATAGAAGTTGATCGCTATACTCATTCACAGAGCTTAAATTGCACCGGTACTTCTCCGGTACTTCTCAGTTTTTGAGATAAATCATAATTTTAATTGGAGCGCATCGCAGCCCTTAAATAAAAGGGCTCCGGCACTTATTTTATGTAAGTCAACTACAGTTTCAGATATCAAATTTTATTTTAATAATGAATATATGTCTTAAAAATCTATTCTAACTTCTGAATGTTGGCCTGTATTTCCCTCGAACTCAAACCTTGGACAGAAGTTGAGACTTTTAAAGTGATCACCCGGGTCCTGCGAGTGCTATTGTAATGGCTCTTTAACGATGTAACCATATAAGGTATTTCTCTCGTCTTCTTAGCATGCCTTCGTGGTGTAATGGCAACACACTCAGCGCGTATGCGAGAGGTCTAGGTTCGAGTCCTGGTGACGGCATTTCTTATTTTCCTCTTTCCCGCTTCGAAATACCCTAGTGATCTCTACAACACGCGAGGGCCACTACTGTCACTCGTACAGAGGAGTCTTAAGTTTATTCTCACGCTGTCATCGAATCGTATTCAGGGAAAACATTTGCTTGATGGCTAAAATTATATGGGTAAGCCATCGCAATCAGACTATTTTGGGCTGTTCCCTTTTTATCTTCAAAGCTACACTTTTCCATTAAAACTCTCTTCCATATCCCCATAATCTTTTTAAAATTCTCACTATTCTTTTTAGTGAAACTTTAATCGTTTTACCTTTTTTCCATTGGAGTGTTGCAAAAAAAGGAATGGTTTTTGTATTTCTTACTTCTCGAAATAGTATATTAATCATATAATCAATGCTTAAATTCAGACAAAAATCGGCTGAGCTTCTTCTTTGCTTTGGAGTGGAATTTTAATTCCAGCCGGAGCCCCAAATAAGGCAAGGTCCGATAATTTTTTTATTTAACTATTTAAAATTAATTTAATAATAATATTTCTGTTTATGTCTTTACATTTCTTTTAATTAAAATTTAATTACTTATTTATTTTAATTTTTAGTTATTTTATTAATTGATTTTTTTCCTTCGTTCATTACAGTTTTCCATACGGCTCCGACACTTCTAATTTTAGAAATTAAGCTTTTGCTTGTTCAAAAATATCAAACAAATAAGTAAACATAACTAGTAGTCTGAACTTGAGAACGAAAGTATTCGTAATTACTTTACTCAAATTTAGCAATAAAAAATACACGAATAATGAAAAAACACAGCACAGAAACCTAAGGTAGGAATTCTCCGCTTACAGTACTCACAGCGCAGCCTGAAGGGTGAAAGTTCAGACATTTTACGTGACATCAAATCACGTGATTCTGCAGCTGACCAGGACATGTAAATTTCCGAAGGTTATGATTCAACCCGCTTCATTTCTATGCTACTAAAAAAACTGCACCGCTTAAATAGTAGACTAATCTACCCATTTTATTAGGTACTCTGAATTTATCAGAAGCTCTGTTTAGAAAATTTCCCCTTAGATAATTGATCCAATCTATTATTGATTTGTCAGTAATATTTAGCCGATCACATTGTATTCATTAATACACACTTTGTTTCCTGGTCCGGCTTAAATAATCTACCTGCTTGCTGTTCTGTAGAAAGCAGGTTTTCGAATTTTGATAATTTTTTTTTGGAAATGCAATAAAAATAGAGCTTTAACAGTTAATTTATATCCTTCTTAATGAAAAGAAAAGATGGCTCATCAAAACGAAATTAGGATTACATCGGGCGAAATCGCAGGCCTTATCAGTGGGTTGTTACTTCACGCTGATCCATAACTGGCGTTGAATTCCGCTGCTTGGCGACAGTTTTATGGTGGTCGAGATAATACATAAATACACCCGTGTGCAAAATTAAGAGCATTTGCACATTATGTTTAATTTTTTAAAAAAACTGATGGATAGATTTTATTGAAATTTGGTATGAGTAAGCACTTATAACAGAGATAGTGATGTACCATTCAAAAGTCATTTTATGAACACGTGATTATCAGTAAAGCTCATAGGGTAGGAATGGCTAAAATCCACATTGTTATATTGAACTGAAAAGGAGTCTGATATGGGGTATAATCCCTCACAAAGCCAGACAGGTAGCGGAGCATGACAGCATACTGGACAGGAAGCAGATGGGGAGTCGCTGTGGCGGTTGATTCCACTTCTGCCTGTAAGACAGTTTTCACACAGGGATGGTTCTCGGAGAGGGAAGGCGAGTTGACATTGCCCTCCCAGGAACGTCCTGGACATGCTCTAGAGGGTTAAGGTCAGGAGATATGGCTGGCCAATTCCCGCGGGGAATATCCTCACTTGTCATGTAATCGTGGACCAGCTAAGCTCTGTGTGAACGAGTGTTGTGTTCCATAAACAGGAACTCAGGACAAATTGCGGCCCTGAAAAGTCGATCATAGGGCTCTAAAATCTTCTCTGTATACCTCATAACAATCAGGGAGTCTTTATTAAAGACATAGAGGGTGCTTGACCAACATAACTCCTGCTAAAACCATTACCCCTCCACCACCATAATAATCCATTTCCCTCATGAGGGTGAGATAGTATAGAGTTCCAGGCTCTCTCCAGATACATGTACGCCGCCGAGGATCACTGCCTAGGCTGAATCTCGACTCATCTGTAGAAATTGCGGTGCTCCAGCGAAGTCTGGTCCAAGGCACATATTGTGTGCACTATGCTAAACGCGCTTTCTTGTGTGAGTGGGCCTTCTGGCATACACCTGTATCCCACGAAGAGTTTCGACAACTGAAGAGGATGAAACTCGGTTTCCAATGGCAGCATGTAGCTTATGTGAGAGTTGTGAGATCGTAGCAGTTCTTTGTTGCCGTGTTGAAAGTGCCAAATAACGATCCTCATTCGGCGTTGTGTTTGATCACCTTATCCAAATCTTCTCGATATGGATACATCGTCCTGAAATTGTTTCCACAAAACGTAGACGATATTGGGAGTTACATTCAGCTCTGTAGCCACCTGCGCTTGTGATTGGAGTGCCTCCAATCTACCGACAATTCTCTATATCATTCCGTCATCCGTAAGTTCCTGGCCACTAATTTTAGGTGATACCTTATAAAATTTACCCAACTCTTGTGAGAAACACGGCGAATGTCGTGAAGGAGTCCGAGCACACCAATCGCTGAACTTGGAATAATTTGTTATGATAGCAGGCAGCTATTATAAAACAGCTCTTTTCAACTCCTTAGAAAGTCCCCGAAGGGCATGACGAATGTGAGAGTTCCTTAAATGAATTTCTCAAGTCAAACTCACGGAAATAGGTAGAAATCGAGGATACTTTATCGTCCATAAAGCAGGAAACATCAGCGAGAACTGGAGCATGTACCACATGTGGCTCCATTTGCTGGTCGGAAAGGAAATGAAGGTTGTTATATGGCAGGAAAGGTCAGCACAATGCCGCAATCATCGACTGGCCAATCTGAAGCATTACAACGACCAATCAAGAAGTCACGTGACTTGCGTCAGTATGTCTTAAGTTCATGGTATAAGAAAAATAATTTCTCACTGCACTTTCGTGAGAAAATGTGGGAATTCAAGCAAACACGTGAAAGTGTGTTAATAATTAATTTGACTAATCTAATAAGCAGCATGTGGTCTGATGTTGTAGTCCCCTGGAAAAACTTCATACATGAGACTGTTAGGAAAATTAGTTGTTGGGCAGGCAAATGATGTTTTGAAGAAGTTTCATTAAGCTTGTTAAGATGGTCTCGAACATAATCCAGTTTGAGGTCCCAGTGCAGACAGTTGTCCCTCATAAAATAAAGAGCTCCTGTGATGATACGCAGGAACTTGTTCTGAACAATCTGAAGCTGTTGAATGTCCCTGTCTGTGGCGTGGGCCCAGGCAGGAGAAGCATAAGAAAGTATGGGACGAATAACTGAAGTATAAATTCTTCTTTTCTGTTTAGACTTTAAGTAAAGACGTGTTAGAGAGGAGGGAGTTACTTTCAGGATGATTTGTAGAGATTTTCTTTTAATATTTTGAATACGATTTGCTCAAGTGAAGTTAGAATTCAGGACAACTCCGAGATATTTAGCCGTGGAGGTGAACGGAACGCTGGTATTGAAGAGGGTGACCTTAACAGTAATGGTGTGTTTCTTGAACTTTCTGACGAGAAGCACTTCAGATTTCGCAAGGTTGATACTGATTTTACCAATCGCCGAAAACCCTTCGTGCACTTATACTATCTTCACAATCACAGCCCTGCAGACACTCTCGTGTACCCTCATATATTCGACTCTGATAATTCTTTGGCGGCATAATTAGTACCTTTGGATCAATACGTTTTGTAAAAATAGGCATAATTAGCATATTTTCTTAATTCCGCCCCCGAATGTAGTTAGGCAAAAAATACCCTCAAATGTTAGCAAAACTCATATTAAAAATGAACTACTTTAGGCTTTGGTCCTCAGGAAAGTATTCAGTATATATTTTGGTATTATGTAATATATTAATTTCAAATGTGTGTAAATTAAAATTATCTTAACTAAACTAAAAGGAAACAATAATATCAGCTTCCTTCAAACAGTGTCAGTCTGACAAGAATAAAAATATATGAAAAAACAGAAGAATGAAAATCCATAAATATATGAATGGAAATAAGATACGTCTAACGGGAAAATTTTAAATGAAAAAACAAGATAAAATTGAATATTTACAATTAAACTGCGAAATTGTGAATGCTGAAGTAAATACCAACACCACACAGCAGTAAATCAAGAAAATTACAAATTTCTGTTATTTAAAAAAAATAGAAAAAGATGAAGAATATGAAAATGAAGTAATATCTGAAGAAATCATAATTAGTTTCATCAGGGGGATCATTCCATCAGGAAAATTATTCCATTAACAAGCTATAAGGCTCACACATATATTTGTCTTTGATGAGATAGATATATGGGTGATTTTATTGTTTATTATTTTGATATTTACATTCATACTGTGTAAATTAATGTTAACACAGCTCTTAAGGAAATGAATATAACAGACAATTTTATGGCGTGAAAACTAAAAAATTTCGTTAATTTTATTAGTTTTTACTTAAACCTTATTTTTAGACTGTGTGCTGCATGTCGCTCATTAAAACCTCTCATTTTTTATGGTTCACGTACATTAATTAGTTTCATATTGCCATTCTTCGATCATTTGTCTTTTACGGTTATCCGTACTTGCTCGTTCATTAATTAACTTGAATAATCGGGAGTTCTGTGTAGTAATCAAAATTTTAGATAATGGTGCGGGACAAGATTAATTAAATATTTATGCAAAGCAAAGCAAAAAGCGACAAACAATAATAATAACCAGGGAATCGTAAACATGTAAACTCAGAGCAAAGCCAATTAAAAAAGATCAATAACGTATTCAGTAAATGTGGAAATTAATAAGGGGGGAAAAACTGACAGCGGTTATATTTTCAGTAGAAATGAAATATAACTGGTCCAAAATACACCATAAGTAATTAAGTGCTAATCATATTAATGCTCTTTTTTCATCAACTACCTCAATAACTAAATTTTTTAGAAATTCAGTTTTATCCATTCTTTCAAAATGTTTTATTAAACACTTAAATGCTTTTCATACACCTCATAATATGCAATCAGAAATGTAGTGTTCTGTATAATATTCCAGATTTACTCCTACGTAAAAATGTTTTCTCAAAATGAATATGTATGATAAAATATTGCATTTAGAAACCTTTTCAATTGGTACGATTAATTTTGAAAGGTAATCATATTAATGGAATACATTGCTAAGAGCTTCTTGATCTAGTAGCAGCCTGGGTTTACAACAATGTCTCTCTTGCAAGATAGACTGTCAGTTCAAGCCAATGTCCTCTCTTTTTTTATACACTGAGTGTAAGATGCTGTTTAGTGAAAAGGTATTAGGTACACAAAATGTTGTGCACCAAAATATTGCGTGTGGCTTGTCGTTTTGAGAAGAAAAGGAATAACTATAAACCTTTAAACTTATAAAAATAATAAATTTATGTCTTCCAGTCGAAATATATTGCCATGCTCTAAAACCATAAACATCAGCGCTATTTACTGAATTTATCAGAACATCAAATAGTAATGCATTTGGAGAAGGTAAGTGGATTATTTCTTTTTTGTAATGAAAAGTAATTTTGTTTCCATTGCTTTTTATTAACTCTTAAGTATCCATTGCTGAAATAGTTTGAAGTTCAAATACATACTTATGCCCAAATTCGCTTACTAAGAAAGTACTTGAATAACTTAAAGATGTTTCTTCCTTTTTATTTATTTATTTATTTTTGTCTATGTCATTGGCATCAATATATAAATATTTAAAACTGTTATTTCAGGAACTTTTAACTGCCGTTGTTTAAAAATTCTGAAAATAAAAAATACAGCAATTAAGTTTTAAATTTTTCTTGCTAAAAATAACTAGATTTGTTAAAAAATAATTAGAATAATTTAAAATTAAGTTGAAGAGCTTTAGAAATTCAAGGACAATTTAAACAGGCCAAGCATAAAAATTTACAAGAAGAAAACTATCTATCTGAATTTCCACATATTAATTAATTAGTTTATCAATTAATTTACACATTCTAATATTAGTAAAAGAGGAAGTTTGGCATTTCTTTCGATCGATTCGTCATCGAGGAACACCAAAATTCTGATCTGGATTTTGATTAAAATACCATGTTTCAGAAATTTCTTTCTGTTTTTTGTTTGACAGTTTCATTCTTCAAAAATTTCTTTCTGTGTTTCGTGTTATTCATTGCTAATTTTTTTTAAAACTATAACATGCCCTGATGCTAAATTCAAAATATTTTCTGAAATTACTTTAATACGTATTTTTTTGAATTACGTTGCTGGAAAATAGGGGAAGGTTTGCATTTATCGCGGATAGTCTGATCTGGATTTTGATTAAAATACCATGTTTCAGAAATTTCTTTCTGTTTTTTGTTTGACAGTTTCATTCTTCAAAAATTTCTTTCTGTGTTTCGTGTTATTCATTGCTAATTTTTTTTAAAACTATACATGCTCTGATGCTAAATTCAAAATATTTTCTGAAATTACTTTAATACGTATTTTTTTGAATTACGTTGCTGGAAAATAGGGGAAGGTTTGCATTTATCGCGGATAGATGGCGGTAGCGCAGCTTCTTAAGGCACATTGATTTGCACCGAGCAGCTTCGTTTCGATAACGCGTACGAATGTAGCATGAAAAACGTGAGCATTGAAATTTCTTACTCAAAATTTATAAACTGCAATAAATTATAGCATTTTTAAGAACGCATATATTAATAGTATTACTGTGTTACAACTTAAAATTGAACTACTACAAAATGGTAAATATTGTAAACCTAGTTGCTGCATGAGCATAATTTAAGTTAGAAAGCCTTACAAACTGAAGAACAATTTAAGCAGGGCATATATGGAAATTTAGAAGAAAGTTAGCTACCTGAATTTCCCTAAATTTATTAATTAATTTATCAATTAATGTACATGAATTTTTGACTGCAGTAAATGAAACCACATGAAAAATGTTTAGCCTTTTCATCATTTTTCCGTATGGTGACTGCGATTTTTTTCATTTGCTTCGATATTTCTCCGTCTCATTCTTGCAATTTTTATATTATTTTGATTTCTAGAGTTAACTTGTAAATTTATTTTTTCGTTTTAATAAACAATGATAATATTTGTTCAATGAGTTTCAAAGAATTAATCCAGACTTGAGCAATCCATGCCCAAATTACAAAATTTTTGAAATTCAAATTTTATGAAAACACATTTTTAAAAACTTTTTTTTTAATTACACGCTTCACATACATAGCTCTTTCTTTCTCTTTTTCTTACTCTAGCTAGTTTTCTTCTAAATTTTCATATATATGCCCTGCTTAAATTGTTCTTAAGTTTGTAAGGCTTTCTAACTTAAATTTAAATTATGCTCATGCAGCAACTAGGTTTATAATTTTTACCATTTTGTAGTAGTTCAATTTTAATTTGCATCGCAGTAATACTATAAATATATGCGTTCTGAAAAATGCTATAATTTATTGCAGTTAATAAATTTTCTGCTAAAAATATTTATAAATATCTCTTCATGTACAGTGAATATGATAAGTGATAAAATCTAAGAGTTCCATGAGATCAGGGTTCAAGAAATATTATTTTAAATTCAAAATAGAGCATAATTAAAAGGCAAAGAAAATATATATCAGGTTTCAAGCATCAAATGTTTATTCCATTCCGTCACACATTTTCCTTACTGGCGTTGCCATATAAAAAAAAAAAAAAAAGCATCAATGAAGCATTTAGCCCTCTGTAGGAAATTAAAATAGATTTTCAGACATAGTTTCTTGCAGTGAAAGTTAAGTTTTTGGAAACAAATTAAACAGGATTAAAAGTTTATGCTTTATATCTAACGGACTGAATAAAGTAAAAAAAAAAGGAAAATATGAATTTTTCTTTGTTTCCTTTTCTCCGTCGGGGGGAGGGACAGCCGAAAAATTATGAACTATGACATCTCTATGAAAAAATGTATGATAATCAAAATCAAATTTAAAAATTATTAAAACATTTTAAAATTGCATGAGCCAGGAATAAAAGTCTAAGGAAATGAATATGAAAAAAAAAAAAAAAAAAATTAAAACTTTCAGATATATTAGTGATGTTATTATCGTTAGTAATTTAACTAAATCGGAAATCGTAATACTTAATGATATTTACAATAATGAAACTGATACTTTGGATTTTAAAATTTTGGCAAGGTATAACACTTTTTGACAAAAGCAATATTTTTTCTTTTGAACAATATCAAAATAGACTCTCAGATTTTATTATGCTGGAGCCCAAAATTGTCATTTTATGAAAAAAGCATTAATTTCCCAAATCTACTAAAAAATTGAAATTTTTTTGGAGTTATGCTTTGCTCGATAGCGTGTACACATAAACTGAAAAGTCCAATATGCATGCATACGACACAAAATTTATAATGAAACAAATCAAATTAAAATAATATATGACCCCAAAATTATAGAAAAAGTGCGAATACCTCAAAAAGAAATGTAGGCACTTTTTCATAAACAGAGAAGGTGATCTACTCTAATTCGTACACATATATTACAGAAGCGCTGCGGAATGGTGCCTCTTCAAAGTGCTGGAACCTTCATCCAAGTCAGACACTGTTCAGCAAGACAGAAATTTTCATAAGCAGTCGTGCAGAGTATCCTTCCACAAAAGTGCTGCACCTGTATGAAGATTAGTTTTTGACGTTTTAACTTGTTAGGACAGTGCTATCCAAGTCGCTACTCTGAGCGAAAATTTTTGCGTCGACATATAGGTGACAGTGCATATTCGTAAGGATGCACTTTCGTTTGTGACAGGCACTCTTGTGAAGTTTTTTGGCTTGACGAACAATGGTTGACTTGCCTAAAGGTGCCAGCCTTTTTATGGATAGGGCATCTTTATGCAATTGTTCCTATTTTTCAGCGCAATTTCCTGTTCTCAATAGGAATTTTAATTTGAGTTTGGGAAATTAGTTCTATTCCTTCGACAATGTAATCTTCAAGGCAATGAAGCCTTTAAAAAGAGAATTTCTATGTGAGCCAGTTGTTCTAAGTGTCAGAAAGATTAAGCTGCACAGTTTGTTCTTTCAGTGTCTTTGGCTTCAAGAACTTCATGAACCAGGTTTGTCCGACGTGATGCACATTTTCATCGATAACAGAAAGGTCAATCCAGATTAACTTCAAAAGTCCTTATATTTGAGTGCAAGATTTTCTTGCGGTATCTTTCAGCAGACACAAAGACTCTGTCAGACACTGGGGCAGATCATTATACATTCTCATACCATCATATCCTCATCGCCTTAACAGTAAATTCTCTAATGTTGGTAGAAATAAAATTTCTTGTTCTTGACTTCTTCAAGAGGTAAACCCATTTAAAATAAATTATTAAGCTTATAAAGTATTTTCCTCCTCCTTTCTGCATGCCTTCGTGGTGTACCGGTAGCACATTCGGCACGTATTCAAGACGTCCAGGTTCGAGTCCTGGCGAGGAAACTGCTCATTTTTCATATCTCCTGCTTCAAATTAACCTAATGACTCTACAAGCTAACTCTGACATTCACTGAAAATTAAATAGATCGGTTGCTGTAGTGTCCAACTCTGATCTTCTATGCTCGAAGTTTCTTTAATTATTATTAAGAAATACAAATTTCGGGCTTTTTGATATAAGAGACATTTCTTATTAATAATTTTGTACAGTTTGCTAAAACACTGAAGCACCAGCGGCGGCTTCAAGCTTTAAATCCTGATGCCTTACAATCAAGATTATGTGGCAAAAAGGCTCTAGGAATAGAAAACATTGTTTTCTTAAGTGACCTCGTCCCAGGTTTCTAATAAGTTTTCAAAACGTCTGTTGTGAGCAGTGTGCGTATTTTGAACACTTAACTATCTTACCACTTTCATAATTGTCTGGTTCTAAACGACCAATAGCTTTTCACAACAGAGATCTTCCAAATGATATTTCAGAGCCATAACAGTTGTTCGGATTTGATAAGCATTAAAATTAAACCCTGCGTTATGGAAGTTCATGGGGAAATATAATTTGAGCAAATCACTTTCCCCGCCCGTAGATGCCATCATGCTAGCATCTGTATTTCAGAGAGCGGTTGACCAAACTGGATGGAAAATGATAAATACTAGATTTGCCCCTTTTGATTTTATGAAAACATCAAGGAGATTGATTTATTCACGCAATTTTATATATGCATAAATAGTTTCTACACTAATGTATTTATGAAAGGGTAATTGCTATTGCTTTTAACCCGGCAATACTCGCGCAGGGTATGAGATACCCACCTCCCTAAATTTTTTAATGTTTCTTCCTAACCTTTCTGGGGAAATGGAAGAGTCTTCATATAGCTCACTCTAAGGTCATAACCTTGAAGGAGAGGAAACCTGGGGCCGAATTCTGAAAGTTCTTCGGATATCGCCTCGACGGGTATATTATACTCTGTGAGAGTATTTGTGTTATAGTTATGAGTATGCGAACAAGCTTTCAAATTGTTCTTTCGATATGGCGCGTTACTGTAGTTATGATGAAGAAATGAGATATTTGAGAAATTTATTGGATATTTTATCTTTGTATGAATAGCTATCGCTGGAACCATAAGAAAAAATAAAAGAGAAATTCCTCCAATGTTTTTGAATTCAAAGAAGAGGGAGATTTACTCCTCCATGTTTGGTTTCCAAAAAGACACACTAATTGTCTCACATACATACAGGAAAAAGAAGAATGTTCATCTGCTTTCAATTATACATAATGATGATGCAATAGGCTCATCTACAGGTGAATCGAAAAAATTCAACGGCTAGGATATCTAATCGTTGAACCATGGGAATACATTTTGCACTGTTGAAAGTTGCTGTAATAAATGCGCGAATTATTTTGTTATGTTCCAAGAAACCACCTACTGAACATCATACGCGGCGATCATTTTGGAAATATTTGGGATTTCAACTTGCAGAAGAATACAAGAAAAATAGAAGGCAACAAGCGATGCTTCCATGAAACTTAAAAGGAAAACTAGGATTCAATGGAGACATCGCACCACCTACAAAGAAAGCCAAAGTAATATCTAAAAGGTTCGCTGAATGACTTTAAGAAAAGACAGAAAAACTAAATTTATTTGTGAAAGGTGTGACAAACAAAAATGTATGAAACACATAGCATGTATTGGCAGAAAATATGGAAAATAAATGTAAATTGCCTGATTGCGTAGTTTTACAACTGTAGTATTCCTTTTAAAATTTTCTTTTACCTTTCGTGCATAGATTTTATGATAGAAAATATAATGAAGCACCCTTGTGTATGACTTACCTTGCGAGAGTAACACCGTTCATTTTTCTCGCGCGGGTAATGCCGGGTTAAAATTAAGAATAAGATTTAAAAGCATTTGCAGCAAAAATATTTCCCTAATGAAGTGAATTTTCCAGTTAAAATATTTCTTAATAATAATACGCTGGTTACTTTCCTCATTAAAAGAGTTTAGATAAATAGTTCTTTCTATCTATGCAAATCATTTAACGTTTCTGATACTCATAAAGCTTATACTAAAGATTTTATACGTCTTGTATAAGTATGTACTAGTTTAGCCAACTAAAAATGTTACAACACATAGAATATTTGATGCTAATTTATTAAATTTTCGCTATAGAATAGAGAGAGTTTCTTTTATCCAAAGGTCGGGGCATTTGCCTATGAAACTTTTGGCGGGAATCATGGCTGAAATTATATGTCATTTAATAATCTCATAGACAACACACAAACTGGAAAATGGATTTCTTTCACCCTCTTTCACCTCGGACTGGAAATCAACCTCCACTAACCGTCACACAGTCCGAGGTTGCAGAAGAAAATTACAGATGTTCGAATTCTATCAGATTCATTAGAATATTCTTTATAGCAAATTTTATATGAGATTAGTTGAATAAGCTCACTATAATGCAAATCTTTTTCCGCATCATTGCAAACTTGAATATGACACAAAAGATAATTATATAATATCGATTACTGTCTGCTACAATTTTCTTATCATATTTTACGAAGTCAGCTTTATATTCTGGAAATTTTAAGCTTGAATTTCGAATTTTAGACGTTTTTCCCTATCTTGATCCACATATGACCATTAAATGAATATTCTGGTGAATAAGCTGACTGTAGTATTACACTGAAATCGTGAAAAAGATATCTAGGCTGCGAATTGTCCCGAAGGAAAGCGGCGAAATATTGCTAAGCAAATAGTAATGCTCCTTGGTGTACTTCGAACTACTCTGAAAAATATCTCTAGGCATTTAGAGATTCTCTCAGACGTACCAGTTCTATTAGAGATGAAGGACTTAGAGCCACTCCAAAGTAGTCTTTAAAATCACAGAGTGTCAGGGCAGGTATAATAACATCACGTATATTAAAATGTTTTTATTTTAATATAATAGTTCTACTGTTATGCTGAAATAAAAAAAGGGATTCATTATTTGCTAACACCATCGCCTGCCATAGCTAAACGCTCTAATTTAGATACCTGTTATTGTTAAAAACTTTAAGTTATTGTCTCCTCCCCCCATCTTCAGCGGTTAAAGCTCACTGAAGACCTTTGAATTTTTATTAAAACTAAATGTAGCGCTGGATAGTTAATTAGTAATGAAAGTTGTGAAGCTTGTTGTTCACAAAATTATATTGTTGTTAGTAGTGCGATTAGAAACCTATAACTTAATGTTATTCCTTGAAGGTGGTAACCGCATTCTGATCTGGTGACATGACGGACCCGAGTACGTGTAAGTTAGTACCTAACTGAAGTTACGGAAGACTTGTTTCTCGCACAGTGCTTGGATTTCAGAGAGCATGACAAACTGTTTTGCTGTTTAGAAACCAACTATGCGCTTAGGTAATTCGTGTTTCAATACTTGCCAATTATCAGTACTACTGTTTAGGCCTGAGTAAAGACAATTTGGATGATAGGGCAGAATATTAAAGCAATATTTTGATTTTGGAAACCAGATGATCTTTTTAATAAATTACACAGCTTCGAGCTATTACGTCAAATTTTTTATGTGAATAGAATATCGACTCCGTTCATAAAGCAATCATTTGCGTATAAAAAGTCATAGATCAAATTTTTGAGATTACCGGACAGTCATGATATTCCTTGTTACAGTTAAAATGCTTTGTTCTGTCAGGCCTATCCCTCCTATCTATTTTATTAAAAGTGAGGTAAACTTTAAGCTTTAGAAGTGCCATTTAATGGCTGTTATATATTGTGCACTGTTTTCCCTGATGCTTTTTTCTCTACTTTTAACATTTATTTACATTTTTAAATTAATTAATACATGCATTCTTTTTTACATTAATTTTCTGTATGACACCCTGGATATCCTTTACTGGTTCCTTAGTATTATTCTCGTATATAAAGAGAATAATTGCTCAAATTTAATAAGTTTTCGTCGCAACTACTTTTGAAAATTTTGATGTTAATAATCTCTTTTACTTGAAATGATAGATATTTCCTTTGCAGCAGCTCCTTTATACTCGCTACAGAGCTATTTCATTTCATCATAGGAAAGCATAGTATTATGATACTTGTAAATAAAAAATGATTTATTATACCATCTGTTTACTGCAAAAAAAGACATGAATACAAACTTCGTTTCATAATTAGCAATAACTCCAGCGTGTTACACTTGATTACTTTTCATTATTATTCTGACATGTTTTCTTTTCTAGGATAGATTATATGAACAATACCCAAACGTTGCTATCCTTTACACCTAACAAGAGAATAAATATGAAAGAAGAATAAAAACGTTTCTGGTGATATGCTTATGTGTCAGATCTCTAAAGCGTGTCTTGATAAATGGACCAGTCAAAAAATTCAGACAGAATAGTGTAATTACTTAACATAATTTCTTTCTTATACGAGCTGCGTTAAGGATTTGTCAGATAAAGGGGCGGTGGTATTAGTTTAATGAAATTATAAGACTTAAAACGAGCGTTATTAATTTTGAAGAACTAAATTGGGTTCCAAGTCTGTTTCTCATTTCTGGATTATGACAAACGAATTTTTTTTCTTATTTCATACATCTATCTCCCATGTTTCCTGTATTCATTATAACATATCCAATAATTGTAATTCTCTTTATAAATGTAAACGGAATATGACTCACAATTATATATTTATTGACTGATCATAAAATCTCGTTGTCAGAAGTATATGAAACCGAATTCGAGAATGGCTATATGTTGATCACAAAGACAGAAATGAAATGTTAAATATGGATTACGGTAGAATTATGCATCATGGGTTTTAAGCTTTCAGATTTAGAACTGCATCTTTTATTCTTCATATGATAGTCAAGTAAGATTGGGTGCTAAATCATCTCGAAACTTACTGTTAATGAATGCATAGCATTATATATAATAACTATTTGACTCTTAAAATGTGTTCTATTAGAATTTCATTAAGTGCATCTTATGTTTTACAGTTTGGAGGCTTACAGAATAAACTACTATGAATAATAAGTATAAACGGAAAATTACTTTCACCCATCAGCTGATAGATTACTTGTGAGCCTGAGGGTCAAGAGGCCTCGAATTTACTTTACAGCTGAGAAAATATTTTATAAGTACCATAAAAGCCTGAAAATATATTTAACAAATTTACTTCTAAATTGTAGTACTGAGAAATATTCGCGCTTTTTCCAAACAATTTTGAATTTTACTTTCAGTATATACGTTTTGAATTAAAATGTATGGGACAAATTGATGCATACATTTATTTTATTATTTATTCATTCAAATTCATTTCGAAGGCTGGTAAACACATAGATGACGAAAACTGATAAGCCGTAGTGGATAACGTCTTAGCTCCCCATATTTTTAATTATAAAGGAAATTTTCAAAATTAATTTTTTCAGGTGCCACTGCAAAGTTTGCTAGTGCTAAGCGATCAAAACTGAGTTGCCTTAAATGATCAATCTGAATCAGCTGATATAAGAAATAAAATTTTAGGACACAAATTTAAACATTAATGTAACTTGTTCAATAATTTTTAGAAGTTTTCTTCTCTCATCATCAGATGGCCCACCGCCGACCGAGAATTCAGTACTACAGGTGAAATTTGAATGATGCCACTTTACACGCAAAGCTTCCATAAAACATTGTGTGTAAGCTTTACGTGTAAAGCACACGTAAAGCTTTCCACTTTACACACAAAGTACATAGTCCACCAATCGCCGAGTGAAGGGTACTGGTAGTACGAGCCAGGTTTGAATCACTGCGAATGGGATGGTACAAGGAAGTTTCAGTGGTTTTACGATGTGCAACGCAGATACAAACGTAGATTTTTATAAAAACGTCATCTATGAAGACATCTCTTCCCATAGGCACATAGCTCTCGAGTTGCTTTGCTTTAATCATTTAACTTAACCTCATCATCAGATACAATTCAGGTGTTTTTAGATTATTTCAAATAAATAATATTGGGCATCTAATATTGTTAGTTGGGAATCTAATGCCTTTGTTAAGTGGTCAAGTTATTTGAGAGATAAATTTACTGTTGATATACCATTTCATTCTCCGACAGTCTAAAATAAATCACAGAAATAGTGAAAAATCAAAGTACTTTTATCACTTTAAGGTTCATAACCACAAATTGCTAACTTAGATAGCAACGTTATATTACTTTCAAATTCGTTTCTAGCTGTTGTGAGAAGAGCAAGTGTGTTACTCTTTAAATTAGAGAAAAAACCGATTACTTATTTTTTTAAGTGAAAATAACCAAGGTTAGACTCAAGGGTCTACAATTCGTTACACATGAATGTTTTTTTTAAGTTGTTAAATGTGAAAAAGACATGTGATTCGAAGAACTGTTGCATTGCAACACACAATAAAATAATAAAAAATATGATATAGGATGCATAGCAGTCACGTATATTTCCTGAAATTCAGACAAGCACTTAACAAAGCTTCGAAATCAATGCTTTAATTTGCTTTGATTTAACACAACCAGTTACTTATTTTTATCGATGTGTCATTTCATTCTTTACTAATTATACTCCAATATGTCTCGAATTCTTCTTAGGGCTGAAGCATGGATTAATTACGAAGAGAAAAGGAAAACGAGAACCGAATAATATTATTAATGGAAAAGCCATTTTTGTTCCCTAATGTGAAGATGGAATACATAATTACAGTTAGATCTTGGCATCACTGCTTGAAAAGAAAGACGGTAATTACTTCCTTTAGTAAAAGGATAACGTAAAAGTCCCTCCTCTCGTCATATGATACGAAAAGAGACCCATTTGGACGAAAATAAAGTCTAATTCAGATAGCTCATTGCTGCTGTATTTTCGAAATTATGAGGCTAGGTCGTATTTAATGATACCTTTATGCTGTGACAGAACATGATTATGACGTCCTTATACAAGGTTATTAAAAAAAGATGTACCTAATTTTAAACACCTTTTATTAGAGAAAGAAAACAAAATTGAGACAATTTGATAACTTTTATAACAAAGTAAACATGGAAATGATTTTTTTTTGCCATGCAACGAATAAATTCCAATATATCAGTTTCGATGATTACCCATTCAGATATTTAAGGCTGTATTTTATCCAACTGTGTGGGCTGGATCATGTATGGTGTAACTGCAACAGAGACAACAAATTTTGCGTATTGCAATAGGTGGCTGTGTCCCATAAGTTCGTCGAAAATTGCGTTAAACAGTTGCAGTGGACTTGAATTCTACGTTATTCTTACAATATGCAGTGCTGTCATCTTTACGCGAACTTTCTGGTGAAGGGCAGAGGCATTGTTGCATGAAAGTTGTTTCGCATGCCAAGGTTGGCTCTCCCAATCTTGCTGTCAATAATATGGACACTTTCCAATTATTTCAGTGTAAAAACTAAAAAGACTGATTTGCGATAAAACACAATATAGTTATTTAAAATTAGGCTCATCTTTTTCGACAAACCTCGATTAGTATTTAGTATGTCTAAGCTAACAATGAATATTTATAGAGATCTGTAAAATTATTTCTCGAATTTAAGGTGGAAACAGGCATCGTAATCTGAGCCTACCCCTAATCAAATTGTAAGAGAAATACGTCTACGTAAAATTTAAATAATGATTAAGAAAACATAGTTTGACGTAGATATTTGAATAAAATTCTAGCGTTTCCGAGAACGACTATGCACAGGTCCGTCTTCAGAAACATACAAAACAAACAAAAAAAAGTTTTGCTTAAAGGAATACAAAAGGTTTCTTCAAGAGCAAAATTAAATTAAAAAAATAGCTCACGAATGTAAAGAACGTGTATCCGACCGTCGTCGAATTTGATACAATTTATAAAAAATTTAGGCTAAACTTTGGTTGCCTTTTTCGCTCGGTTTTAAAACATATCCTCAATTGAATGAAGATTTTGCTTTGCGTGGTTTTAAAAATAATATTTAAAAAGATGTTCTTATGAGATGAAATATTAAATGCCATAAATTTGGACTTTTAAGCATGAAGCTGAAATTTAATAAGATTTCCTGCGGCATGCAAGTAATATCGATGAGTGAAGGGTAAATTTTTGCTTGTAGAAGGGCTAATTTTTGCTTATAGGAGGGCCTAAGGGCACTCTTATATACTTCGCTTTTTCTAAATTCCATTAAACACAATTTAGCTAAAAAACGCGGTCTTTTTTCTACACAGCTCAATTTATATTTGTATAATTTAATATGTTTACGCAACACTTTATTCTTTAGCTCGATTCTTGGCGAATGAGCTGACTGTAAGGAGTTTCGTGGTTTTTCACACATGCAAATTAAATATAGGAGAGTTTCTCTCAGCAAATCTTTCATGAAGGCATCTCTTGTAAGGCAGATAATTCTCACATGTATTACTATATTGGACTAAACAACAACTATTTAATTCACATTTTTCAAAAATCGCTGTTTCATTTAACTGAAATATGAATACATAAAACAAGTATAAATTCTATATTGCAGCAAACTATATTACTGAATGCATAAATTTGTAAAACACTGGAATGTAAATGTTGCTAATAATTGCTGCATACCCATGTAATACGATTTGAAATATTTGTGTTATCTGTAATTCAGTTAATAAAATTAATTGGCAATAACATAATCTTCTTTCAGTTGTTAATTATGTTTGAAAAATATTTGCATCAAATAAAATATTTTTGAAGTAAATAATTTCTTGTTACTTACCTAAAGTCACTGAAGCTCATCTATGAAACACATTTTTAAATGCTGAATTACATTACTAACTAGCTTTAATATTGCCTTTTATTTGTAATTCATTGAGAGAGCCACTTATAAATCTGGAATCTAAGAGACGAGCATTTTTCTGTTATTCTGAGCAAGTACGAAAGTTCTCTCAGCTTTTCCCAAACTATGTTTGGCAAGCAGTCACTAAGCGTTCCTCAAAAAATTATAAAACTTAAGTTAGAGAAGAGCAAAACTTTATTTGCTTTTATGTATTTAACACAGCTTTGAACAAATCCTAAAAGAAGTTTGAAGAAAAAATACAAAATAAAGTGGTTTAAATCGCTCGCATAATAAATTTAGTAACGCAGCATGATACTAGATGGCTTACGTTGGCAACGGAAGACATTTAGAGAGCATTTTCCTTAGTGTTTCTGTTCTGTGCTGAGAAGTAAAAAAGGTGTTTCAGTGTCGCTTCAGTATTTTAAAAGTGTTAGTTTTCTTTAGACGTTTCACTTTTCTTAAAAATTTTCTCTTCCTTTTTGAAACTGATAAGTGAATACGAAATTTTCACTTACTAGCAAGTAAACTATTTTTACCATTAAAGCCCTATTCTTTTAAAAAGTGAATATTGTAGTTTTCGCTACTACTAGAAGGGAATGAATTTAGCTGTTTTCTTACTTTAGAAAAATTTTGAAATGAAAGAGTATAAAAAAAGACAGTAACGTGTGCAGTGAAACGTTAACCCTTGGTTAGGATTTCCTACAGTGCCAGGAAAACATTTCTTGGATTCCAGAGCCTTTCAAGACGACAATTAAGTCAGCAGATATGAGCGCAGCTGATTTCGAAAAATCTATTGATCAGATTGTACTTGGCATTAAAAGAATTTGTAATTCGAAGACTCAAACGCATGGAAATCATTGAAACTAAAAATGTTCATTTGTCATTAAGAACTAAAAATTTTTTTTAATGTTATTTGTTTCATTTAATTAGTTTTATGTTTCATTTTTTAAAAATAAAAATTGGTAAACATTTCTTTTCGAGGTATGATATAAAAACTGGAATAAATGTTTAATATTCGTTATCATTTATTATGACTAGAAATCCAAATTCATTTTAGTGTTCCTTAAAAATTCTGGAACCTAAAACGTGTTCTGCCATGAGAAATGTTTTTTGGGAAGCAGTTCTTTATATGATGGTGCTTATTTGGACGTACATGTGACAGAAGTATTTATTGGTCAAGATATTAAATATTGAAGAAGTCAACGTTCTCATACTATTCGTACAGAATTCTTTACTTATAAAATTTGATTTCTTTGTAATAATAAGTCTCGGAACAGAAAACTAGACTGCAACACTGATTTTTCCTTCACATATAAATTAATGACAAAAGTGATAAATGAAACGACTCCAACAATTACACTAATTAAGTTTACTCCAGAAAGCCGATAAAGGAATTTTTTTGGCATTCAGTCGCAATTAAGATCTCATTGGTTAGACAAAAAATATAAAACGAAATTAAAAAAAATCCTTGATTTCCACTCTTTTAAATTGTTTCCTGAAGAATGGCACGTTTTTAGAGTGATAATCACTTCAGCTGCATAGTCAAGAGAGTTTAATCGAGGTTCAGTGTGGTAGCTTAAAATAACAAGGTGTAAAATATGTTATGTAAACATACATATAATGTGTCTTAAGTTTGTTGTTTTTTGTGATAATAATTTTAATTCAAGTAAATTAAAGTTTAATAAAAATATGCATGTTGTATGCAACAGTTTGTTTAGTAATTTCTTTCTAAGTGAGAGCGATAATTTTTACAATAGGTAAAAATGATTCTGCACTAAATAACGGCTAACGTTCCGTTTGGAAACAATTTCCTTTGACCATGAAAACTTCTGCTGTTTGAAATATGTAACTTAGTGTTAGGAGATGAATGTAACATCTATAAGAAATTACCTCTATTAAATTAAAAAATTATCACTAATAAATGTTAATAAAAATTATAATTAGGGTAATTAGAGAATTAATTTTAATTAATTCAAGAGTTAAAATTTTAATTAAGAAATTAAATTAAAAGCCTTAGATGCCAAATAGATGATAGGGAAAAGATGTAAATAGAAAGGACTGTGATTAAAGATTTAAGATTTATGGATTTAAGAGGCTATGAATTTCCGACAACTACTCTTCTGTGTCTTTAGCCTCAGTAAAATCCGTCTTGTACTGACACAATTGGCCCTTATGAAAACATTGTTGCTTTAAAATGCAGTTTTATGTGAATATTTTATATACCTACCTTTTAATATTATCTGGCCCTCATAGTGGGATTTTAGCATATTTAAGTAAGTAATTTGGCAGGAAATTCAAAGGAACAATCAAAATAAAGTTTAGTAGTAAGCAGATTGTTAACAAAGCATATCTGAATGGGACAAAGCAAGGAAAATACTGTTGCCTAAGTGATACGATTTTCGGTATTACTTTTGATATAAAATTTATTTTGATATTCATTCACAACTGCATCAATATTTATTTATATTAATATATATTTGACATATTTATATATTGCATATAGTCGTATTAAAATACATAAATATAAGTAAGATGGATCCCTGGTGGCTTCAGTGACTGGATCACTGGTGGTTTCTGATACAGGTGAGGTAAAGTAAAGTTTGAGGTACAGTACCTAATAATGACATTCTGAAGTATGTCAGAAATATGTTTCGGAAATTGTTTTAGTAGAGAAGCAGTAAAAAAAACACTGGCAGGTCAAAGTTTCGACTAACACAGTTAAGCGTTTGACTAGTTACTTGCATTAGTTTAAAATCAACGTGAAATGAACATTGACAGGATAAAAGTTACAATTAAAGAACTAGTTTCGAATTAAGACCAATCCTCCTTAGTTAAGGTTTTTTTACGCTTGCGAGATCTATATCCGTTTGAGAAGATAAATCAGAAACCAACCACAGCGAGCTGACTGTAACCGCCAGAAGAAAAACAGTCTTGTAGCAGAAGAATTTGTGTTAAAATTTCTCTCAAAAATTAGGCAAATATGCAGAACAAGATCCGTTACCTAACTGGAATATTATGATAAAAAATAAAGGGCCTAAAAATAATCGTTTGATAATGGTCGGCGTAAAATATTTGAAAAGAATAATATTGTATGGACGAATGGCAACAAAAGAGGGAAAGAAAAGGAGAATGAAAAAACTTTTATCGAAATTACAAATATTCAACGTGCCCACTTCGCGCACGATAACGCATCGCAGGGAGGAGATTGTTAAAAACAACGACGAACATGACATCGTACAAGGCAACTGTACAACTTCATGTTTTAAGCTATCTTTCAGTTTTGACTAATCTCCTTGATTTGATGTGTACATCTTAGATTTCAGATAAACCCAGGACCAGGAATCTATGGGAGTGGGGTCGGGGAATTCTGTGGTCACGAAACTGCTACTCTCCTCTCTTCTACTGTCCGTCCTTTACAATGCTCTTGTTTGGGCTACTAGAGTCGTCTGCCTGTCTGTGAGATATTATTGTGCAATGCTCAGATCGTATGCGCAGCTCGCATTTTGTTCTTTGCATTTTTGAAAACGCTAATTGTAACTCTCTCGCTGTTGTTTGCTATGTTGTGTTCTAAAGCTGAAATCGCTGAAATAAAAGGTTAAACTACAGTCCACTCGCAAAGATGTATTCTTACGTTTATTAATTTAAATTTAAGATTACTTCCGCTACATTATTTGGTCCGTCGAGCCGGAGCTACGAGAAAAACCCGCGCTTGTGAATAAGAATTCTACGTGTCCGTAATGGAGTTCATGATTCAATTTCGGTTTAGAATTCTCAAGACTTTCGCATTGGATACAGAGTACGAGGTGAGTGAAATAGTTAACGCATTTTAATTGCATTTGACATTTCGTTATTGCTACTATTTTTGTGATTAAAGTATTAGTAAAATCGAGAATTTAGAATATTTTCAAAATGTTAGATATAGAGAAAAAACGAAAGAAAATTTTGAAAACGCAGTTAACGAAATTTATAGAGAAAATAGATTATGATAACTTAGATAATGCTGAAGCTGAATTAATTTTAGAAAAATGTAAAATCTTTAAGGAAGATTTTAAATCTCTATTTGGAGAAATTTATATAAATTCTGATGATGAAAAAATAGACACTTTCGTTGAGGAAGAACAGTCGATTTTAGAGAAAATTGAGGAAGTTCACTTAAAAATTATTCGTAAGTTAAAGATTTACAAGGTCGTAAATGCAAATGGCGACAAACCTGTCATACCTGAATCAATCTCTGAAAGTTTAAAGTTACCGAAACTATCTTTACCCACATTTAGCGGAAATTTAACTGAATGGATAACATTTAAAGATTTATTTAACGCTAGTGTTCGCAATAATCCAAATCTATCTGGAGCTCAAAAATTACAATATTTAAAGAGTTCTTTGAAAAATGATGCTTATCGCATTATTCAGTCAATTCCCATAGCTGATCAAAATTTCAGTATTGCTTGGAATTTACTAGAAGAGAGATTTTCTAATAAGAGAGAACAGATATTTGCTTTTATTAAAAGAATTCTTAACGTTTCACAAATACAAACAGAATCTGCATCATCGATATTAAGTTTAGTAGATAACGTAAACGAAATAACTCGCTCATTGGAAACATTAGATCAAAGGATAGATAATTTTAGTGATACTTTGTTGTTGTATATTATTTTGCAAAAACTTGATGTTTCGACAAGGTTGTGGTGGGAGCGTCAATTAAAAAAAGACGAAATACCAAAGTTGAATGACTTGATAGAATTTTTGAAGAATTTCGCTAGAACATTACAGAACAGTAAACCTTTAATTAGTAAAACGCATAAATCAGATAAACCAGTGTATAATAGGGTTACTTCTCTGATTACTAATTCTACCTGCTTATTTTGTAAAGAAGATCATTTTTTATACAGGTGTTCTAATTTTTTAAATCTACCAGTGCAAAAACGAATAGAGTTTGTTAAGACTAATAAACTTTGTTTTAATTGCTTGTCTAATGTCCATAAAGTTAAAATGTGTAAGAGTGTAAATACCTGCAAGCATTGTTTTAAGCATCATCATAGCATTTTGCATTTAGAAAATAATTTCAAACCAAAAAATGCATCTAGATTCCCTTCACCGGAAGCACAAGTGTTTGTTCCGAAATCGCAAATTAAATCAGAAAACAACTTGAGTGAGGGTTCTCCAACTGTTTGTGCAAACAACTATGAAAATCAACATTTTGGAGCTCATGCTAATGGTAAACGTAGTCATGTACTTTTGTGTACTGCTTTAATTAAGGTTCAAAACTCAAAAAATGAATTCATAAATTGTAGATGTTTACTAGATTCAGGTAGTGAAAAATCCTTCATTCGTCGGAAAACAGCTATCAATTTAGGATTGAGCATAAAGGATTCGAAGATATTAGTGTCGTGCTTAGGTACTTTCAATACAACTACTACTGGAGAAGTTGACTTGTTGTTTACACCTCATTTTAATACTAATTACAGAATTTCAACGTCCGCTTACATAATAGACAAAATTACAGGAAACATTCCAAGTGTAACATTACCTTTGAATTTATATGAAAGTTTCGAAGATTTAACTTTAGCAGATCCTACATTTCATGAATCGGGAGAAATTGATATTTTGCTTGGAGTTAATGTATTCCTTACTTTAATCAATGGCGAGGTAATTAAAAGGGGCAAAAATCTTCCATTTGCATGTTGTTCTAAGTTAGGATGGGTAATTGCTGGAACTACACATTTCGAATTCCCAAACCGTAAGCAGGTTTCAGTCAATACGCTAAACATAAACACGGAGGAATTAGTTAAATCATTTTGGGATTTGGAACAAATTCCCACATCGAAACCTTTAACTAAAGAGGAAAGATTGTGTGAAAATCATTTCGTGGAAAATCACGTCCGGAGTGAAAATGGTCGTTACTCAGTAAAATTGCCATTCAAGCCTAAAAGAAATGAATTGGGTAATTCCAGACCATCAGCCCTTCGCAACTTTCTTAGTCTAGAACAAAAACTAATAAAAACTCCTGAAATATATCAACAATATAAAGACTTCATGTCCGAATATTTATCACTTGGACACATGGAAGAATTATCCGATGATAATTTAGATAAAGTAAATTTTCATTATTATATACCTCATCATCACGTGCTAAAAGAATCCAGTCTTACCACAAAACTACGCGTCGTTTTCAATGCTAGTGCCAAAACTACATCAGGGATATCGCTTAATGACACGCTAATGAATGGTCCCAAGGTGCAAGACGACTTATTTACTATTCTTTTGAGGTTTAGATGCTATCCCATAGCCATTACTAGCGACTTATTGAAAATGTATCGACAAGTTCAAATTCATGATGAAGATCGAGATTACCAAAAAATATTTTGGAGAGATGATCCATCGAAGCCGATTAAAACTTACAGGTTGTGCACAGTTACGTACGGCACTACTTCCGCTTCATACCTGGCTACTCGCGTACTCAAACAACTAACAATTGACGAAGGAACTAAATTCCCAAAGGCAGCTGAAATAATATTACACAATTGTTATATTGATGATGTCCTATTTGGTTCAGACACAGTAGAGGACGCAGTAGAGTTAATTTCACAACTAAGTGAACTTTTACAAAAAGGTGGCTTTCAATTGCATAAATGGTGTACAAATGATCGCTCGATTTTGGAAACTGCTTTGAGTGCTCGGAACTCAAATTCTTCATGTACAGTAGTTGATACTAAATCAATAAAATTATTGGGTTTAGAGTGGTATCCAACGCAAGACGAGTTTACTTGTCACTTTGGAAACTTCGAAAACAGAGAGTGTTCTACTAAAAGAATAATTTTATCTTCTATTTCGAAAATCTTTGATCCACTTGGTTGGTTAGCACCCTTTATAGTTGCAGCAAAAATCTTGCTTCAAGATATTTGGAAATTACAAATCTCGTGGGATGATCCCTTGCCAGAGGAAATCAATCAAAGATGGAAAATCTATTGTGAAGATATCGCAAATCTTGAATGCATTCGTATTCCTAGGAGAGTATTATTGCCCAAATCTACAAATGTAGAACTTCATTGTTTCTGTGACGCATCAGAGAAAGCTTACGCCGCAGTGATTTATTTAAAGTCTTCAAATCATTCTTCAGTTTCGGTGCAGCTACTAACATCAAAAACTCGAGTAGCTCCCCTGAAAGTAATCTCTATTCCTCGTTTAGAACTCTGCTCTGCAGTTCTATTAGTGCATTTGGTTCAAGCTGTGCAGAATTCATTGCAAATTCATGTTGACGATATTTACGCATGGAGTGATTCAATGATAGTTTTGTCCTGGATACAATCAGAACCAACACGCTGGCAAACCTTCGTAGCCAACCGCGTTTCAGAAATTCAATCAGTCTTACCTTCATCGCATTGGAATCACATAAAAGGAAAAGAGAATCCAGCTGATTGCGCATCAAGAGGTCTTTTGCCTTCAGAACTTTCTACTCATGACTTGTGGTGGACAGGTCCTCAGTGGCTTAATTCAAATAATATTCCGTTCTCTATCAACTTACCATTTTCAGAAGAGTCTCTAAGGGAACAACGGAAAAATATTTCTTGTTCAATTGGAACAGTCGCTTCGCAAATTCCAATCCTTAATGAAGTTTCATCATTTTTGAAACTTAAAAGAATCATCGCATGGTGTTTTCGGTTTGCGAATAATTCAGCAAAATCTACCACAACAAGGATTAAGGGTTACCTTAAAACCGAAGAATTGCAATACGCTAGAAATGCAATTGTTAGAGTAGTTCAATTGTTAGAGTTTTTTAATGAATATAATCTTCTGAAAAAGAATCAACCGTTAAACTCAAATAGTAAGATGCTTTCTTTGAACCCGTTTATCGATAAGAATGGACTTATACGCGTTGGAGGAAGATTAAGACAATCCAACATCGCGCAGGACAGAAAATATCCTATTTTGTTGCCCAAGAAACATCACATAACACAGATTATAGTGAATCATTTTCATATATCCCATCTTCATGCTGGCCCCCTGTTATTGCTATCAGTAATTAGAAGAGAATATTGGATAATCCACGCTAGGTCAGTTGTAAGACAACAGATTTGGAAATGTGTGAAATGTCATCGTGTACGAGCTAAAACATCTACCCAGATAATGTCTGATTTACCATCGTCTAGAGTCGTTCCGTCAAAGGTTTTCTCCAAAGTTGGAATTGACTACGCCGGGCCATTTCAAGTGAAGCCCAGGCAAGGTCGAGGAGTAAGACCAATGAAATGCTACATTTGTGTATTCGTGTGCTTTACTACAAGAGCTATACATATTGAATTAGTAGGTAATCTTACATCAGAGTCATTTATTGCCGCTTTGAAGCGCTTTGTATCTAGAAGAGGAAAACCAATAGAAGTGCATAGCGATCGTGGCACAAATTTTATTGCTGCAGATAAGGAATTGAAAAGAGTAATAAACTCCTTGAATGAAAATGAATTGGTTAATAAATATTGCTCTACTGAAGGTATTAAGTGGATATTTAATCCTCCCGCAGCGCCACATTTTGGAGGATTATGGGAAGCTGCAGTCAAATCTACAAAGTTACATCTCAAGCGAACTATAGGGGAACAACTTCTAACGCAAGAAGAATTTACGACATTGCTAGCTCAAATTGAAGCTTGTTTAAATTCGCGACCTTTGTGCCCACTGTCTGAAGATCCATCAGAATTTTCTGCACTTACACCAGGTCATTTTTTGATCGGTACCCCGCTAACTGCCTTACCAGAAGAAAGTTTACATGATCAAAAAATTCCTATATTGCAACGTTGGAAACTTGTTGAGAAAATGTTTCAAAGCTTTTGGAAAAGATGGTCCAATGAATACATTTCCAATTTGCAACGACGTTCAAAATGGTTGAAAGTGCAACCTAATTTAAAGGTTAATGATTTAGTTATCATAAAGGAAGACAATTTACCCCCGCTACGATGGAAATTAGGAAGAGTGCTAGAAGTTTTTCCTAGCTCAGATAATGTTGTGCGTATCGTGAAGATCAAAACTGCTAACGGAGTTTTCAAGAGGCCAATTCACAAACTTAGTGTTTTGCCTATCAATGATTAAGTTCTTTTTTTCTAAAGCATTATAACATTGTACTTTGCTTTAACTATAATTGAGTTCCTGAATTGTATCAAGGCTTCTGTGCATCTGTTTTGTGAATATTTTAATGATAATTTTTGCATAATTTAATATTGTTATGATAATTTCATTTTGTAAAATCTATTTAGTTTGAAACGATGTTTCAATGCCGGGCGGAATGTTTGGGCTACTAGAGTCGTCTGCCTGTCTGTGAGATATTATTGCGCAATGCGCAGATCGTATGCGCAGCTCGCATTTTGTTCTTTGCATTTTTGAAAACGCTAATTGTAACTCTCTCGCTGTTGTTTGCTATGTTGTGTTCTAAAGCTGAAATCGCTGAAATAAAAGGTTAAACTACAGTCCACTCGCAAAGATGTATTCTTACGTTTATTAATTTAAATTTAAGATTACTTCCGCTACAGCTCTTCTTTGCAAATGTTTCACGCCGGGAATTTTCGTCATACATGTATCACCATATATATACACTTTTAGACAAAAAAAAAAGATGCACCAAGAAGGAGTTATCCGAATGGGACTAAAATCGGTAGAAGTGATGTACATGTACAGAAAAACAAATGATTACAGTTTGAGAAAAATTGGATGATTTATTGAAGTGACAGAGCTTCACAAAGTGAAAAAGGTCAGTAACGCGTTTGTCCCCCTCTGGCCCTTATGCAAGCAGTTATTTGGCTTGGCATCGATTGGTAGAGGTTGCGGATGTTCTCTTGAGGGATATCGTGCCAAATTCTGTCCAACTGGCGCGTTAGATCGTCAACATCCCGAGCTGGTTGGAGGGCCCTGCCCATAATGCTCCAAACGTGCTCAATAGGAGAGAGATATGGCGACCCTGCTGGCCAAGGTAATCTTCGGCAAGCACTAAGACAAGCAGTAGAAACATGTGCAGTGTGGGGGGCATTATCTTGCTGAAATGTAAGCCCAGGGTGGCGTGACATGAAGGGCAACACAATGGGCCTTGGAACTTCGTGGACGTACCTCTGTGCTGTAAGGTTGCGACGGATGACAACCAAAGGGGTCCTACTATGAAATGAAATGGAACCCCAGACCATCACTCCTTTTAGTTGACCTGTCTGCCGGAAGACAGGCAGGTTGGTATCACACCGCTGTCCGGGGCGTCTCCAGACTCGCCTTCGCTGGTCATCGGGGCTCAGTTCAAAGCGGGACTCATCACTGAAGACTATTCTACTCCAGTCAGTGACATTCCAGTGCGAATGAGCCCGACACCACTGCAAACGGGCTTGACGTTGTACAGAGGTCAATGGTAGCCGGCGCAAGGGGCGACGTGACCTCAGCCCTCTTTCTGTGAGCCGTCTGTGAATGGTCCTTGCCGTCACTGAAGCACTAGTTGCGTGTACAATCGATGATAATGATGCATCTGGGGCTGTGAGTGCCGCTCTGACGATTGCACGGTCTTCCCGTTCTGTCGTTTCTCTAGGCCTACCGCTTCCTTCTTGACGCTGTGTGCGGCCATGGTTCCCCCATTCCTGCCAACATCGTGTAATAGTGACATCGCTCCTGTTCAAATGTCGAGCTATTCGCCGATAAAACAACCGGCTTCTTTGATCCCAACTACACGACCCCTCTCAAATTGTGACATCTGCGCATATCGTTCACGCATCTGTATGCGAGGCATAGTTACTGTCTACCAGAGTACACGGAATGAAATTCGTGAAGAATTTATAACCCGGAATCGTAATTTCTCCTCTTAAATATCCTGCCAGTTGCGCAGATCAGATGCGCTGTAATGAGAAGCGTTCATTCATTGGCAGCCAAAATGTAAAATTTTGCATTTTCTGTCGAAACCTGTATGAATATCAATTTGTGTCCAATTTGCTTTATATCTTCTCGGTGCGTCGTTTTTTTTGTCTAAGAGTGTATATATAAACGTCATTTATGGTTTTGTAATGCCCTAACCAATTTAAGCAGGAAAAACATGGATGTTGCCTTTCGAAAATTGCAAAATTATTTCACTGTAACCGTAACCATGGCAGCTCCTTTGTTTTACATCATCCCAATCTAGAGTACATACTTTCAAATAACAGTGTCTGAAAGTTCATTTCGACTGGTTGACCGTGCAGGCAGCTAGGGGTTCATACACATGGGTTGTTTTCTTATGACCACCCTGTAAATACCCACCCCTCTTATCCGGCTTAAAAGTCATTAAGCGGCCTATATTTTAGTAATCGTTGGTCGTAGTCATACACTTCCAATTACAGAAGTGTTTTTAAATGATGAAAATATTCATATTTTGGCAATGCCAAATTTAAAAGGAAGAGTTAATTTTCGACAAACTTTTAATGCGATTTCCGAGCTCCGGTCACCCAAGACAACTGGTGAAGATCATCAAAGGAAACCGGCTGGCTGTTTAGAACAGGCAGTAACCACCGGTAGGCGGAACACTCGTCTGGAACTGAGATCAAACTACGAGCTTTTTAACCGCAATAACTTTAATATGCGCTAATGGAGCTAAATTTACCGCGGCTGCTGCCATTAGATTTGCCATCCAGTTGATCCCCGTTAAAGGATTTAGAGTGTACTAATTACAATTACGGGGTCTTTATATTTGGGAAGTTTTTATACTCGTTGTAAAAAAAAATAAAGTTATAAGCAGTTTGACTACCGTACGACAAAAATTGCAAGGATATTTCATTTCAAAATTTGCAGTTTTTGATGTTATTTTTAACCTTGAGGGTCGATTAATTAAGTTAGAATAATTCGAGGAAATAAGTTTGAGTGAAGAGC
>KK112589.1:238548-256439 GCA_000611955.2 Stegodyphus mimosarum
ATAAAAGCTGAAGGAAGTCATGTGGTGTCCACATCAAATTTTTTAAATAGATATTTCTGTTAGAATTATCTGCTAAAAAACTCAGAGATACAGGAACAAAATTCATTTATCTCTTTACATTCACTTTTTTTTCTCGCGCTGTTAAATCGTTTTATGCGACGTCGTTAGTAATGTGCTATTTCTGAAAACCATATACGCGACCATGAATCTTATAAGACTCGCAGTTAAGGAAAATTATAAGCTTTACTTACAGCAAACGTTTAAATAATATTTTTTAGGAAGCTAGCCTTTTGTTTTGTCTTGATTTCATATTCCCAAATTTAAATTTATTTTGGAGAAAGGTTTTGTGTAGTTTCACTAGCATAATTCTTAAAATAAGATAAAATATTTTACATGGGAAGCATTATTGATGAAATATACCTCTTTACAGCTAACGATTAGCATAATTTTCTTTTATCTCGACAAATAAACTTCAAGAGAATAAACAAAGATCTGAAGAACCTTCAGAAACTTCTGGCTGAACTTCAAAATGGAATGGGGTTCCCATAACGAAAATCAATAGACATTCAATGCGAGAAAATTTGATTAATCATGACTGAACTTGTAGACATTAGGACCTTTTGATAAGAAGCTGAATGATTCGAGCGCAAAATTAATACACACCTACTACAGAAGATCCAATCAAAGCTGACTGGAATTATTCAGATATTTACGGAAATTCTATTGTCAGGTGTTCTGATTTCTGAGATTAAATTAGTACCAGAATACCCAGCCTTAAAACTGGTTAGCCAGCTCTATCTGGGAAAGACAGAACTGAATGTAGTGTATTTGATGAATTAAATGTATATAAAATAAAATTATGAATTTTGTCATATTTCTACTTTCGATTGAAATGGCAAATATTGGACATTCTGCTTAGGTTGATTGACAGTTTGATCAAACTAAAATTATGGTGTATTCAGGATAACAAATTCATGACCTGCACCTAAATTTTCAATTTGCATAAATTTTACTAGGCTTTTATTACAATAAAGAGACAAATTACTGAAAGATTAACTTGTATTTATATATTTTATATTGAAATTCATGGTGTTTAGGAATAAAGCCTTAAAAGTAAGATATCATTGACTTTTGTCAAGTATTATAAATTCTGATACTCAACATAAGAAGCAAAAAACTGAATAAAAATAGTAAAATTACATGTAACGTAAACTTTTGCTTTATGTGAAACGATGCAATAAAATTTTTTGACGTTTTCAGACGCAAGAAATCACATTGCTCAGGTTCACATTAGAGTCTATGAAATGCCGAGCAGTATACGGTACCGGAACTTAAAAACATTAAAAATAAATAAAATGTAATAATCATGTAATTGCACGTAAAATTGAATTTCTTAAAATTATTTCAAAAAGAAGATCTGCTCTTTCCACCTCACAAGCAAAATAAATAAAACCAAGGCATCAAATTAACGGTACTTAAATTATACTTACCTTGATCACTCCATATAAGAAATTATGCCTGAAATTATGCCACTATCTAGAATTTGAAAAAAAAAGTTATATGTTATTCGTTAAAAATATTACATTCTATGAATGCAGTGGTATTCAAAAAATAAAATAATGTTATTAGCATTAATTTTCAAGATATTTGATAAACATTTTGCACAGGCATCTTCACTTAAACATTGATCTAGACCACGCATGTCATATTCAGTACCTCAAGTGGGCCAAGTAATCATCACTGTTCAGTAATGCGCTCCGTAAAGAGTGAGTTAGTAATCCTCTAGAAGATATTACTTAATTAAAAAAAAATATATGTGGTTTGAAAACGTCCGTCACCAGAATTCTTAAGACAATAGAATTAGAACTAGATAAGTCTTCTGTTGATATAAATTTGCTAGAAGAAGACTTAGAACTGTTGAATGATAAGTTTGAATATTTTAATAAAGCTGATTCTAAATGGAAAGTGTTTTGAAACCAGAGAAATTAGATGAATAAATTCAAACTACAGAAGAATATCGTGAAACAATTCTGCTATGAAAAATTAGGGCGAAAGAATGGATTCAGTTGTCAAACCAAAACTCTACTGTTAATGATACAAACCTATCTAATTCTTAATTATCTTCTCAAACACTACGAGAAGAAACATGTAACATACGAGAACGTATTAAATTACCGAAAATATCTATTCCAAAATTTTATGGCTGTATCAGTCAATGACTTTCATTTTGGAACTGTTTCCAACTGGCTATTCACAAAAACGAATCCTTAAAAAAAGCAGACAAATTTATTTATTTGCGTGTACATTTAGGAAGAACTACTTTGAGAACAATAGAAGGATTTTCACTTTCTTCCAAAAATTATGATTCAGCTATTAATTTACTAGGTGTTAGATTCGGAAGCAAAGATGTGTTGATTAATACACACTTGAATAATTTACTGAAAATTAACCCATTGAGAAATTCTAACGTTATTAAAGTGTTTTGAAAATTATTCGATCACTGTCAGACTTACATACACAGTTTAGAAGCAATGAAGGTTGCATCTGATACTTATGGGATTATTCTATGCCCAATTCTTCTTAAGACCCTTCTTTCTGATTTAATCCTTGAATGTAATAAATAAGAAAGGGAAAATTTAAAATATGATTTACACAATCTAATGGGATTTATTTCCCAGCAATTAATTGTGCAGGAAAAAAACAGCTTTACAATCGAAACAAACGGCGCCCAAAGTCAAATGTTCCATATGCGGTAAAGCTCATTTTTCAATAATGTGTTATACTGCTAAGGATGATTCTCACGGAAATAATTCTACAGACATAAATGGGGGTGGAAATGATAAACATTTTATGGAGTTAATTTGCGAACTTTAGCAGCAAACCTTCGTGGGAATATGATAAAAAAATATATGAGAATTTCAATAGATAATGATTCCCAGCGATCCTACATTTCGAAGTATGCAGTTAGTATCATGAACCATGAAACAGTGGTAAAGAAGAATGAATCCATGGTTTGTTCAGAGGCATTGAAAAGAAAATAAACTCGTAAATATTTAATTAGATTGAATAGTCTTAAAGATGATTATCACTGTAACTTTCAAGCTTTGGATCAGGATAAAATATGTGCTGACATTCCTCAAATTGGTAGAGATAGCTATCATACTGAACTGCTGAAACATGGAATTTATTTAACTGACATGCAGAATAAATCTGTGCATTTGATGTAATTGAAACATCGCCTTCAGAAATTCCCATTCTTATAGGCGTAGATGTAGTGGGAAGGCTTTTTACAAGGAAGATTAGACAATTAACATGTGGGTTATCATGTGTACACACCAGATTAGGATGGACAAGGATGGAGAAAACTGAAGAGCTTGAATTCTTTAAAAGTACGAAAACTATATAGTCACTTCATGTTAATGATGTTAAAATTTCGAGTTTACGGTGCCTTAACTCGTTAGGAATAACGGATCCTGCTACAGTCAAAACAAGAAAAGAAATAGATGAAATCCCTAAAAATTATTTTCGTCAGTCATTAAAGAGGTGTCTCCTTCTTGGTCAGAAGGGCATGCGGTTTTACTTGATAACAGATAAATAACAGAGAAAAGGTTAAAATCCTGCGTAAAAAATCTTGAGTAAAAAAATTGTCTGAAAGAATATGAAAATATTTTTAACGAATGGGCTGAAGAAGGTATCATAGAATATGTTGAAGATGAGAAAACCCAAAATTGTCATTACCTACCACATAGGGCTGTAATTAAAGAAAATTCAACCACAAAGATGAGATATGTACTTAATGCATCAGTGAAGGAAAGGAATGTTGTATCCTTAAATGACTGTTCAGAAAAAGGTCCAAATTATTCGGAACTAATACAGAGTATTTTAAAAAGATTCTCCTAGGTAAATATGGGGTTATCTCAGGTAATATGGGGAATCGTAAATATGGGGTAAGATCTTTTTGAAAAAAGGTGTTTGTTTTCGAAACAGAAAATTTCTTAGATTTCTGTGGTGGGAGAAAGGAGATTCCAAAAAAATTGAAAATCTATCGACATAAGCGCATTGTGATTGGCATTAATGGCGTCCTTTTTCTCGACGAAACATGAATTATGATCTCGAGAATGTTCCGGAACACGAACAAGAGGTAGCTAAGAAATTAAGTGAATCAATGTATGTTGACAATTGTGTGGCCGATGCTGATACTATTGAAAACTAAACACTTTCATTAGTGCTTCGAAGGAAATTACGTCAACTGCTAAATTTGATTTAAGAGGATAGTGTTACAATGAATCTAGAAGTGAAACATTGATAGGAAATCCTTACAGTGAAGACTTCAATAAAGCCGTATCAGTTGTCGTGTTGAAATGGAATTTATCAGATGATACATTGTCCTGTGACTTTAAAGACAGTTTCATAAAAGAGCCTGTCAGCGAAAGAAATGTCTTATCAATAGTACACAGGATTTTTGACCCGATTGGGTTTATAGCTCCTGTTACTCTGATTCCAAAATTAATGTTTCTAGAATACTGATAACAAAAGATTTCATGGGATAACAATTTGCCGAAAAGCACTTCAGACAAATTCGAAAGTTGGAAAAATAAATTACATTATTTGGAAAAATTAGCTATGCCCAGAAAAATTTTGCTGATTTCGAAAAAATCACCGAATTATTTTACACGTGTATTGTACCGCGAGTAACAAGTAATACTGCGTTTGCCACATGCATATTTATGCAAAGCTGTAACGGAAATTCAGTTGCATGTCAACTCCTCCCAGCCCGATTCAGAGTGGCACTTATCAAGCTGATCTCCATACCACGACTAGAGTTCTTAGCTTGTACGATTGGCGCTAGACTGGTACATCGTGTTTAGGAAGACTTGAGACTAGAAGCCTTGCCTATTTATTATTGGAGCTATTCCATGGGTGCATTATTTTGGATCAAAAAGAAGGAAAACTGGGCCATTTTCGTCTACAATAGAGTGAAAGAAATCCGTATTCTAAGTTATCCAAATAACTGGAATTACGTTCCTGGAACGCAAAATCCACTGGACCTCCCTTTTGGAGGATGCAGTCCGGAAACTTTGGTCTGATCGAAATGGTGGGAAGATTCCCACTGGTTGAGAAATGCTCCAGAACAATGGCCAACTCTGAAATTGTACTGAATTTTGACATTATAAATGTTGAAAGAAAGGAAGCAATAATTTCTACAGTTAATTCAGATGTTACAACGCCGGCAAATTTTGATAAGATTTCTTTGTACTATACCATTTTAAAGGTAATTTCTTGGATTTTCCGTTTTGGAAAATATGGCAGATTAAGTCCTAATGAGGAAACGTTTGGAAAAATTACAGAGGATGGAATGAAAGGAGCCGAATTAACTCTTCTGAAGATCAGAGTAGAATGATTCATTTTCTGGATTAGAGGACAAAAGATTACGTGTACTTCAACCAATGATTGATTCTAACGGAATCCTTCGAATTAAAACCAGAATTATGAGAACGAATAATACAGAAAATTTTCGATTTCTTATTATTCTTCTTTCTGATCATCCTATAGTAGTGAAATTAATAAGAAATGACCAATTATGTTGGAGTACAGTTTTTGATATCCGCTTTACGAGGAAAATATCGGATCTTGAAAACAGGAAAGACAGTCGAGAAACTGTGTTGTATGTCAGAGGGTTGATACTAGTTCTTCGAAAACACCCAATTGCGATACCCCCTGAAGATAGAGTAAGAGAAGCAGTAGTCTTTAAGTTTGTAGGTGTTGATTTGACTGAACCATTGATACTGAAGGGAAATAAAAAATCGTGATAGCAATTTTTATTTCGCTCAGTACATTTGGAATTGAGTTTCTCGCTATCGACTGAAAATTTTCTTCAAGCGCTTAGACGTTTCATTGCTAGACGTGGAAGACCCCGTTCAGACAACGGAACGAATTTCACAGGAAGTGACAGATCATTCAAAAGCTTAACTTGGGATAAAATCTTGTGGAACATGCTAGTATCCACAGAATCAAAAGGAAATTTCTTCCGCCATCATCTCCCTGGAGGGGAGGACGGTGGGAGCGATTAATAGGAGTCCTGAAAAGAATCCTTCGCAATATTTTAGGGCGATCATCTCTCAATCAGGAATGATAACAATTTTGTGCGACTGTGAAGCAATAATGAATAGTCGTCCATTGACATATGGTTCGGAAGATGTAAAAGATTTGCCTCCGATCATACCTTCTATGTTTCTCCATGACATTCGACAAATCGGAGTTATTGATTTGGATAATATAGATGCAAAATATTTAAACAAAAGACTTATATACTAACAAAAATTTTTACAAGATCTACGTAAAAGATTTCGAATTGCATATCTCGGTCAGTTAAGGCAAAATTATAAATACACAAAAGAATTACAACCTATGAAAAGAAGGGATTTAGTTTTAGTGTCCGATGATAATAGAAAGCGAACAGATTGGTTATTGTCGAAAGTAACCGAGATTTTAAAATCTCGGGATAGACATGTGTGATTAGTTAAGGTCAAGATTAAGCTTGGAGAAGTTTTGCGACCAACCAAGCGTTTGTATCCTTTGGAGATAACATCCTCAGACGAACCGTCTAAATTTAGAAATATGGCAAGCAAATTTAGGAATATGGCTCTTCTGATCAAACAGAGACTTACTCCTATCCTGATGTTCGTAATGATTCGCCTCAAGATCTTAAGACTGAAAAGATTCTATTGATAACTATAATAAGCAGTCGAAAGGTAAAGCCTGTCCTAAGGTTACAGCTTTTTAAATTCGACTTCACAGCAAATTTGAAGGTGGGAGTATGTTGAAACTCTTGCCGTTAAAACTCTTGCCAAACGATCAACACCACGTGATTTTTGCATGCACGTAGCCTCAAAAAGAAACAACTTTAATAGAAATAATAATGGACGATGTAAAAGATAGATGTAAGCCGTAAAGTTTCTACTCTGTGTTTTGTATATAATTAGTTAGTAATGTGAATAGTGAATTAAACATATGTTATTATTCTAGAAGCACCTTTTTTTGTGATGTTTTCAGTTAATAAAATGTTTCCGGCTTATTTGGATTGCATAAAAGATATTCTGAAAAGGTAAGCCGTTTACCTTTATTCTTAGAATGTTGATTATTAATATCACCTACACAGGAGTTTGCTTACAAAGTGTACATTTCTCTGATGCTAAGCTCAGAAAATGTTTTTTTCCAGTGGCGGGCACTTACGTATAAAGGCATTGGCCACCACTAAGACCAGAGGGTGGTAGCCATTTTATTTTGCAGGCACCTAACAGGCGGCCACCGTTATCTCCTATGAAGGGACAGAAAATTTTTACATCTATGCCTTTTCCGGGATTCGAACCCGGGCCCTTTGGTATCGCAGCCAGGATCCCCTAACCACTATACCGTCTGGACGGCTAGCTCAGAACTAAAAATTTCTTCTTTTTCACAATTATAATTTTCAATTTAATGTAGCGTTTACTATTTTTCTATTCTTAAAGATCGGAAGTTTCAAAATATTTAAGGGTGTTTAGGATTTTCGTGTTTTTGAGAGTTATATTAAAATTAGTTGCTATTTAAAAACACTAAAAAGTAAAGTTCTGTGACTTATATAGATAGTTTCTATATCTGTGAAAATGGAATATTAAATATTAACATCACTTATACAATAAATTTCAAACTGAAGCTTTTATTATAAGTTCTAAAGTTTATTCATTATTTCCTCGAATTTTTGGACGGATTTCCTTAGTTCTCATTAAATACTAGAATAAGCTAATACATTTCCCCTCTGTTAATATTTTACATTTGCATTGTTTTCAACAGTGTTCAAACAAATCACTGTGTTTTAATAATATAAATGAAATACTTGCATGAGGATTCTAAATTATAATGCATCTTTAAATTACCTTCCTTGTGAATATAGAAGTATTTAATAAAGATTAATGATTTAAATTTTATTTGTTGAATAGTAATTTCAGAATTTGATATGCACCGAAAGTCGTCTATTAAATTAATTTTATTATTTTATCTGCGTAGTTTATCGTTTTCCAGATTCCAAAATTTATGTTAATTTACACCATAACAGTTAATTTCAGTTCGAAAGTTTCGCACTTTACGATTCATTATTCTTTATACTTTTCATTACTACTTTACACATTCCCTATCAGTTTGGAAATTTTCTAGCATTAGGATTTCAAGAATTCTGGAATTCCAATGATGAATTCTGTAATTAGTGTTACTGAATAAGAATTAATTAGAGCAGAACCGAGAAACCTGCTGCACGAGATACAAACGTCTTCTAGACTCAAGAGAGCAACGTATGCATAACGTCAGCCCTTCTGATGATGTTTGCCTTTACACGAGCGCCTCAGCGCTGTCTTCATCAGCAATTTCTTTAGTCGTATAACTAGTACTCGTGATTCTGCATTATTAGGTCCCAAATGCATTATTACATTGATTCTAAGTTGAACGAAAAAGAAAATAGTAAACAAAATTTCCATCCGCTTTTCGTCCCAAATGGCGTCATACGGCATGACTTTAAAAGTATTCTCAAAAATTCATCTAAATGTCGAATTTAAATTAATTTTAAATACTTAAATTTTGCAAGATAAAATGAAAATTTGCTATTCTAAAAGTGTATACAGCCTAGTTATCGGAGATTTCTTAGGGAGCTGAGATATTTGTCTCAATATTTTGGTTGCCTTCCATCAATGAAAAAGAAAATTCCTATATACATGCAGTCGTCTTATGAAGAAAACTCATTGCAAACTGAGCTTAAAATATTCATTAAATTAACTTAATATAATATTTATACTTTAAACATTATGATCGGATTATAAATATTAATTTGAAGGCACTGCAGGAATCTAGATATTCCTTATGTCTTTTGTAAAAAGTGCAAACCCTATATGTTTCATCAAACATTCTGAAGCATTAAAAAGACTGAAAAAAAATCCTCGAATCTGAGCATTATTTTAGTTCCGTTTAATACTAAATCATTTCCTTTCTTATTTTGTACATTTTAAATAACGAATTTGAAGAAGTTTTTTAATTGTTGTAAAACAACAGATGCTTGTGCAAAAACTAAGTATTTTTTAAACTTTCCCTCGAGGAGGGGTAATTGATGAATACAAAGTTATTGCATTTCCCATTACAAATGCCTGATCGACAAAATTAGGACTTTATTCTGTAGAGACATTAGGTAATTTCAAAGCAGGAGAGATGAAAAATGAGCAATGTCTTCGTCAGGACTCGAACCACGGACCTCTCGAATGCGCGCCGAACGTGCTGACCACTACACCACGAAGGCAGAAGGAATATCTTATAATTCTTTGTTTCATATAGACGACAAGATACACATGTGTGAATGAGACTAGCTTTTTACGCAGCATTAAATTAGGGTTTCTGAGACAAAATAGGACTTCTAAAGCAGCAGTGTCCTTATTTTAGTTCGTGAATCAATTCTACGCGTAAGCTGATATTTGTAAGCAAAATTTTCTATAATCCCAGGTTAAAACATTTTTTCACGCTGATTAAAAAAGCAATCAGCATAAATGTTTTAAATTTGAATGAATCTGTCCCGCACTTGATCATATTTATTAAACAACTTTCTTTTGCAGAAACAAATAACGAATTTTTAAAAATAAATAACAGCTGTCAGCTCTTATTCTAGTTCTATTATAACATGTTCTATTCTCTATATATAACATGTTTCAGATTATTGTATTTGACTTTGTAACAGCCCAATCACCATTTCACTGGAAAATTTTGTACACTGAACCTCCTGTTTCGTAGTCTAGTATTCTTAGCAATCCGGTATTCTAAGTGAACTTGAGTACCACTCACTTGCATATAATGATAGAAAGCCTAATATGACTTGTAAGGGATTTTTAACCTGCACACTGAGCTCTTTCGAGATATATGTGGTAGCACATTTAGATCCCTGTAGGAAAATCTAGAAATCGAATCCTGCAAGGGCACTACAGATTTTTCACGTTTCGTGCTTCGAAGGAAAGAAACCCCATATAATAGCTCTTCACTGGCTCCCGACTAAATTGCGGTGAGCGATTAATTCGCCACCACTGGTATTTGGCATCTTGTGTGTCATTTCTATCTGCAAAGATGCTCTTTAAGAGGGGAAGGATGTAAGGAATTTTCGCCTTCAGTACAGTGATCTCTCGCGATGCAGCTGGTAACAAGCCCAACTGGTAATCAGGAGATCCAAGGCTTGAATCTCGGCGACGGAGTAGCTGATTTTGCACATTTTCTGCTTCGAAAAAACTTCATAACTCTACTAATTTAGTCTTTCTAATATAATATTACTACAAATAGAGTTTCAAAGTTCCTTTAAAGTACAGTATCATCCTCGTATCCACTCTTTAATTAACCAGAGGTTTAAAGGAACGGAAGAGATGAATTAAGTTTCACACAGTGTAAATTTCAAAATACAAGCAAAATGGCAAAAAAGCCACAACATAACGAATATAGCAATTTAAATCAACTCAATACTATCTTCGTAACCGCGTTTTAGTTCTGTGTAGATAAATACGGGGACTGTCATTGTATAATAATATGTGTATTCTCAGGTTGCAGAAAATTTCTTAAAATATGAGCTTAAAATCAAGCTTGACTCTTGCAAACACATTGATTTGGAATCTCCTTTGTCAATGTTCAGAGAGAATTTGATTTATCTTTGTTTCGAAGCTTATGTTCTTCTTTTAAATTTTGCCTCCATGCTTCCTTTGAGAAATGATTTTCTTCCCAGTAACAACGTGCCTTCGCAATCTCATATTTATTGCAGAAAGGGCCTTAAAATTAAGAGTAGTGGTACTACAAGTGCTTGGATACTACTAGTCTTCTATTAGAGCTTGGAAAATTTATTAATCTTATTTCTGCCCTGTCTGAAATAGTGTATTACAAGAATTACATTTCTTCATTTTTCATTCATCTTTTGAAGATTAGGTTAAAACATCACAATCTTTTAGTTTCGTGGATACGAGAGAACGTATACTCTTATGTGTATAATATCTTTTACAATAATTTATTTAGTAACATTTTTATAATGTGTTATGGCATACAACTTACTTTATCATTGCTCTTTTAATGATTGTTATATGTTACGTACCTACTTCGTTTTTTAAACTTAGGTGTAACTATACACAGGGTGATTATAAATAATCCAATGGGTTTAAAACACCATATTTTAACAAATTACGTAAGGAATTGTAGGGATTTATATTCATTTTAAATAATCAGTTAAATTTAATTTTAAGTTACTTTCCTATAAGCCTTCATTCCCCCAATTGTCTGTGCCAGAATATTTAAATTTGGTAGCGCGCGTAAGGTATGCAAATTCTACGAGTGGGAGAAAAAGCTTAAATATCGAGTTTTAGAAAGGTAAGTTAGAAAGTCTAGGAAAACTTTGTGCGTGTTTGTAACGCAAACTTCGGCTTAGCATTTACTGCTCGTTAGACGTGGCTTAACAGCTATTATCTTGCTGCCACTAGACCAGGGATGGGCAAACTACGGCCCGCGGGCCAAATCCGGCCCCTTGGAAGACTGTATCCGGCCCGCGGATAGAATCTTAATTTGCCAGTCCGAGGCAAATTAAAAGAAATATATATTTAAATATTATATCTCCATCTCCTTTTCTACTTTGTTTAAATATTACTTTTTTCTTCCTTTTGTTCAAATTATTGATGATCTTTTTACTGTCTCTATTTTTGTTTTACAAAACATAAATCGATGGAAATAGCAAGCACAAACACCTTTCAATCGGTAAAGTGTTAAACGCGGAAGTACTTTGGTAGTTATGCTGTAGATTGGCTTAAGAATCGTTATCTGTTTTTCGGGGAGAAGTATGCGAATCCAATATAAGTGAATCAGACCTCACATTTGGCAGACTGCGCATTTTAAGCTCCAGCCAGCGGTCTTTTCTTTTGTCGCGAATTCTAGTATTATTGATTGCGTATGGAAAGATTGCGGACATATAGCATCATTGTGAATAGTGGTTTTGAAATTGTTAAAAGTATAGCGTAGCTAGTGCTTGTTTGGGTTATTCGTAAAATATTTCAACCCCAAAATGTCTACTAAAAAACGTAAAGTTGATTCAGAATGCCATGCTTTTAATGATGAATGGACCTAGAAATATTTTTTACAGTTGTAAAAGATAAACCAGTGTGTCTCATCTGCAATGAAGCTGTAGCAGTCTTCAAAGAATATAACATCATTATCGAAAGTGAGTTTCCCGAATTTAATATCTCACGCCCAGAAAATCAGTGCTATGTTTGCTTCATCTTATATATGTGAACAAGTGTTTTCAACAATGAACCTTAGAAAGAATTATTTAAGAAGTAGAGTGACAGATGAGCAGTTAGCCTCGTTCCTTAGAATCAGTACATCTCACTTCGAACCTCAATATAAGAAACTTTTAAAAATGAAAGCGCAATTTCATTCTTCTCATTAACATATTTAAATTGTAATACTTGTATATGTTTTTAAAATTTTAGAAAAATTTACCTTGGCCCGCCGAACTTTTTTTTTTCGATTTTTGGCCCGCGAACGAAAACGTTTACCCATCCCTGCACTACACTCATCTACACGCTGTAGGATACAGGTTTGTATGAGATCTGTAGTTTAATTCTACTACTTCTTAATATCTTCAATTTTGAGTTGATTCTACTGTTTCAGTTACCGCCCAGGTAGATGCGTAGTATGTTAGCGTTGAGTTGACGCATTGCAAATAATTTAAAGAGTTTAACAAAGTGTAGTTTTAACCCTTCTTCGGTGCAGTCACTATTCTCCAAATTCTACATAACAGACATACAGCAGAACTCTAGAGAATAATGAATGATGCATGATAATAAACGTTAAATATCCAAGTTTAAAATTCATATGACTGCTTCAGTCAGGAACTCCCATACGGGTGGACTGGGTGATGTGCTGATAAGATATACTTAGATGTTCTCATGGCCTTCTTGATCTTTAGACCTCACATTTTCCGACTTCTTTCTCTAGAGGTATATTAAAGAAAAATGTGCATCGGTCGGAATGTGAATAGAAAATGTTTATAGGTTGCCTGAAACTCCATCTTGAGCTTAAGAATCGTATTACTAATGCATTTATGACTATTAGTAGGTAGATGCTAAAACAGGTGTGAACCGAACTCAAATAGCACATAGACGCGTGTCAGGGGCCCAAAGGAAGCCTTTAAAACTTGCAATGATATGAATGAAAGCTTGGGTACTTAAAACTTTATTTTCATGTGTACGGAGCGTAACTATTTTAAACGTTAATCTCTGCCTCGGTGAAAGAGAATCTGACGACTTGTCACTCCGTCAGTTTTAGTTAAGTAACTCCAACTCAGGAAAATGTTAAAAACAAGTTTTTTTATTAGTTCTTCAGCCCAAACATTTAGACATATTTTAATAAAAGAAGACTCCTCTGTCTGCGGTATCAAGATAACACAAAGGTTAATGTAAAACTTAACAAGATTTATGAGACCAAACCTCGACTATAAGGTTTAGCTCAAACCATAAACTTAGGCGAGAAAACACGACTAGCAAAGGTTAAAACGATTCAAGTAAATTTAGAAGCTGTCTAAAAATAGTATGGAAGTGATCAGCGATTCGTAGGTGATCAAAGAATATGTGTATCGAAATTCATCAGAATCATAGAAATACGTTTTGCATGAATTATTTCCTTATTTCTGATTTCATTATCTAATGCTTCTACTTTTTTCAATAATCCTGAAGAATTTTGAAGGAAAGCTAAATTGGAAATTCTGCTCTAATTTTCTTTTCTCCGTTTCTGCTTCGATTTTTTGCTTTCTATAGCAGTATGCACTTGTATCAGAGCATATGCATCTCGATCTCCAATTTCACATTTTTGAAAATCGAAGCATTTTAAGTTTGATTTTGCTTTTGATATTATAAGGAAATATAAATACATGAATATAATATGTCGAAGCATTTTAAGTTTATACATCGAAGCATTTTAAGTTTATACAGCATTTTAAGTTTATACATCGAAGCATTTTAAGTTTGATTTTGATTTTGATATTATAAGGAAATATAAATACATGAATATAATGTGTATTCTAAATAATTTCTGTGGGAGATAAAAAATGAAGCTAAACTTTTGACGATCGGCCAACTGGAATGAAAAACACAGAATTGCCTTTCTTTTTTTCTTTTAGCACTGTACGTGTTGAATATTTATAGAGGTTTATTTAGGCAGTGACACTTGGGGAACAATACAGTGAGGGACATAATAGACTATCATGGAGGTACAAGAATGGTTTTAGAGCACGGTATTCAGTTATATTGGTTAACTGGAAGAGGAATAAAGCTCATATCTTTCAAAGATTTACATGATTTGAAGTTCATGCTTTTTCTTGTAACTTCTTGGCAAACATTCTCACTTGCAGTTAATAGTCCTTTCGTGATTATTTGGCTTTTGTAGGATTTAGAATTTTTCGAAGAACAAGAGGAGTTTGAAAGTTTTATATTATACCTAAAATATGCATTAGAATAAAAAATATATAAGATAAATTTAAATGAAATGATATAAGTAACCATGTAAGATTACTACGTTATCTACGATTGTTAAAGAAAATACTTTATAGACAGGCAGGTTTCATTGAGGGAAAATCCAACTTTGCAACTTTGCAAGAGCTACAGTTACTCCTGATTTTATAGAAAAAGCTATAGTTACTCTTGATTCCTATAGAAAAAGCCTTTTTTGCGAATGGGGAATTACAAACCAAATTATGAAAGGGAAAAGAATTCTCAGTTTTTGACAGATTAAATTAAAAAAAATATGCTTTTATAAATTATAATAAAAGCCTGGTTCTGATTATTAATTTAAACTACGAAAGAAAACGTATACCATAGAAGGAATTTCTACAATTGCAAGATTCACTTAGCATTGGAAACGTTACGCAACTTAATCACTATTAAAAAGTCTGGAAATTATCTAAAGATGAGAGAAATCATGAGCTTTAATTAGAAAGCTCTCTCTTCAAATAAAACTTAAATTAATTGGTTAAATTAACTAGCGCTAAGGATGACAGAAGTAGATAAGCAAGCTTAGTAAATAATATTTACTAACTACTCAGTTTAAGGTAGTACTAAATAATGCAAGCATGTTATAACTTGGCGGAGTGATTAAATGCATAAAATGTAAAATTTGTTTAAATATAGATCAACAAGATGTCAATTACAGTCCAATTACAGTTTAACATGGAGAAGTTACTATGCATCTAAAATCATTTTATATGAAACTGCTTAGTAACATATCAAGTTTAAAGAGACTCATTTAAATATTATGTCTTCTCTTCTCTAAATCTCTCAACATACATTATTCAAGTGACAGTCAGGTAATTAGAAACATTAGATATATACTAGCTTTCATAGATTACGCTTAATTAGCTCATAGATGGTTCTAACCCTGTAATCCTGCTCACCAGATGTTCCCAGTATTTTAATGAAACATTACGTTGAATATTTAATTGGAATTAATTTCAGTATGAATTCCCTAGCTTTGTTAGTGCCAGAAATATAAGACAATTTATAATTCTCGAAACATCTTTAGGCATTTTTTATTTTGCAATTAATATCGAATAAACACTGGTTGTAATAATATATGATAGTTTCATTTGGTATGCTTTGGATACTAACCAAGTCAAAACACGACATTTCTTTGAAAACGAAAAGAGGCAGTACAATTAAGAATGGAAATATAAAGTATTAAAATTTGTAAGCGTTTATAAATGTAATAAGGGATAATTACAAACTGATCCTAAGTTAAATACTTTTTATGCTAAATATCATTGGTATCTAATTATCTAATAGTAAAGGAAATGCAAAATTAACGAAATATCATTAATTTTAAAAATAAAGATTTAATAACGTTTTCATTCAAAATGTAAAATTAAATTCGGCACATCTAACTTTTTAAATTTATTTCTTGATTACATATCATAACAATCATTAAAAAGTTTAGTACGGGAGAAAAACTTCGATTCAAATAAATAGGAATACAGCTCTGAAATAGCTTCTGTTTAATTTTTGTAACTGTGTGAAAGAAAGAAGGAAAAGGAAAAGAAAGGAGCAGCAAAAAGAAAAAAAGGGGAAAAAGGGAAAGAAAAGTAAAAAAGAAAAAAAAAAGACAAGTGAAAGAATAAAACAGTGAGCAACAACCGCGTTTATATCTCTGTTTCAAAATTTAGATTTTCTGAAATCATGGATTAATTTTCTTTTTGCTGCAATAATAATGTTTCGAAACGTTTTAGAAATTACACTTTAAAAACTAAAAAAGTTCTAAAATATTCCTAGATATAAGAAGTTTCTCAGATAAATAAATTAAAGGCAAAAAGACAGCTAACAGATTAAAAATACTCTAAATATGTTTGCAAATATTTGAGGAATGTTAAACGTGATCATAATGTACGGCAATATTATCTGTTTCAGAACAGTGGTTTTAAACCCCCTATAGCATTTACTATTATTATGATGTTAACTAGAGCGATAACTTTATATATTTAAAGAACTAAACGAACTATATATAACGTTTAATATTTTCTCATTAAAAACAACAAAGATATTGAAGAAATCATTTAAGAAGTACCATATATTTGTTTAAAAGAACTTCAATCAGCTACGCAAATCTTAATTTCATAGTTTAGGAGACGAAGCGGGAAATTTATATGGGTATTTCAGTACCAGGGTCACAAACTTTATACGAGGAACAATTGTGCGCAATATCAAAATGTAACAGTTGGGCATGATGGTCCGATGCACTGGCATACTCGATCGTCGGATACATCATGCCTTGATACGCTGATGCATGACATTCCCGTTGACAGTACCAAGGAACTGGCATCCCGCATCGCATTATCTCCTGGGAAGTCGGAGCCATGCCCGTAATCTTCCACAATATTCGATGTTTCGGAGATGGGAGATCAGCATTATAGCTCGTGGCGAACATTTTGATCTCTGTTAATTTTATGAATGTTAATTTTTTTATTAAAATGCATATTCACTTACGTGGTGCCCTTTCATTAATAATGTTCTACGGATAGTCCGTGTGATTTCCGATTTTACATTGCTATGTGATTCTGAGTCCTTTGGGTGAACCTTACACCTCCTTCAAGATCGTAAACTTGCTACTGAGACACCCTGTAGATAATTTCATGAAGCAATCAGTTCTTTTCGTTAGTGAAGGAAAGGTGTTTTTATGTTCTGTCAGGGTTCTGAAGAAAACAGAAGCAGAGGATTAGAAATGTCTTTACTGGGATATTCAGTTTGCTATAGACACTGTGTTTCAGTGGAAGTCTTTTTACGCTTAGAATACATATTTGTTTAATAATTCTGATGCATTTTCAAATAAGATAACTCGCAATATATTCACATATATTCAAATATGCGGAATCCACTCATTACGAACAAATAACCATTTTCACCTGTTACAATCAAATTAGCAGTTCCTTTCCAAGACATAAATTTCAGAATCCCCTACATAATGTCATTACTGCAGTGTCTCCCCTTTTGAGTTTTGGGAGTCATATTGTATGAAGGAGATAACATTTTATTATTTTCCTAAAAAGGATTTTGTTGTGGGTAGATCCAAACACATAAAATCCCAATTTTTTAAAACTCTAACGGGTTATTGTTATATTCTTTTGCAGATTAAAGCTATTTTCCCATTATTTTTACTTGTATGGGAATATCATTTTGTTCAAACTAATTAATGCAATTTTCGCATGTCATGAGGTTTAATTTTAACATTCGAATATAAGATTGTACCTTAGTTTATCATTAGGAGATTATTTTCCAAATGGTTGTTTAACTTTTCTGCAGTTTTTTTTTTTTTTTTTTTTTTTT
>KK112589.1:256467-408330 GCA_000611955.2 Stegodyphus mimosarum
ATTTTTAATTTTGCCATTTGATTCGAAGGCAGCAATGACATAACATATATTTGATCGATAGGAAACAAACATGGCAAAGTAAAACATAATAAAATTAGCAAAGCAATTATCTTCCGTTCGTTTAAATTTTAGACAAACCTCTATCGATTTCGAAGGCAAACAGGTAGAAATCCCTCTTCATCAGAAGTAAACAAATGGTGGTTGTATTTCTACTCAAAAGAAGTAAAGCGAACGAGAAAGTAGCTACATCTATCGGCAGAAATAGTAAGGAAAACTGAAAAATTAAATTAATAGAATTTTAAAAGCGTACTGTTTACGCACTTTTTTATTTACCTCTCCATGCTAAGTCATGTCACCCGGCTAAGAAAAAAATGTTTTTTTTTGCTATTATGTATCTCGCAGTTTCAACGTTTGTTCCTTATAAGCTTTGCTTGCTAATGAATTCAATTATTTGAAATCAGTTGCTATTGGCCGAGGATTACTGATCATAGTTACTGGTAAAGCCTTTAAAAAATTTTCATCATGCCATCAAAGAACACATTCCGCTGTTAAAATTTGCATTAATAACCTTTTCATGCTCCCGTTTCATTATTCTTCTGTCAGTTTTAAAATTCTACACATTCTCCAGAAGTTCAATTTTCAAGTCATTTTCTCGCCTATCAATAAAATCCATGGTTCAATTCTTAAAGTTGTAGCATTCATTATTTTAATTAACCAAATTATTTTTAGTTTGAACTTTCCTATCGAATTCTCAAAGTTTCAGTTGCTGCCCGAATTTAGCGCGAGTGAGATATTTATGCAAATCGCATATATCTGTTAGCAGTTAAAAGGCAGGAGTTAACGAGGGGAAAAACAGAGCCTTGGATTTATCGCCGTAAGGCTGTGCGCGCAAAGATTTCCTCTACCTACTGAAAGTTCGCCTTCATAGGCAATTTGCAATTACTAGTGTTTGCTAGTGAAATTCGCATTGTTGCATTTCACTAAGAGTAAGCTTCCCTCGCCGTCCTACTTAGAATTAAGTTAGGGAATTGAATTTGTTAACACACTTTATTTTTATATTATTTTAGTTCAGCCCAAGTAGTGGCTTACTCTCAATTTGAAGAGTTGTAAATATTTGAATTAAAGGGTCACTTTTAAACCCTCCTTCTGACTTTGTAGTTTCTGCAACACTAAAGGACATAGCCTAGATCTGCTCACTGTCCTCCACATAAGGTTTCACAGTTTATGCTCACGAAAAGAGTCAAGAGATTGAAGGAGAAACCTTACACTGGCGCCCGAACAACTAAAAGGATGGAAGGAAGTTGGAATATGCCTACTACATCCCAAAATCCAGCTGCAATGCCTGATGGATTTGGATTCATAGTGGAAACCATCAGAGCAGCCATGAAGCCGGCAGTAGTTTTTGATGCCAGAGGACCTGTGAACACATTCCTGGAAAAGTTAGAAGCGCATTTTTTGCTGTATCCAGTTCCGGAACATCAGAAGGTCATATTAGCGACAGGAGCATTGAGGGGCCAAGCAGCGACCTGGTATAAGTGCATCGGAAAATGTCTGCTGGGAGAACCAGGAACGCCGACTTACACGTACGAGAATTTTAAACTAGCAATTTTGAGAGCGTTTCCTGTGGTTAAAGACCGTGCGAAACTCGAAGCTGAGTTGTTTAGCAAGTATCAACAGCGGGTGGATGAACTATCGGAATTTATTTTGAGAAAAATACAAGTCTTTAAATTATTGTATGGCACGAGGCCGGACCCGGAGATTATCCAGATAATCCTGCCCAGATTGTTACCATCGATACAAGATTTCATGGAGCTAAGAAATCCCGTAACGCTGGACAAGCTGTTTGAACTCGCCGTACAATTCGAGAGCCGGCGAGCGGCCGAAAATCAACGGAGACAATCGTATGAACAGCGGCTGCAGGGGAACCAGAATGCCGAAGGAAGAAACAGACGATGGCCGAGAACTACTGGTACCAGTCAAAATGCGAGCGGTCAACCGCGCCAAGTACAGCGCCAACAAAATAATTCCAACTACGGAAGAAAATCATTCTCCCCAGGCAGAAGCCAGCAACAGAAGAAAACACCCGCAAAGCATTTAAACTACTAAGGAATATTGCGGGGAAGGGGGTGCAATGTTCCGAGGAGAAGAAAAATCCCTCTGAAGTACAGCTAAATACGGTCATGGTGAGAAACATTGAATTACCGAGACTGCAGTTACTAATTAACAACGTACCCGCTACAGCTCTGTTGGATACCGGCGCTCAAGGAAGCTGTTTGGCAGAAGAATTTTTTAAGAAGCACTTTCGTAGATATCGTCTGCATAGCGTGGAAGGAATGAAGGTGGTAGCAGCCCAAGGAAAAACGTGTCAATGCATGGGAAAAATCGAGCTGTACATCAAAATCGGCGAAGAACAAAAAAAAATTATGTTTCTTGTAGTGAAGAACCTCCAAGCATCGGTTATTTTAGGAACAGATTTCTTTGCAGCTGTGGATGCGAAAATCGATTTTGAAAACTCCACCTTGCAAGTAACCATGGACCCAGTTAAAAAGAAATCAACACCTCCCCCTGAAGTGGATTTAAGCCATCTAACGCCCGAAGAACAGGACAAGTTTCGGGAGTTGGTAAGTAATTTCGCTGATTTATTTGATGATATTCCAGGATTCACCCAGATCGTAGCACACGAAATTAAATTAACTACGGATGAACCTATACGTCAGCGTCCTTACAAGTACGACAAAGTTAAGGAGGAAATAATAAAATACCATATTGATGAAATGTTAAGAAACAAAATAATAACTCCTATTTCTAGTGCATATGCGAGTCCGGTTGTTTTATGTAAGAAAAATAATGATTTGCCGTTAACTGATCCATTAAGGTACAGGTTCGCTATTGACTACAGAAAGCTTAATAGTATAACAAAATTTCCAACTTACCCACTTCCGGTAATTGATGAAATTCTAAGAAGTATTAAATCAACAAAATACATAACCACCCTAGATTTGACATCCGGATATTTTCAGATAAGCATAAAGCCGGAAGATGTTCACAAAACAGCATTCATAACAAAATACGGTACATATGGCTTTTTGCGTATGCCTTTTGGATTGTCGGGAGCCCCGGCCACGTTTCAGAGGTGCATGGACAAAATTTTAAGGCCGGTAATAGGAAAAAGTACATTTATTTATCTTGACGATATAATTGTTACTTCAGAATCGCTGGAAGAACATATTAAAGACCTTCGAGAAGTCTTTACTCTTTTGAAAGATGCAGGACTTAAAGTGAACATTAAGAAATGTAAATTCGCGGCAAAAGAACTCAAATATTTAGGGTACAAAATTTCTCAAAGGGGGATCGAAACAGATAAATCTAAAGTTATAGCAGTGAAAAATTACCCAATTCCGAATACAGCCAAAAAGTTAGCGACTTTCTTGGGTATGTGCTCATATTATAGAATTTTTATTAAAAATTTCGCAGAAATTGCTGAACCATTGTTAAAGTTGAGAAGGAAAAGAGTTCGTTTTGCGTGGTCTTCAGAAGCAAACGCCGCGTTTGAGAAGTTAAAAGAATCTTTAATTAATGCACCGGTTCTAAAGTTCCCAGAGAAAGACAAGGGTCTAGAAATTTATGCAGACGCATCAGATTACGCAATCGGAGCCGTGTTAACACAAAATAGAAAAGCGATTGCCTTTTTTAGTCGTACATTGAATGATACGCAAAGAAATTATTCGGCAACGGAGCGTGAAACTTTAGCAGTGCTCGCAGCTGTTCAAAAATTTTGTGTATATTTTGGGAGTTCTCCCGTAACAGTATATTCAGATCATGCGGCAGTTACCAGATTATTTTCAGGAAAGAATCTTTCGCCACGCTTAATTCGGTGGACCCTAAAGTTGCAAGAATTTAATCTCATTATCAAACACACACCGGGAAAAGACAATGTAGTGGCCGACGCATTATCTAGAATAAAGTTAGACGAGAACGGCGAGAAAGTAAAAATAGCGATGCTTCAGGCAAAGGTCATTGACTCTCGAGAGACTGTAATAGAAGAAATTGCTAGGGATCCCGAATTCGGAAATATTTATAATTATTTAAAAGACCCAGATAACTTCCAGCATATAGACATTAATGCAATACGAAGCAGAGCACAGAACTATGAAATCATTGATGGTCTCTTATTTTATACTAAAGTTACGAATCAAAATAGTGAATACAGACCAGTCATCCCGGCCAAATTAATTTTAAGTATCTTGCAAGAGCTCCACGATTCGCCTGTCTCGGGCCATTTTGGAATTAGAAAAACAATACAACGCGTACGCGAGGCGGTATATTTTCCGCAATTACAAAAGATAGTTAAAAATTACTGCCAGACTTGTCACACGTGTCAGATAAATAATGACGTAAATTTCCGCCCGGCCGGGTTATTAACTAGTATTGAGTCTAGGTTCCCCAATGAAATAATTGGTATTGACCTCTTAGGCCCCTACCCCAGGAGTCATGTAAATAAGGCACGATTTTTATTAGTCATTGTGGATCATTTCAGTAAATGGGTTGAGTTGATACCACTTAAGCGGGCTTCAGCAAAAGTCGTTGCAGATTCGTTTTTGAACAAATATATTTTAAGATATGGATGTCCAGCGAGGGTGATTAGCGATAATGGTCCCCAGTTTGTAAGCAGTACATTTAAAATGATGTGTGACAAGTTGGGCATTAAGCATATGAAAATGGTACCCTACCGCCCACAATCAAATATAGCGGAACGGGTAAATAAGAATATTGTAAAATTGATTAGAAATTATGTGCAAAAGCACCATTCTAACTGGGATGACTGCGTCGAAGAATTTGCATTCGCCCTCAGAACGGCTAAGCACGAGACAACGAAGAAATCCCCCGCCGAATTGTTTTTGGGCAGGAAGATAATGACCCCCTTAGATAAATTATTTTATGTGAAAGATAGAGCGCCGGAATTTCAAATGGGTGAAATAGAAAAAATGTTGAAGGAGGCAGAAAAGTGCTCCCGGGAAGCGCAAAAGAAACAAAAGATTTACTACGATTCAAAAAGAAGAACCGTAGAATATAAAGTGGGGGAGGAGGTGTTGAAACAATCCCACGCACTTTCATGCGCAGCAAAAGATAAGGTCGCAAAATTTTGCCCAAGATGGCATGGTCCTTTTGAAATTACAAGAATAGTTGAATGCCGTGCATATTTAAAGAATGAGAAGGGCGAAGAGACTGTGGCAAATTTCGATCAAATTAAACATTATTATCGAAGAGCTAATAATAATATTTTGAAAGACATGTTGCAGGGTCCAGCCTCACAGAATTTTTCTAAGATTCAAGAGCCCCAACCAGGTCCCTCAAAAACAAGAGAACCCAGTTTGAAAAGGAGGTTACCAGAAGAGAGGAAGCCGCAGCCGAAGAAAAGACCACCCCAAAAAGAAAAAAGGACAAACGCTAAGCAACAGTCTCAGCAACCAAAGCGTCTAAGGAAGGAACGTCCAAATGAAAACACTATGAAAGCTCCACCACTACGGAGGGAACAGAACGGCGAGAAGCGAGCCGCCGAAGGTGCCAACCCACAACGAAGGAGCCTACGAGTGCAGGAGAAGGAACGAGCCAGTCTGGAGAGGGAGCAAAGACTTCAGCACAAACGGAAAGCGCCACCCACCATTCGTCCCAACAAGGTGTTTCTGGAGGAAAGAAGATCGACCAAACGAAAGGCAGCCCCAGAGTTTCAATCTAGGAGTAACAAGCAAAGAATAGCCCAAGCCACAGTATATCCAACCTTTCAGGAATGGACAAAAAAACGCCTAAAAGACTGGCAGAAAGATAAGTAGATTCTTTATTTTCTTTTAAAATTCACACAGTTATGTTTCTGATTTAAGTGCAAGTTGCAGATTTAAAAGGGAAGTTACCCGAGTCAAAAGCCGGTTGCCGAAAGCGTAAAGGACACGCTTGAAGGAACAACTTAATTATGCAGCGGAAGAAATTCGAGAGTTCAGTTGAAAAACTGTGAGACTTCGTGAAATGTTCTTTGTAATCCAGAACATGGGATTCATCGATTTTAGTCAAAAGACTCTCTGTAAATAGGAAATTGAATTGTGTTAATTAAAAGCAACTAGTACGTAAGTTGTATAGCAAAACTGTTGTATTATATTTTTCTATGTATAAATAATGAATGCATTTAATGTAAAACTGTTTTCTATGTAATGCATGATTTGTTGTAAGCCTTAAGCACTGGTTTTGTTTATATCGAATATTTTGGAAAAGCGTAAAGGATACGCAAGTTAAAATTAAAATGTAATGTAAAAGCGTAAAGCGCGCTAAATTAGAAAGTGAATATATAAGTGTTATTTAACGCAATGAGCATTTAAAGAAAATTTGAATTGAAGATTGAAAGAATGAATTATATGTATGAAATGCAATTGAAATGTTTGAATGTTGTACGTAGTGTTCTCTGGTTTCACACAAAAGTTTAAAGTTCATTTCATGTTAGAACCTCAGGGCATTTCAGATTTGTTTTAGGGGAAGTCTGAGGTCTTGAAAGTCGAAGAATTAACCCCAATAGAATTGAAGTCAGGTGGTAGTTGTGAACACTTGACAAAGTAAAACTGCGTGTTTTTCACAAACACCACATTTGGCCAGAGAACAAGGGGGAAGTTTTAAAAATGAATGAGTGTAAAATGAATGCGTTTGGCGAAAAGCGCTAATAGAAATTAAAAAACGCGAATACCTAAAGCGCGAATAAAAGTCATTACGGAAAGCATCAGAGGAAGGGAATGTTGTACTTTTCAGGTGAAATGTACTTATAACATGAAATTAAAATTTATTTCCTTCCAGATTGGAAGGAACCAGATAGTATCCAGCCAAATTCCTGATGGATCTTTTTGATGTGAAGACGGAAAAAGATATTCTATGTTAAAATATCTAAGACACAAACAGAGAGTTAAACTAAATTTAAAACTTACAATTGTAAAGGATGGCGAATAGGAAGGAAAATTTAGATTTAGAATTTAGCATCTTCACTAAAAGCCGATTTTAGGCTACTTAGTTTCAGACTACTAAATTCTGGGAGCAACTATGTAGCATTCATTATTTTAATTAACCAAATTATTTTTAGTTTGAACTTTCCTATCGAATTCTCAAAGTTTCAGTTGCTGCCCGAATTTAGCGCGAGTGAGATATTTATGCAAATCGCATATATCTGTTAGCAGTTAAAAGGCAGGAGTTAACGAGGGGAAAGACAGAGCCTTGGATTTATCGCCGTAAGGCTGTGCGCGCAAAGATTTCCTCTGTCTACTGAAAGTTCGCCTTCATAGGCAATTTGCAATTACCAGTGTTTGCTAGTGAAATTCGCATAATTGCATTTCACTAAGAGTTAAGCTTCCCTCGCCGTCCTATTTAGAATTAAGTTAGGTATTGAATTTGTTAACACACTTTAGTTTAATATTATTTTAGTTCAGCCCAAGTAGTGGCTTACTCTCAATTAGAAGAGTTGTAAATATTTGAATTAAAGGGTCACTTTTAAACCCTGTTTCTGACTTTGTAGTTTTTCAACACTAAAGGACATAGCCTAGATCTGCTCACTGTCCTCTACATAAGGTTTCACAGCTTATGCTCACGAAGAGAGTCCAGAGATTGAAGGAGAAATCTTACAAAGTTTCCATTTCTGACTTTAATTCTTGGGAAAATTTACAGCATATCTTGTGAGAGCACTTTGAGATATTATCGTGAAAATTTCGCATCAAGAAACACGAATCTTACGTCAAAAAAGGCGAATTTAAGAAGTCTTCTGCATCTAATTATAGTTAGAAATTTAATCAGAATTTTGAGTTTGACTCTACAAAATTATCTAAAATGCTTTTTTCATTGGTAAATTGGATTTTCTTGAAGCTTTTGACATCCACAAAGATTTAACTTGTTTAGATAATGATTTCAATTCCAACCGAGTCCTTCCTTACGCTTTTAAAATTCTATTAACTTAGATTTTCAGTTTTCGTTACTACACTGGTTATCATAAATTAAGGAAAAATCACAAAAATCATGATTACTGAAAACGTTATATGTAGAATTTTATGAAACTTACCCACAATATACAACACATAGTAAGGTATCAAACAACATAAAAAGAAATTACCAGACAATTATGGTAGTATAGAAATTAGCACATGTATAAAATGAACAAATCGAAGGTGTCAGTTTGCTATAGGAAAAGTACCTTCAATGTGGAATATGATCGCCTCTAGAAGCAACACAGCACATACAGCGATGTGTGATGCTTTCAATTATGCGGTCTATCAGCTCCATAGGAAGCGAGAGGCATTGCTTTTGCAAAGCAGTTGCAAGCGCGGCAAGGGTCTGAGGGGGCGAATTAAGAGCAGCTAGACGTCTCCCTAAAGCATCCCAAATGCCCTCGATAAGATTCAAGTCAGGGGATCGAGCTGGCCACTCCATGCACATAATTGTTTCCTGTTGAAGATAATCATCTACGATGCGAGCCCTGTGTGGTCTTGCTTTGTCATCCTGTAACAGGAAAGCATCACCTATTGCCCCGACATATGGGCGCATATAAGCATCAAGGATGTCACCTCTATAAACCTGAGCATTCACGGTTCCCATTGGAAAGACATGGAGGTCTGTGCGTTCACTCAAAGAGATGCCACCCAAAACACAGATACTGCCTCTTCCGTATGCATCTCTTTGATGGAAGTTTGACGGATGATAACGGGTTTCATATTTTTTCCATATCAAATAACGTCTACTATCGCTTTCTAGACTAAACTTGGACTCATCCGTAAAGAGAACAGCCTTCTATTGAACAGACGTGCAGTGGTCATGTTGTCGTGCCCACTGCAAACGGTTCCTCCTATGGCGTGACGTGAGCGGCACGCAAATGGGTCGTCGCCTCGCATACAGACCACCTTCGTGAAGCCTTCTGTGCACAGTTGACGTTGACACCAACCTTCCGGTGGCTGCAGTAAGGGAGAATCTAAGAAGAGTCGGAGTAGCGGTTCTATTCCTGTGTGACATAATGTCAAATATCGGTCATCGGCGTTCGTCGTAGCAGTTGGCCGCCCTTGGCTGAACCTCCTAGATGCCGAATCTGCGGTTTGAAATTGCCTCAAGTTTATGAACCACAGAAGGACTCACATTTAGCCATCTGGCCACTTTTGTTTGACATTGTCCTTCCTCTAGTCTCCCAATGGCTCTCCATCGTACTTCTCAAGACAAATGATGCCTGGAGATCATTGTTACGAATTGGCTATCTTAGATTTCTGATGTCACTATCACAGTGAAATATGTGGGCTTGCTCTCAAACATGGGCTTTTATGTTCTTCGGAGATGACGTATTCCGAGTGCAGCGCCACTAATTTGCATATTTACTCAGCTGCTCTTACTAGCAACATATTCAAATTTTACATGGTTTTGCTTATTTTTGAGGTACTTATCGCTATTTTTGTGATTTTTCCTTAATTTATGATAACCAGTGTAACAAGAAGGTAGTAGCAACTGCCGACAGTTGCTACTACCTTTCTTGTTTATTTATTTTGGGTATAAATACAACCGTGGTGTATTTATACCCAAAATGGTGGTAACCGTAGTGTAGTTCAATTCAGCTGTTTAAATATGATCGCCGACTCGGCGAATTTCTAGAAGTTTCTGGAAAACGTATTTTCGAAGCCCTAGGAGCGATGTTTTCTGAAGCTTCTAGAAGATGGGACAATTCTCTATGAATGGATGCTTTGAGACGTGATAGTCAGTTACGTTAGAGACTTGACTTAGTTCAATGTGGTTCAAAGCGATAGCTAAGTAAACTGTGAATTAAAGATAGTGCTTTGACGTTTGGTTTGTGAATGATATTTGTGAGTGAATTTGAAATATTTCTAGTATGTTAAAAGGGATATGTCTTACCTCTGTGTTTGTCTTGAGCTGTTTACAGCTGTTCAGTTTTCCGCGTGTTGTCATTTATTGCAATAAATTAACAATTTCTGCTTGCTCATCTGGTATAATTATTAAAAAGATCTCGTCGAAACTATAACTCACAATAATACATATGAGGTAAGGAAGGGTAACCAATAATTGCGAATTCGATACCAGTAAGTTAGATTATTTGAATATGGCATTGCACACAAGGGCTACCTATCTAATGGGAGGATACCTTCTTGGAGGTCTCTCTAAAGGATACTGGCTTGTTATACATGGAGAAAACCACAAGATTCAGCCGTGCAGCCAGCTCGAACTACAAGTATTTAGTACTACAAGTATTTAGTAACTATTGGTCCACTGGTGGGGGCTACAAGAACGTAATTATTTTATAAAAAGTGTGTTTCTGGCATTTAAAATATTGAGTTTACTCAAATGATATGCACAATAATAAGCAATCTGGACAAGTATAGAAAGCCCCACGGAGAACTTTCTAATGGGACATTTTTCGTGTATGTACTTAGCGTTTTCTTGTGTGTTTTGGGATCATCAGTTGATAGATCCTACCTGGAGAATTTTCGCACAGGTGTGAATAAATTACCAGCACAGAAGAAGGATGAAAAGTAACCCTTTATTAATTCAAAGTTAAACAAAAAGGCACGATCTTCGTGCTTTACAAAAACACCGTCAACTTGCAGTGAAACTTAAACGTAGACTATAAATCAATTCAAATCTAAATTAGAATAGTGCTGGATTAACACGTTGAGTTACGTCTAACAGGTTGACTCACAAAAACCTAACAGGCGTGACGATAAACCGAAATGGCCAAGAGGCTTACTAGCCTAACAGCGAGATAGCAACGAAACGTACGCTGGCTAGCGAAAACACGCTCTGAATAAACTCAGAAATTCACCCGTTTAAATATTCACTTCACCTAACTTTAAATTTACGTCCTAGCGAGAAAATACTATGGGAAGTTGAGGAGTTCAGGAAAGGTATCAAACCTGAAATAAATTTGTTATGCAAAATAAGGGAAACCCTACATGAAAAGGAAAGTTTCTTCAACTAAAAATAATTGGTTCGAACAAAGTAAGGTCTTTACAGTACAATACATGAAGGCAAATTCGAACCTTATCAATTTTCTTCAATCCATCCTAGTAAAATTGATAGATTTAAAAAGTTTTAAATTTTCTTTTAAAAAATAAGAGATCACTTTATAACTGACAGTCATTAGACAAACTAAAGCTGACAGAGTTTAATTCGTGCTTATATCTAACTTAAAGAAGAAAAAGCAAAGGTTTAATATAAATTAGAAATTTAACAATTGAATTATTTTTAACTTGAACCTATAAAGTAAAACTTACATAGACATGAATTGCTTAAACAATTTCATTTCGCTTCTCATTTTAGAAAACTTGGTCTTTTGGCCTAAGTTAACGGGTTATATGAAATGTCTAATTTAACATAAAAATAAATTCACATATTGCCGTCACATTAAGTATTAATTACATACGTATATTTTTCAGTTCGTCAAAAGTATGAAATACGCAATTCAGATTTTTTCGGTTTGGAAATTAGAGCGACACAAAACTTTCACATTTATTTTTCAGATCTGTATTCCACAGCAGTGTTTAACTTATGAGAAATCTAATCTCACATTACTTTCATTTTGAGAAAACAAAGCTCCAAGATTTGTTATTCGAACAAAGTGACATGCATTATTACGAACTGTGAATAAAAAGAGACGCAGTTGTATTCCAGTAGCGCATAGAATCAACATTTTTCTCCTGCCATTTTACGCGAAATATACCCCCATCCATTTATCACAAATGATTTACTACAAATTCAGCCAAGACAGCAAGTAGTTTTTTATATTATGTTCAATAAATGCATCATCATCAACGCTAAGGTGAAATTCTAGGTATTGGCTTCGCAGTGCAAAATAACAAAGAGCTAGGATTTGGAAGAATATTCCCAGAGAAAAGACCATTCGTCACATTTCCAGAACAATAAAGATATTCAAAAGTTACAAAGGAGAACGAAAAGTATTACCTATCTGTTTTTGTTCGTCGTTGCTGGTAGACGTTTATCTGCAAGCACTTACGTTTTTATGAGGTCTTTGTAATTTTTTATGCTCTCTCATGAAAATTTGTTTCCATTTTTCAAAAGAAATTGCTTTTTCGGAGAGAATAAATTGAAATATACATTACGAAGTATTTTCCTCCCCTCAAAAGGAGAAAATACATAGTCATAAAATATCAGTAGATACCCCAGGTAAGGAAAGCTAACTTAGATTATGGCAATGCTCAGGAAGGATCTGTAACCAATGTGAGAAATGTGTCACTGGCCAAGGGCTTTATAAGAAGAATTTTTGTTATTTATGTTACACTGGAGACCAACTGAGAAAAAAATTCCTCATAACCAACTCGCGTTTTCATGAGTTCAGCTTAGCACAGCATTAGCAGAGTTTAAAAATTTTATATAGAAAATCTCTGATGTCTTTGTAATAAAGTTATTAGTTGTATTATTCTTCAGACTAAACTGAAACGGGTAGTTATTATTATTGTATCTTATTAAATTGCTTCGAAACCCATGAGGCTATCTTCCTCGGCCTTAATGCCTTTTCTTATGGACTGTCTAAATAAGTGCATTATCTCGTATTTACACTGAAAACGTGAAAAAGCACAAGAAACGCTAGTGAAATATTTCCTAAATTTAGACTAAATATTTCATTAATTATTTCCTTAATATGCAGAGATTTCAGTCGAATCTAGTGTACCCTTTTCAGATTGTTCTTGTGAAGTAAAATATTCATACTGGTTTTTCTTAAAATGCATAAGACCAATATCTTTTTCGCTAGTTCTAGAGATGCAGAAAGTAATTATTTTAGAGGACGATTTCATTATTTTTTTCACAACGGCTTAATTATTTTTTCAGGATGGCTTCTGAAGTCTAATATATGAATCAACAGAGTGTGAAGCTTCACTCAAAAGATAGAGATAATTTCGTAAGAGAAAGGTTTCTTTCCCTGCAATTCTACAGCCAGCCAGTGGTCGAATAAATAAGTTTGATTGGTCTGACTGCAGGGAAATTTAGTGGTTTTTTACCATTGTAACGTAATTTTGAGCCAGGTTAAGAAAAGATCCCAATCAAACTGGTAAGAAATATTAGAAAATGTATCATATCATGTACAAAATGTGATGGCATGAGACATGTGATGGCATGTACTTTATTGGAATTTACTTTATCTTTCATTGTACGTATGAGGTACTTCCGTATTTACATGTAAATGAAAATTCTTTTACTGAGGTACTTATCACATACTCATTTTATGTTTGGATGTAAATGAAAATACTTTTACTGGGGTATTTACCATACGTTTATGATATACGTATAATAAATTTGCAGTTCATGGTTTTGTATACTTATATAAAAGATTTTTTACTTACAAGAAATGTTTTCTTACATGAAAAAGTGTTTCTTTAAGTAAAGGAATGTGAACCTGAAACTAGTTAATGTAAACATTCAAAAACATCCATTTGAAGAAAATATTTCTATAGCGAAGGAACTACACCCGTATCTAATTCCTTATCCCCCCTTCATCTTGATGATCAGGGTATTATCTTAGGAGTATCCGAAAAATATTTGTACATTTATAACCATAATTTCCTTTGGAACTTTACAAATATGAAAGGTATTACGGAAATAGGTTATTTTCAGAATCCTTTGATATAGACAGTGAAGACTGAGAAACGGCATAGTGAACAGTATTGATTCAGTTTTGAGATACAGTGGGAGAACTTAAGGAATATAACATTTTAGGATTGGATGTTAATAATATGTGATCACATTTTGTTTTTAAAATGCATATGAAATAGAAGCTTTTTGTGATTCTACTTTTTAAAATCCTGCTGTGTTTGTTTGTACTAAAATTTTAATTAGAATTGTTAAGATGATATAAAACTATGTGATACTATGACTATTCGTATATCATAGACATTTGTACTATTCGTATATCATAGACATTCACTTATCCTGTTGTTATTTCCTAAACCATTTTCTTAGCTTTGAAAGCACATTCGCGTTTCGATTCTTTCGTAAAGGGAAGAAAACAACAAGTCTAGTTAAAGAAGCGGGAAACAATCTGATAGAAAGAAAAATATGCTAGTTTGTAGAGTCATTAGGAGGTTTTCGAAGCAGGATTCATGAAAAATGAGCAATGCCCTCGCCAGGACTCGAATCTCGGACCTCTCGAATACACGCCGAGTGTGCTAACCTTTACACCACGAAGGTATGTTAAGAAGGCGGGAGAAATACCTTATAAGTTAAATATATTTGGGAAATAATATAAATGTTAATAATAAAATAAAAATTTCTAGGAAAGAGGAAAAAACTGAGATAAATTGGAATAGTAGCAAAATATGTAGTAAAAAAATTACAAATATAATAAAACATTAACCAGAAAAAAGGTTGAACGAAACAGTTTTTCAAATGAACTCTTATTAAAGATGAAATTAATTACCAGAATTCTTCATTAGGCTATTCGTATATCATAGATGCATCACCAGATCAGGTAAAAATGCAAAAAAATTTAAAAGTTTGCACCTTTTTGGAGCTATATTCTTGTAACTCATGTTCTTAGATTATTTGATTTAATGCCAAAATAAATCATAAGAACTAACAATTTTATTGTTATTTCTGCACACCTACTGATATTAGCGGCCGAGCGATAAAGACGCTGAACACTGGTATTTCGGTCCGGTTCGAATCCCGCGAACGGGCTGGCTGCATGGGCGTTTTCGTGGTTTTCCCCATGTGTAACGTGTATACGAGCCAGTTTCCCTTAGAAAGTCCTCCACGAAGGCATCCCTCCCCTTAGGCAGATAGCCCTCGTGTGCTTTACCATAAATGGATAACCTAACCTAACCTACTGATATGTAAGATAATTCCAAAAAAAGTTGCAATGGTTTTGATTCATATGAAAATTCAGAATTAAATATTATTCATGTAATCGCATTAAGTAAATAATTTCTACTCGAAATATTATATTATAAATTATGCTTAAACTAGATTAAAAAGATTATGCTGAATTATATTTTACATCTAGTATCCATATTTATATTATTTTGCCGTTGCAAAATACTTAAAGGCTTAATTTATGCTTTTGTAGCATTTTTGTAAGATTTGAAATCTTTAATAGAAACAAAGAAGACTGTAAGGAAAAACAAAAGTGAAATTTAGTTACACTAGTAGTATATCAAAATAACCACATGTTATAGACAAATATATACAATATTTACAGGCAGAATGGGATGAAAAAGAACGAAAATATTGTTGTGTCTTTGAAAGCGCGAAATGTGAAGGAACATGTAGTTAAAACATCTGTAACTGAATTCAGAGCTGCTAAAGTACTACCTTATACTAACAGGCGACTTGAAAACAAGAAATCGATCATTGCATTCATAATTACTCTTGCTAAATATTTGTGTTAAAAGCAAATAAGTTCATTGATACCGTAATAGAAATGCATTTCTTACATATTAAAATAATTGAAAATAAAATCACTTAAGAGCAAACGTAAAATAATATACATTTAATATACCGCAAACACCTAACTTTCAGAAACTGGAATCGAATCAATTTACGCATTTTCAGGAAACATTTGTACACATAAGTTGTACATAAGCTATCTAAAGCTTATTTTAGTCTTAAATGAATGAGCTGTAACACAAATATGTGCTGTTCTGTAAAGAGTTGATTAACGAAACCTCCGTAACTATATTTTTGGGATAAATGCAGTTAGATGAGAAAAATTTACTAACTGTAAAATGTTCCGACGTAAATGTTCTTGTAGAAGAAAATTATTTTTTTCAGTTAATTTCTAATTTTGGCTTTTAAAAAGACGTAATAGGAATTTCTGCTATCAAAGGAAACTGTTGCCTCAGGTTAAACGGATTTTACCTGTATTTCCTTCTTTCTTCTCAGGTGAAGACTTTGCTTAAATTAAGAAATGGTGCACTTTCAGCTAAAATAAGCGCATTTTCTAAAACTTCTAATTCTTCTAAATCAAACAAAAGTTACATGTTAGTTATTATGCACTAGAGGTAAATTGAATACCACGGAATAGAATAACTAGGCTAAATGGCGCACTTACAACTACACAGATTCTGTAAGGTATTTCTCCCGCCTTCTTAGCATGCCTTCGTGGTGTAGTGGTCAGCGCGCTCGGCGCGCATTCGAGAGGTCCGTGGTTTGAGTCCCGGCGAGGGCATTGCTCATTTTTCATCTCTCCTCTTGGAAATAACCTAATGACTCTACAGTGGCGCCCGAACTAAAAAAGGTGATGGATGATGATTATCCACCACCAGGATTTGGCGATTAGGTCCGCTAATCCCCAGTCACCCTTTAAAAGGGGGAGTATATAAGGTATTTCTCCCGCCTTCTTCGCATGCCTTCGTGGTGTTGTGGTCAGCACGCTCGCCGTGTATTCGAGAGGTCCGTAGTTCAAGTCCCGGCGAGGGCATTGCTCATTTTTCATCTCTCCTGCTTCGAAATAACGTAATGACTCTACAATGCTTACATCCACATTTCACAGTTACACATCTCAGCCTATTACATATATTCAAGATACTTAAATTATAAGCGATTGAAACTTTAAGCTATATATTCGTAATTTATAAAAAGGAAGAAATATTTCTCCCATTTATTCTCAGATTATAATGCATAAAACAATTCTTTTAATAAAGAAAGCGGATAAAGAACGTCCTCGCAACTGCTAAATAAGGTAACTTCTTAATACAGAACAAAATTGAATGTGATATTTTTAACACTAAGTCCTAACAGTAATGCTGCGACACATATTTCAAGAACGTCACCTAAAATATAAAAACAGTGAACCTCCAGTATTAAAAAAAAGCGAAATTCGTACCATCCATTTTCATGTAAGTATAGCGGTTAATGGCTTTTAAATAAGAAAGTCGGAGCGAACTGAGTTTTTTAATGCCGTTGCTGGTCGTTCGTTGAGCAAGAAAAACTCTGATTGCCTTCGCCTTCTTTTTTGTTTTGTTTGCTGATGGCCGATTAGGTTTTTGTTTGTGGCTTTATTTGTCGAAGCTCTAGAGCAGATAAGTCAAAAATCAATTTGTTGTATTATGTGCTCGAAAGAATTTCGAGCAATATGAATAAATATGTTGTTTGAAAGAAAAAAACTGACTAGGCAAAACTGCATGGAAAGCCTACAGAAAAACTTGAAATAACTTTCATTTTCGTTCTTTTCTTTGACAAAACGGAAAATTCTGCGAAGAAAACGGTTTTTTCAGAGTGGAAAAAACATTTTCTTCATTTCATCCCTCGATTTCATGCTATTTTATGTGAACGTTGTCATGATATACATTACGCTTGGCGTTGTTGTATTGCTTTTAGCGGAATGTTTTTTAGTGTCTTTCAAGTATCCATTACGAGAATGTGCTCACCTAAATAACAGGCATCCTTGGAGAAAAACGAAATTGCGATGGGTGGGTCTTTTGGGCAGAATGGCTATTATATTTTTGCTTTTATTGCCGTTGAAAACAACTAAGTGTTGTACATGATTGTTTTAAACTATTAAAGGATACTTGATTGTCTTAGTATGCGGATAAACTTTAAGTTGTAGCTTAATATATTTTTGTATTTCAGTAACAAATATGACCTGATTTCTAGTAATAAATTTTACGTGATTTCTGACAGAAATTAAGAGTCTGAATTCAGGTTAAAAATGTGGTCATTTTTATAATAGTTATAATATATAATTTTTAAATAAAAGAAAATATAATTTTGTTCCCAAAATTTGAAACTTCTAAGTGTACACGCTTATGTAAGCTTATACGTTTGTAAGGTTTATCCTAATTTCATTAACAGTTATTTTAAGTTATGCTTCTTTCTTATCTATTCTAGCTTCATCTTACAATTTCCTACCAGAATGTAATTTCAGAAACGCGGTGAATGCAAATGAGTAAGAGTACTATATAAGTCGATGTTTCACCGACTTCGAAAGAGAGAGTCTGATTTCCTGACTAGCGCGCGTTTGCCCTTTGGCTACGTCTCTCTTAGATATTACTACTCATTATACTCTTAGATATTACTTTAGGCCGTTGCTTGGCTTCGCCGATTTAATTGATATTTAGGGGCCAACTGCTTAGAATCCTGGTAGCTTCGGTTATATCTTTGAGTTAGCTTTAGTTAAGCTTAGTTAATTTAATTTGATAATTATTTAAGCTCAAGCCCAAGTGGAATCTTTGTGTATACTCCGAGTTAAGAGTTGATTGTATTTATTCTGAGAAATAAAGGGTAGTTATTTTTGCGAAAGTCTTAAGCCTTCTTAAGTCTTACGTATTTGTTCACACACTTAAGCGTTTATGCGCTTACTAGTGTTTAGTAGGGTTCAAAGTTTCGAGCACTGAATTAAGTAAGTCAAACCACACATTTGGCGCCCGAAGTTGGTCTTAACGAACCATGCCGCTAGGTAGTGAAGATTTCTCGTTGACCCCTCTCACTTTTCATTTCCCTCAGGCACAGCCAAACCCCATGGACGGATTCGGATTCATTATGGAAACTATGAGAGCGGCAATGAAGCCAGCAGCAACGTTTCTTGGAAGAGGATCCGTAATGACCTTCCTGGAGCAGCTGGATTTACACTTCACATCATATCCTGTAAACCAGTCGCAAAGAATTATCATCGCTACGTCGAACTTAAAAGGTCTAGCCTCAGCTGGTACAAGAATACTGGCAAAAGTTTGTTTAGGTGTCCAGGATCCGAAACGTACACTTGGGATAATTTTAAAAATTCGCTAATAAAAGCATTCTCATTTGTGAGAGACCGCGCAAAACTCGAATCAGAATTATTCAGTAAATATCAAACTAATTTTGACGAATTAGCGGACTTCATGTTAGGGAAGGTCCATATTGTCAAGTTATTATATCGAAAATGGACCGACAAAGAAATTATTGAAATAATATCGCCGTGGTTGCTTCCGTCATCCAGGACTTTCTTGAAGTTAGAAATCCGCAAACGCTGGCAAGCTTATTCGAACTAGCTGTCAAAAAACAGAAACGCGCGTGCGAACAACTTTAGGCAGTATTCAAGGTTTCACGCTCAAACGAAACCTCAAGATCAGCAGAATTCCTATTGGCAAGAGGGGAAGGTCGTAAGGCGAGATAAGAAAAAAGCCGGTCAGACCAAGGCGTGGGGAAATAAAAAAAAGCTTGACCAACGGATAGAACAGAAAATTTAAACTAGTCACGGTGACCAGAAAGAGGGTCAAGTCACCGTTTGGGAAGAAAAATTCCTCAGAAATCAAACTGAATACGGTAGTCGTACAAAATTTGGCCTTGCCAGAGATCCATATATTACTGAACGACGTCCCTACTTCCGCCCTACTGGATACCGGGGCTCAATGCAGCTTCCTGTGGCAAGACTTTTTTAAAAAGCATTTTCGTCGTTATAGATTGTCTAAGACGACGGGACAACGGATGATTGCTGCCCCAGGCAAACAGTGTGTCTGCTTGGGAAAAGTGGAGCTGCGTGTTCAAATAGAGAACGAGGTGCAGAAAATAAATTTCATAGTGGTGAAGAATTTGTTAACCGCAGTCATTTTGGGGGTTGATTACTTACGAGCAGCTAGCGTAAAAATTAATTTTAAAGCTTCTACTTTACAGGTCAAGATGGATAAAGTGGTCGAACAAGCCGCAGTGCCGGAACTTGAGTTGAATCACCTCGAAGAAGGAGAAAAAGAGAAAATCCAAGAGTTGGTAAGAAACTTTTTTCAGTTATTTGACGAGAAGCCTGGATTCTGCCAGATTGTATCTCGCACTACTGATACTGGTAGTGAGCCCCCAGTTCGGTCTAAGCCGTACAGGTACGACGGTGTGAAGGAAGAGATTCTCGAGCAACACATTAAGAAAATGCTGGAAAACAAGATAATGACGCCAAGTACCAGCACCTATGCCAGTCCAGTAGTTTTGTGCAAGAAGAAGAAAGGACTGCCACCCGCAGATCCGAATGTGTGGAGATTCACAGTTGATTACCGAAAATAACGATATACCCCACAGATCCCCTCCCGATAATAGAAGAAATTATAAGAAAAATTCAGTCGACTAAATATATGACCACCTTAGACCTGACGTCAGGCTATTTTCAAATTGCAGTAAAACCCGACCATGTGGAAAACACAACTTTTATTACAAAGTCAGGCGCGTAGGCCTTTTTGAGAATGCCGTTTGGCTTAAGCGGAGATCCGGCTAAATTTCAAAAACTTATGGATATTGTTTTAAGGCCAGTCTTGGGCAAAAGTACAGTTATCTATCTCGATGATATTATTGTGACAAGCGAAACTCTAGAGGAACACATTAAACATTTAGAGAAAGTTTTTACATTATTAAATGAGGGGGGCCTAATTTGCCGCCAGGGAATTGAGTTACCTCAGCTATAAAATCTCGAAGAACGTTATTGAGACTGAGAGCTCTAATATTTTAGCGATTAAGAGTTATCCACCTCCAAATACAGCCAAGAAGTTATTCTTTTTGGGAATGTGGATACTCTATGAAAGATTTTGCAAAGATAGTTGAATCCTTTTTGGTTCTTAAATGAAAAAAGGCGAGGTTCACATGGGCGAACACGGCGTTTGAAGAACTGAAACATGCCTTAATAAACGCCCCTGTTCTTAAATTCCCGGAAGAGGATCAAAACTTAGAAATTGCAGCAGACGCGTCAGACTACGCAGTTGGCGCAGTTCTTTATCAAAATGGGAAGCCAATAGCCTTTTTTAGCAAAACGCTCAATCAAACTCAACGAAACTATACCGCAACTGAGCGGGAAACTCTCATGGTCCTATTAGCGGTGCAAAAATTCCGCGTTTACTTCGGAAGTGCCCGACAACTGAGTATTCAGATCACGCGGTAGTTGGTCACCTGTACTCCGGTAAAAATCTTTCGCCCCGCCTCATGCTTTGGACACTAAAACGGCAAGAGCCGCAATAATAAAATAATAATAAATAATAAATAATAAAATAATAATAAATAATAAATAATAAAATAATAATTAATAATAAAATGCACGCGGAGGAAAGCAAATGTAGTTGCGGATACATTATCAAGAATAAAGATCTTTGAAGGCGGAAATACAATTAAATGTACGATGCTAACTGCGAAAACAATTGAATCCCGTGAAACAATAATTGCCGAATTAAAAACGGACCTAGAGTTCAAAGACATTTACGCTTATCTGAAAGATCCCGAAAATTTTGATCTCGAATTTTTTTTTTGAATTCTTGATCCCGAAATTTTGTAACATGTAGACTTAACGGCTATTCGCAATAGGGCGGTCCATTATGAAATTATTCATAAATAAGTTGCTGTTTTACACGAAAACAGCCAAAGATAATCAAGAGTAGCAGCCGGTAGTCCCAGTGAGTCTACGCTTAAATATTTTAGAGGAGCTCCATGACTCGACATTAGGAGGCAATCTCGGGGTTAGGAAAACCCTGCAAAGGGTCCGCGAAGCGGTGTAGTTTCGGCAGTTGTACAAAGTTGTGACAGCGTATGTCACGTCATGTCACTTGTGTCAATTAATTAATGACGTTAATTACAACCCGGCCGGGTACTTAAATAGCATAAAAACCACTTTTCCAAATGAATTGGTTGGCATTAATTTGCTCGGTCTTTACCCTAGAACAAAAAATTAATAAAAATAGATACTTGTTAACCATTGTGGATCATTTCTCAAAATGGGTGGAAATAATTCCCCTTATACGAGCTTCAGCAAAAATAGTAGCAGATTCGTTTCTAAATAAATATATTTTAAAATACGGCGCCCCAGTAAAAGTAATATAAGATAATGGTAGGCAATTTGTAAGTAAGTTATTTGAAAATCTTTGCTTAGGCCTTGGCATAAGCCATCTGAACATGGTACCTTATAGACCGCAATCGAATGTTGCGGAACGCATAAATAAGACTATAATTAAAATTCGTGGATATGTTAAGAATTATCATGACCGTTGGGACTAAATTGAAGGATATCGAGGAAATTATTAATGAGGCCATCAAAAATTCTGATGCGGCAAGGGAGAAACAGAAGCTGTATTACGAAAGAAATAGACGTGATATAGAATATACGGTCGGTCAAAAAGAGTTAAGAATCAAACATTCGTTATCATCTGCACCCGAAAATAGGGTAACCAAATTTGAGCTGAGGTTTGATGGGTCAATCATCATCGAAAAATTCAAATTTTCTATGTTTTATTTAAAGGCAGAAAATGGCCAGCAAACAATTGCTAATGTGGAGCAGCTTAAACCGTACTACAGTCGTACGGATTTTCATGTTCTAAAAGATATATTACAGGATCCTGGGAGTGGGTCAAGAACATTGATTTCGCCATCGCCTAGCAGGGATCCCCCAGCAACAAAAAGAAAATAAGCGGAAAATACTAAAGAAAGTTCCGCGAATCGAACGCAGCAGCAGCCACAAGATTCAGGCTCAGCGAGAATGAAGGAAACAGCCCCAGGGAACGTTAAAGCCAAGGTCCACGAGAGGAAAACGGACCGCGGATGCAAGAACCATTCCGTTTCAGGAAACCAGGAGAATCAAGCAAAGGTTTAAAAATCCAGAGGAAAGATCCGGCTACTACAAGGCAAAGAGGAGGCCAGAGTACCAGAACCCTCAACCGACTAGAAAAGCAGGCCAATTCAATGCCAGAGGAAAGAAACGAAAGGAGGGTTCGGAAGTGAACACCAGCTGCCCAAGAAGACTGAAAGTTCAAAATTTAAGATGTCCGACTTGGCAAGAATTCTGCGGGAAAAGAATGGAGGATCATAGAAACCAAAAATATAAGTGAAAATTTTCCTTCTTTACTATTTTGTATTGAAAGTTCGATTTATTTCATGTTGTTTAAACTTGCTAAATACTTTAGCAGTAAGAAAGTGAATAAGCAAGTTTGCGAGAATGTAGTTGTAACTAGCTTTTAAACAGAAAAGATTTTTGAATTCGCAAGTTGGCGAGAATTTATTTTGCAAATACGTTTTTGAGAATTCTCAAGTTGCGAGAAACTAATTTGTGAATATTTTTAGTCGAAAGACTTAAATCTAAAATGTGTTAACTTAAAGAATGATTGTAGCAAAAGTTTGTAAATTTTGTATAGCAACTATAACGAATGATGTAAAATGAATTTTAAAATATTCCATGTTAAAATGCTCTATTGAATGTAGAAATGCTAATATCAGCTTTAAAACTATTATAAAATTAAACTTGTATAAATGTAATTTTTGGTCAGGCATGACTGTAAAATACTTTGTATAATAAATGAATTGAAAGAAAGTATAGATTGAATGTGTTTAAAGTTGGGCTCTCCAGGTTTCACTTAAGAGTTTAAATTAAGCTCTATTTTAGAACATTAGAGCTAGTTTTGTGTTTAAGAAGTCTTCTAGGTCTTGTGTGTCAAGTTTTAACAAATAAGTAGTTGTTGTTTATGTGGTAGAGTAGTGCACTGATACACAACATTTACAGGCTCAAATTCACTCAGAACAATTTCTGGAGAGCGTGGGGTGGAGAAGAAGATTAAATTTGGTATGAATGAAAGGTGTTTGAGGGACAAAAATAATTTCAATAAAGAGTGCTGATAACGAAAGTGGAAATTGTGTGTGAAAGAATACCACTAACATTGCTACCTTCCAGATAATTTGTAGAAGGACCAAGACTGAGTAAACCTGTTCAACAAAGAAGCAGATGTTTGTTCCCAGTCAGTTTGTAAAATAATGAATGTAAAATTCTTAGTATAGGTTTCGAAATTGTTGACAAGTTGTCCCTAAACAGGAAAAGTCTTAATGATGAATTCAAGAAAGCACTATTGCTACAAGTTAAGCTTGTTTAGCTCTAAGTTAAGCTCTAAGTTTACTAAAGTTAAACTTTGATGAAAAAGAGTTTTGTAGAATTTACGCTCTTAAATAAGGTCGTTTTGAGACCTTATCCTTCGAGTAGTTAAATTCTGGTGGGGAAAAATGTAAGGTTCATCCTAATTTTATTAACAGTTATTTTAAGTTTTGCTTCTTTCATATCTATTCAAGTTTCAGCTTACAATTTCCTACCAGAATGTAATTTTAGAAACTCAGTGAATGCAAATGAGTAAGTGTACTATTTAAGTTGATGTTTCACCGACTTCGAGAGAGAAAGAGAGTCTGATTTCCTGACTAGCGCGCATTTGCATTTTGGTACGTCTCTCTTAGATATTACAGCCTGAGTAAAAACTTTAAGGCCAGTAAAAATTTTTGAGAAAATGGAAACATTTAAACTGAGGAATTAAAATACCATTTGATTGATAATTATTGAGCTTAAATAAAAGTAAAAAAAGTAGAAAAATTAATTTGCAGATATTTTATTCTTAGAAAATATTACAGAACACATAGATGAATATTTGAGCCTGAGTAAAAACTTTAAGGCCAACATAGAAAATAACATATAAGAAAAAAATTACAAATTCTTAGAAGGTTGTGTAGGAGCCATGTCTTCGAATTACTTCAAATATTCTTCTTTTCATGGATCAAATGAGTTATTGACAAAGGGTGGGGTCGGTTTTATACCATTCATCTTCGATAGTAGATTTCAGCCTGTTGTTGATGTAAAATCTCTCCCATTTGCATAAACTCTTCTTGCTAAGTCACCCCAAAGTTCTCGACTGGGTTGAGGTCAGGTGATCTAGCTGGCCATTTCACAGTTTCAACATTGTTGACTTAAAACCAATTTTTGTGCTGCTACTCGAATGGATCGATGCATTGTCTTGCTGATATTTCCAATTTTCTCCAGCAAAACATTAGCATTTGGCAAAAGATGATTTGTTGAGACCTTTTGGTATCCTTGTGAATTCATTCTACCTGAAACGAATGCAATTGAGCCCACACCATTGTAAGCAAAACAGCCCCAAGTCATGACAGACCCTCCACCTAATTGGTCCTTGGAGAATATTTCTTTTTCATTTCTTATATCATGCCAGTAGAAATTCCAGCCATCTGGTCCATCCAAATTCCATTTTGTTTGGTCAGAAAAAATAATTTCTATCCATTGGTTGTCCCAGGTCATGACTTTCTGGCCAAAGTTCAAACGCTCTATTTTGTGTCTCTGCAGTAACTGAGGCTTAGTCAATTTTGCTGTATAAGTGAACCTTCCAGACCTTCTAATTGTGTTATAAATCGTTTTTTGACAAACTTTTAAACCTGTCGTCGGAATCAGTTTCCTGGTTGAATACTTTCCAGTAGATACAAGTTGGCAAACTCTTCTTTCATCACGCGAGGACAAAGCTTTAGGTCTTCCCCCAGTATTCTTTTTACCATAATTGTCTTTCAATTTAAAAAAATATTTTGACTACAGTCTTTGATCTTCCTATCATTATCGCATTAGCACGATTACTCATTCCTGTTGACAAAGCTTCGATCTCTCCTCTTTCACGATCAGCTAACTTCTTACCCTTCGCCATCTTCAGAAAGATCACCAATACTTCGAAGAAACGTATGACAAATATGAAAATTGCAGTGTTGTCACAAGCTAGTAGTTGCAATAGTAATTACACGATTATATTATATTTATTTTTAAAAAATGGCTGGTGGCCTTAAAGTTTTTACTCAGGCAGAAATACTAACTTTGTAAATAACCATATGTTTCTCATAATTATGTATTTACAAATTATGTTTATAGCATTTATTTATCACCAATGAACTTTAATAATTAATATTATTTGGATCCCTTTTATTTCATTTTACATTTTCTCAAAAATTTTTACTGGCCTTAAAGTTTTTACTCAGAGTTTACTACCCTCGGCCATACTTTAGGCCCTTGCTTGGTTTCGCCGATTTAATTGACATTTAGGAGCCAACTACTTAGGATCCTGATAGCTTCGGTTATATCTTTCAGTTAGCTTTAGTTAAGCTTAGTTAGTTTAATTTCATAATTATTTAAGTTCAAGCCCAAGTGGAGGCTTTGTGTATACTCAGTTAGGAGTTGATTGTATTTATTCTAAGAAAAAAAGGGTAGTTAACCCTTCTTAAGTCTTACGTGTTTGTTCACACACTTAAGCGATTATTTGCTTACCAGTGTTTAGTGGGGTTCAAAGTTTTGAACACTGAATTAAATAAGTCAAACACCACACGGTTTTTACGCAAGTCCATTGTACTTTGATGTAGCACTATCTAAGTGAAAATGATTGTTATGTATTAATATGAGAAATCTTGACATAGATTTATAAAAATATGATTAAAATATCTAGAATCAGATGGATAAATGAACTAAAAAATGAAAAATACACCACTTGGAAAAATGAGCGATAAATACATTGTTGCTTTCACTGTAATCAATATATTTTCACTACAATGCCAAACATGAATGACACGAAATATATCAGTGCATTCTTTGTGTTCAATGTGTCGACATACCTTTGCTGAAAATATTTTGCTGTTTATATCGGTACTAATAAAATCTAAAGACTTTAACGCGAGTGGCTGTTGCTCCACAACGAAGGATAATTTATGGTTTTAGAGTGCAGTTAATGCTTTTATCTTCCCATTTCTTTCATGTTAGAACGAAAACTAAAATATATTTAAGATAAAAGGCTTATTAATGTTTAAGACAAAAAGATTACTATTCATTCTCTTACTGTACTTATAAATAATTAAATTGCGTTAAGGGAATTGAATTTATGTTTTAGAGTTTGTGGCAAGTGTGATTAATTAAGAGACTGAAGCAGAAACTATCCATGTCTTCGTTACTAGAGAGTAAAAAATTTCATTTTTGTCGGCTGTTTGTGGCAGTCTTATATTCAAACTGCTTATTTTACTTTTAATTATTGATTGCAAAAATGTCTTCGGCTCAAACTTGCTTGTAAATTTACCACACCGTTGATCTAATTCATGTAATCATTTAGAAATGTGAACGAAATTTATAAATTGTTAACTATGATGCATCTGTAATTTCAACTACGTCACATGACTTTTAATAATAGTTAACAAATTAAAGAAATTTTTGCAAATTCGAAATATTTTGTGATTACCAGAAACTTTTCTTTAAAAAAGGAAAAATAGTTATAAAATATATTTAATATTAATTTTTTAAATTTTATTTGTTAATTATTTAAAGCAAATTAAGTTGAAAACAGTTATTGCTTTTTACATCACTACTATTACTGATCAAGTGCTTAATGCTGAAATCCACACTGTAGACATTAAGCGACCTTTAATTAGATCTTAGACCTTTAATTGCCTAAGATCCAAGGCAATCACTATTCAAAGGTGTGTGTACTGAACAAAAAAATACAGAGTATGTGAATATGTGTAACATTTTCTTAGAATGGGAAAGCTTCCTGCAGTCATTTGTTTCTAGAGAAAAATACACTATTATATTTCTAACGTTATTATACGAAGAACTGCCACTTACTTACAATTCCAAATGATATAATCCTATGTGCAAGAATAATCTCATTTTGCGCGTTAATTTAATTAAAAATGCGCTTTAATATTTATTTATGCTATTTTGTCATTAAAATATAAGCTAGTGATAAAATAAAATTGTATTTTAAAAATGTTCTAAATATTCTTCTCATTCGCTCTTCATTGATTCAAACGGCTCGACAGGTTTGTTAAGAAAAGTTGCTATATTTATCCCACAGTACTTTTGAAAGTAATAATTTGATATCCTTAAATAATAATTCAACATCAGAAAAAATAATTGGATACAAGTGTTATAATGATTAATATTCAGAGAAAAAAGTGTGAAAAATGTGATCAGAAAGCGAAATTGATGTTGCACAAACAATTGAAATGTTACTGCTGAATAACCATTTGGCTTTCCGAAATAAAAAGCTTATTTGCAAGAGGACATATCGTGAAATTGAATACTTGAAGAGATAGGTTTTCATTTATTCTAGCAAAAGAGAATGGTTCGATCATTCGTTTTTTATTCTTGCTGTGCAAAAGGCAACAACCGTAGTGTGGGAAAGTTCTTGCAATGGGAAATCGATGATCAAAGGTCCTTAGTGGGTTTGTCCTTAAAAACCGGAGGAGATTACGGAACAAAATATCCGAATTGTGTGGGTGAGGGCGTGAAGTGAGAATAAGAGGTGTGTTAGCTGTACCCAGGGCAATTCAGCAAGTCATTATCATTTGTGAGGACACCTCCCAATGTCCTCCTATCAGCTGCCGGGAATGACTTTCTCATTTATCATCCCGGTTCTGTTTTAACGACCTTAACCCGTGGGCATAATGATGTTCCAAGTTCTAGAGTTTGATTTTTGTATAAATGGTTTTAAGAAAGCTAATTTAAAATTTCATCATTCAAAAGTGCCCAGGTCAATTCATCTGTTCGAATTCAAAAGTTTTAGATCATTAAGTTAGCTCAAATTTCTTAAAAATATCCTATGAAAAGCGACCCAATTTATTGATTCAAGAAATCTTTGCTTCCAACATCTGATCCTTAAAAAGTCAGTTTTAGAACACACGAATAAAAATCGTTAAGCCATTTAAAATAAAACAATGGTTTTCCTTTCCGCATCCGTAGTCGAAAGCTGAAAATTTCTGAAATACGAAAATTTGGGCCTAAAATGTCTATTTATGGATATGAATTTAATTCAGAACAAGACATGTATACCAGACTGCAGTTTATATTTAAAATAAAGTTATTATTCATTTTCCCAAAAGAATGGGGAATATAGTCTGAAGTGTAGTTCCGATAGCATAACTTGCAGTCATCAGCGCTGTACCTGTATTACCAAATTAGCGCAGCCCTCTACAAAGTCGGCGCTCTTATGTCGTATGCTTTGCAACTTGCAGTTTAATTTATATTAGATCAAATTTAATTCTAGTATTAACAAATGAATAAGTTAAAAACTGTGATAACTTTTTTACTTACGCATTTAGTTATATGAGTGGATGAAAAGGCAACTCATTAAACACATTTTAATTTATTTTAATTCTAAATGTAATAACTGATGTAATTTAAATAACTGAAAAGCTTGAAATCGTATATATTTAAAGAAGCTAAAGTGGCCTAAATTTAAATACCTGAGTTCTGAAGACGCATCGGTTAGGTTATTTGATACCAAAGCACGCTAGAGCTATCTGCTTAAGGGGAGCTTTGGAATCGTGAAGGGCGTTATAATGGAAACAGGCTCGTAGTCACATTAGATATGGGGAAATCCACGAAGACCAATCACACAGCCAGCCCGTTCACTTAAGATCGAATACAAGTCAAACTTCCAGCATTCAGTAGTCTAAATCACTCAGCCACTGGTGAGACTGAACATTCATCGTTAAGTGACAAAAATGTATATTTATTTTAATACTTCCAGATTTGAATTTCGCCACTTTGCTCACAATCTCGGTTTCTAAATAGTAGAGTATACTACAAGTACTAGTTAAATGCACCTAGTCTTGATTGCCAGTACAAAGAAGTAATTACTATAACAGTGGTTCCTAAAAAATTGAGCTGAAAATTGTGATCGGCTTCTGCTCCGAACTTACTCCGGAAAATATCCCTCGCAGAAAAGTAAATAGCAAAATATAAGCGTAAGGCATCTGAGCCTTTGAAGAGATAATGAAAGTAAATAGCCTTCCGGCTGAAGATTTGTGTAGCCTGCCTATACAAGTACATACAAGAAATCACGTGGTATCATATTCCATGCTTTAATCTAGAGAGCTTCTGTAGAGAAAATCATGCGGTAAAAAATTTTGAACACTGTAAAACGACAACTGACGTGCAGCATATCAGACATTGCTTGTTGTACGGGTTTGACACAGGCAGTACTCCAGCACTAACATGGCGAAGTATTGGTCAAGAGTACGAGAAGGATGTGTTCGACGATAACACATGTCATCATCGCTTTCGAAAATTCAGGAATGGAGAGAGAAGTTGTCAAATTCAACCACAATTCGGAGGTCCATTAGTGGTTTCTCGGCAGGTTCTCGACTAAACTATATACATTGCCCTACATTGAAAATGCAACACTAAGAAGGAGTGATCAGAAAGTGATGAAATTTGGAAAAAAGACAGAGACAGCAAGCAGCAATAAGTGATCCGTATTTCAAAATGATAGTCAGAATACAGAGCGAGAACGGTGTCGGCTCAGTAGGATGCAGGACCACCGCGGACAGCGATGCACGAAGAAACACGTCTAGGCATAGAGTCAATAAGAGTGCGGATGGTGTCCTGAGGGATGGCTATCTATTCCCTTTCAACCATTGGCCTCAGTTCGTCTTCTGAACGAGGCAGGGGCAGAGTCTGCAAACGGCGTCCAATCACATCCCACACATGTTCGATTGGTGACCAGGGAAGCATCTGTATACCTTGTAGAGCATGTTGGCAGATGCGAGCACTGTATGGTCGGGCGTTATCCTACTGAAAAATTGCATTAGGCAGCCCCTGAAGGTAGGGGATTGCCACCAGCCACAGTACATTATCCAAGTATCGTTGCACCGTCATAGTGCCCTGAATACGAGCTAGAGGTGACCTGAAATCGTAGCCAATAGCGCCCCAAACCATTATGCCATGTTGTCTCGCGGTGGGGCGTTCCACAGTTACTACCGGATTAGATCTGTCTCCACGTCGACGCCACACACGTATGCGGCGACTGTCCTTGGATAAACAGAAGCGTGACTCATCTGAAAACACGATGTTTGACCATTCTGTCATCCACATCGCTCCAGTCCGGAACCATTCTAAACGTTGGCGTCTATGCTGTGGGGTCAATGGCAGTCTTCTTAACGGACGCTGTGAGTGCAGGCCACGTTCAACCAATCGATGGGAAATGGTTCTCGTCGACACGGGAACATCCAGAGTATCTTGCACATGCTGTAGAATCGCGGTACAAGTGACTTGCGGAACCGCCACAGCTTGTCGGCGGATGCGTCGATCCACGCGTGCTGACGTCACTCTGCCTGCACCTGCATCCCTCGTTCTTCCCACATTCCCTTGTTCCAACCATGTTCGCCATAGCCGATGCACCGTGCTCGCATCCATGTAGGTATCAGCTGCGATTTGACGTAAGGACCAACCCACCCTTCTCAGTCCGATCACCATCCCCCTCGTAAAATCGTCTATCTGCTCGAAGTACCTTCGTTGACGGCGGCCTGGCATTCTTTCCTATTACACGTATCCTCCGGGACAACAACCAAATTTCTTCGATAATTCGTCTGCCAGAAATAACGACACGAATATTGCCCATTCTGCACGTTTCTTCTCTTATATCTTACTTCAAGTGCGTCGGAGAGCTGGGTATTTTACATTATTTGCATTTAGTTATGCAAATGATGACATGCGTCTACTCTAAAATTTGCATAAATTTCTGACCACTCCTTCTTGGTGTTGAATTTTCAATGTCGAGCAGTGTAGAATGCCTCCCACGTAACTGTTGAAGAATTAGTGAAAATTCGATTCTTAGTCAAAACAGCCGTTAACAGTGAATGAGCGAACTTGGGTTCATCGAAAGGCGGGACCAATGTGTTCCATTCTCTAAAAAGCAACAACAGGTGAGAGCCAGTACCCGTCTTTTTTGCTTTCTCGTTCTAGAAATGAACCAATTTTTAAATGAATTATGACGGCGGATGGAAAAGGGTACCCTATAGTAATGTCAGATATCGAAGGACTATTGTATCACGTATCCACATCAGAAAAAGGACTGCATTCCGAAAAGATTTTGATAAGTGTGTGATGAAATATGAAGGAAATAATCCACTGAGATAAGCTCCCACATAACCAACCGTTAATGTGTGACATCTATATTGCCAAGAGTTAGACAAACTGAGACAAACACTAGTGCATAATCGGCCACGGCTTGTCAGTCGCCAAGGCATTATCCAGAGTGAAAACTCTAGACTTTGGTAAGTTTTACCTCAACCTAGGACTTTGCTCCTTCGAACTGCCATCTTTTTAGAAAGTTACGGAATTCTTTATCCTTTCCGGTATTTTATATGATGCGCAAGACTCAAGAAAAGCTTTACAGGAATTTTTGTATTCTAAACCAGAGGAGTTTTGTACAAGGAAGATGGCAAAACGTCCTACTAAATATTGGTAATCTCATGAATACGTATGTATGTTACATTTCCTTATATTCGCTCTTCTTTTTCACATAAGAAAAAGGACAAGCTTTCGTATCAATCCAATAATTTGTCATTTTTACCCTCGGTGATACATATTTTCTTATAACCTTTCAATCAACATAAAAAAGCTTTAAGTTATGTCCTACAATTACAATTTTTTTAATAAAAATGTTCTTTAAGCTCTTTCCGTAATCTAGTTGGATCTTGAAATTAATATACGAATATGTTTCAAATATTAGTATTATTATGACAAGTATAGCATTTTGAAATGAAATAACAAAATCAAATGAAATATCAGGATACGCAAAAAGTTTTAGTTAAACTGAAATTTAAAATCTTCGATGATGAAAATCAGATTAATTCTTTTAAATACTCATTCCATTGTTACATCTTCTTATTATCTTATATCTTACTTCTTCCTAAGGTAAACGTTATATAAGAAAATTTTAGATAAAAAGCTTTTAATGAGAGAATGAATTTTATTATCTCTTTAAATTCAGTGTAAAGATATTTATATACAGTCTATTCAAGTGAGTGCATAAATATGTGCGAGTACATTTATGTCTGTTAAGAAATCTGTGGAGAATTCTGTTTTAGTAATAACAATATTATACAAATAATAATCTTATATACCTTTTGACAAGTTTTCTTGGAAAATTCCGTATTATAGCTACTTCAATGAAACTGTTACAACATATGAGGCTAGTCGACTGAGACAAAACAAGCACACTGCGTAAAGGAAGGGATGTCTTTATGGAAGACTTGGGCCTTACTTGGAAATTCAGCGGTATTACCGCTTGGCCACTTATGGAGCATATTATGCTGCGAGTTCGGAAAAGTACTTCAGAGATTATTATTAGAGTAGAAAAAATTTTGCAAAGTTTACATTTACTTTTGATAGTCTACATTCCATAACATTTTTCCTAAACATTTCACTGAGCAATTTGATTTAAAATTTTATTTCCTAAACTATTCTAAGCAGCCGCATAAATCATAAATTAAGGATATCTGGAATGTATTGAGCATTATTTTAAAATATCGTTCGGCTTGGATTGGCATGCTTCTGTGATTATTTTTAGTGAAGACCGAAGTCTTGTAACATAAATCCGAACTCCACAATCAGCAGATGGCAGTATCCATTTCGATTTATTCAGTCATCTAAGATAAATGTTTAAAGTTTAAAGCTTTAATTCTACCCGTTTTTAGTTTGACGTTATTTTAATGAAAGAAATTAGCATCAAGTACTAGAGAACAAGTAGTTTTACAAAATTTTATTTTGTGTTCGATTAATAAAATAAAGTTTAGACTTATTGTGACTTTTAATTTTTTTTTAAATCTTTAAAATTTTTATATCACATCTTTTACCCAAGAAGCATGGAGAATGAGATTGTACAAAAGAGGAAGACGAAGTATAGTAAAAGACGTAGCAATCAGCTGTGTTTAAAAAGCACTGCTGATGCATTTCTGTAACTAGTCAGGTGTTTTACTGACTTATTACAGTATGAAGTGAAGCTAGGTTTGAGCACAATGCAGTTGGAAACATGCAGTTTTCTCTGATAATTCATACTTAACATATACATCTAAAAAAATCTGCATCTAAATTTTGCATACTAAACTTACGAAAGATCTCATAAAACAGTCAAAACAAATCGCACTTGCCAAATTTTGAAGATCTGTGAATTTTTGATACTCAGATTTCGTTGACATTGAAAAAACAAATAGAGTTTGTGATGTTTTTCGCTCTTTGTCTATGATGAAACGTCGAGGAACCAAATGAGCTTCGTAGCGACTTATCGCTGAGTTCAGACAACTAAGACGTATACTCGAGAAGGGTTACATTACCCTTTTATTCATTCAAATAAATTACACAGTCGGCCACTTCTCGGGCTTACAGGAAAGCCTCTACGCAGGCTTTAACTCAATAAGAAAATAAAAAACTAATCTACTATTAACTAAATTAGACTTAGCCGAAGCTAGACACAATTATCTAACGTAGTTGGCCCTTAAATTAAACTAGCCGGCAAATATCAATAGCCACGTATAATACGGCCGAGCGTAACAGCTTCAAGAATGACTCAGCTAGAAGACAAACGCGCGCCACTAAGGACTTCTAGCACTCTGTTTCGAAGTTAGTTGAGCTTCCAATAAATACTACTTCTAACACATTTGCATTCAACGAGCTTCTAAAACCTCATTCTGGTAGGGAGTTGTAAGTGGGAAACGAGACTTGAAAAGAAAACTTTCAAAATTAAAATAACTGTTATGAAATCAAAATACACCTTACAAGTTTAAAATGCAAATAAATTAATTCTACTGAATATTAAACATCTCTGATTTTCTGTAAGTGGTTTGGCGGTACTCCCTGTTTAACATAGATGAATTGGTGTCAGAAAATGCATCCCGTTAAGCATCGAAGGAGTAACAGTCTTTCCAGTTATCGTGAATACAGTAAAGTTTATGTTTTGGTAAAGCAACTTCGTAATTTAACGAAAAAATTACAATTAAGGAATTCTTTGAATTAGAATGACACTAATTAAAAAGATTAACTGATTAAATTAATCCTTTTTTTCATTTAATCGATCTTCTCCAAATTGTAATACAGTTATTTATTTGAAGAAAATCAAACCTTACATGTAGCACCTGATCTTCAGAATGTTAAACTAAAAGTAATTGGCAATCTCTTCATTGATGTAGAAGTTAGTTAGAAGCTTGTGATTGGTGACAGAGATCAGTCAGTGGACATGGTTAATTGAAAAGTCAGTAGGTTGTATTAAATTTAATCGGTCATTATAAGTAGTTCAGTACAAAGTCCAAGATACAAAATCGTCAAAACTTCGGCGATCCCTTATTTCAGGAATTCCCGGATTTTAGATAATCAGTTCAAATTTAGTAAGATGATACATAGACATGGCAACATTAAGGCTTCACTTGTTACTTAGGGTAGATGGAAAAATGCTAACCTCGCTCCTCACAGGGTCAGAGCAGATACTACTGGAGCGTCCACAACCGAGTGTCAAAATTTACCAACGGCAAAAATTTCAGAATTTAAAGTAGTAACAAGCCACAAAAATTAGGGAAGGCTGAATGTTTAGGATTTTGTAGAAACACTGGAGCATAGAATTTAGGGATAGCGAAATTTTTAGAGATTAGTTGAGTACCAGCCAGCAGAATTTAGGACCCGCAGCTATTGCTTCGGGCGGCAAAGTGCGTAGCAACGGCCCTACCCTCCCGACAACCACTCATGGGCTTAAAGTGTGATCCTGGCCAATGTAAATACAGTGTCAATCAACTCATTGTTATTCACCAAGGTGAGATTGCCTACCCAACAGGTACACTGCGAAAAAAAATGACAGTTCTATATCTCCCATTTTACGGGGCCGATTGACGAAATTCAAATTGCATTTTTCATGTTTCAAAAGCGCGACTTAGGATATATATTAAATTAATATATAGCATTGTTTTGATACAGGTATTTTGATACAAAATCTGACTTTTTCTGAAATGACATGGCAATTTTTCTCAATATTTCGATTCTACTACTCATATTATGCCTAAATATTAAGTTTTGTAATTTTTGGTGAGAGATTTATGGAGAAATTAAAAAATTTATCTTGGCGAATTTTTTTTCAGTTAACACCAAGAATAATTCACTTGGCAAACTTCTTAATATATGGCAACCTATTTTCCTTTCATTTTTTACATTGTGCATGAGCCGGAAAAAAGTCACATCGTTCCTACTTTCAAATAATTGTAAGAAAGTGCATAAACCACATTTGATGTTATTATCGCTTTCAATCAAATATGCCAAATTTCAAAACTCGCCAATATATAAATTAACGTATATCTTCTTAAATTTTGAATAAAAAACTCTAATTTTTTGCAGTTATGCTTAGAAATACATCTACCTTAAGGTGATGGTAAAAATGTTTTAGGTTTTAATTCAAAATATTTATCGAAAAATTTATAAAAATTTTTAAAAAATACAAATTTGAAAAATAAATTATAAAAAAATGGGCGAATTTTATTTGGATTGAACCTAAATTTCGAAATGTGAAAGGAAGAATGAAATACGTGTTATTAAAAAAAGGAGGGATTAATAAAGATATACCAAATTCAATTAGCATTTGAGGAGCTAAAATTTTGAGAACTAATTGTTTAAAAACTACTCTTGCGATTTTTACAAAATTTGGCAGTTTGGCATGATTTGAGTCGTAGAATTGAAATATGGAAAAACATTGGTATACCATATCAGAAAAAGTCCGATTTTGTGTGAAAATACCTACATGAGAACACTGCTATATATAAATGAAATAAATATCCTAAGTCGAGCTTTGGAGATATGCAAAACGCAAGTTGAATTTCGTCAATCGGCCCAGTAGAACGGGAGACAGGAACTGTCCCATTTTTTTTTTTTTTTTTTTTTTTTTTGAAAAAAAATTTTTTTTTTTTTTTTTTTTGCGCAGTATACGTATAACTGGACATGCAGGAATCGCAGTTAAGCGTGGAGAAAGATTGCATTTACAGCGTATCTGCTTCCTTTTGCTGTTATATTCTCCCTTCCTTCTTAGACTTTGTATGGGGAAATTTCTTTTTGGGTGATTGTCCGGAGGTCCGCATATTGAACAACCAGATTTCGGACTTTATACTATAGTATGTACTCCGATTATAAATTTTGCGATATAAGCATAATTGAAAAATTCATCACTGTGTTGTCATCGCTATTGATCGGTGAATTTATAAAATTTACGAGATTACAAACATGTGACGTTTATCGCGGCTTATAGAAAATTTTGCGTTTTGTGCTATTTTAAATTAATCCTCACCGACACTTAAGATACAAATCAATCAGCTTAAAAACATCAATCACTTTCGAAGACGGATACAAATTTCTATTGAAATATTTAAAACATTTAATTCGAAATGGTTCATGATTAGGGGACAAACTGCAAAAGAAATTAAAAAGAGCAAATATTCTTTTGCTTTTCAGGTGCAAATACGTCGTTGAAATGACGCAATTACAAATTTAAAGAGTAAAATATATTTTAAGACTGTATAATTCGAGCAATTTCGCCTGAAGCGAAAGTTCCCCAACACTTTCTATTTAAAGGTGGGTATTATAATGTAAAGTGCAGTTAATTGCCCTTTAAAACATAATTATGCCTTCTTAAGCCTTAGCAAACATGCATCTCGTTAAAAGCTGAATCAGCAGTTTACTTGACAGATTTGAGAGAAAAGATTTTAAATGGTGGCATTTTACAGTCCACTTCTTTCAACAGCAGTACTTTATAGCTTTTGTTTTTGACTTTTTTCGCATAAAAATCCTTTTTGATGTATTTCTTTCTTTCTAAGTAGAGTGAAATGGAAAGAAAAAAAAAAGAAAAAGTTTTAAAGCTTTTTAAGGAATTTCTTAAAATGAATAAACGCTTTTTGCAATTTGAGAGAGGGTAGGAACTTTTTTAAAGTGTCCTTGTATAAAAAGGTACATCTTTGAATCATTATTTTTTAGCAGCTGGTTAATTTAATTTCATGCATTTGAAAGTTTTAGAAAATGAATTAATTAAAGTGTAAGGATCTTAAGTTTGACTAACGTTTATTTTATTTTAAAACTTTACTATCATCTCTTATTTTCCACATCGGGCCAGAACTAATGCTTGAATATGTTTATGCAAATTGTACTTGCTAACGCTTAAGTATTTAAGTTGTGGCTTTTTGCCAAGCGGGTAGTAGAAAGAGAGAGAGAGAGTGAGCCATTTTGCCACGAGTCTTCACGCGAGCTTGCCATCAGTTACTGTCCGTCTTTAAAGCCAGAGGTTTTAGTCCTCTTGAAAGCTAAAGACGTATTGTAGTTTTCCGCAGTTTACGTACTACATACGTAGTAATTTAAGAGGCCAGTCTTAGTGTTAGTCATCTTTGTAAGATATTAAAAATTATCTCTTATTTAAATTTTAGTTAGTTAGTACTCTTATATTTTTACGTTCAGACCACAAGTGGTTGGTCTTTGTATCCCGAAGTGCGGAAGCGACTGTGAAAACGTGGAAAAATAAAGGGTAATTTTAACCCTTCTCATCTTGTCGTCTTTACTACATTCCATAGGACATAGTTTGCAGTCAACTCACTGTCCAGTCAGGACACGTCATGTTCGCCAAACAGATAAAAAGAAATACGAGTCCTGATAAAAGAAACTGACAACGTTCTGTCAAGGGTTACATTTAAATGTTGAAAAGCATGCAGCCTACAAAGAAGTAATAATATTTCCATCAAATCAAACAGGAATTCGATAAACTGATCAGAAGTTTCAAATTTTTTCAGTATTGACCTTATGAGAATCATATTATTTTAACCAAAGGCAAATTCCGTTTTAACTTCAAATGTGTAGAAAGCGAACGTATATTGATTTTTTTAGCCTCGATGGATAGCGTTTCATTAAAAATTCGTATCAATAATGAATGTTGAAACAAGGAAGCAATAATTTGTAAAACATTAAAATGACTTAGATCTTCATAGATATGTTCAGTGCAGTGGAAAAATTTGCTAATAAAACAGTATAACTGTTGCTTAAATTATTCTTCTACTTAAAGGTACTGCAAGCAGACTTACTTCTTCATTGTTGGCGAATTGCCACTTTGAAATCAATCAACTTACAGACAGTATAAATTTAAAAGCTACTAAGATATTATTTACTCGAGACTGCTAAGTTACGATTTTAACTAGAATACAAAATTAAAAGGTCGACTAGTTCACGAGAATAACATTAGCTTTTAAGTGACCTGCACTTGGAGTGTCAAAGTCACCAAAAATAAAATTCGCTCAAGCAAGTTATGTAGTTATTTCCTCCGCTGATCACAGTAAAGAGATAAACCAACTGCGAGTGCCAAACAGGATTCGCTGTGGCCTTCGGCAAATATTTTGCCTTTTTCCAAACAGACCGAGCAGTAAATTCGATGATGGCTATTCGATTCCAGGTGAACGGAGTTTGTCTGCATGGATGTTTTCGAGGTTTTCCTTAAGTGTAACGTAGATACAAGCCATTTTAGGCAGATAGCCTTCACATGCTTTGCCATAATCAAAATAAGTCAAACCAAACCAAATCAAACCAAGGCAAATCTACAAGTTCTTATGAACAGCACGACGGTCTTTTACTCTATGGGCAGAAATTGCTGTTAATCTAATTATCCTTTAAATTTTCGTTCGCGTGATCTTGATTTGTATAACCTTCTCGACATAGCAAATAAGTCAAATGGAAACTAGGAATCAGGTCAGTGTTTTCTTTAAGCTTAACTATTAGTAAAACTTATAATAACTGTCGCAAACCATATGAAGTAAAACTGGTCCTCCTTACTGTACAAGCAGAGCGCAATAAATGCATATTTCTCTTAAAGTTTTAAAAAGTAACCATTGCAGTAGGATAAAATCTTTCTGAATGTACAGAAATTTCTAAGTGGTAGCAGACGTTTTGCGATTTCTATTATCAAAGCTCCGTGGAAACTTCAATGAAGATTGAATTAAAGATGAATAGCTTGTAGAGTAATTAGGTGTTTTTTAAGTAGGAAAGGTGAAAAATGTGCAATGTCCTAGCCAGGACTCGAACTTAGACCGCTAGAATACGGGCCGAGTGTGCTACTGTTTCACCACGAAGGCATGTTGGAAGGAGGGAGCAAATACCTTATAAAATTTTCTGTTTAATATGTATGCTTTCTCTGACACTGATATTTTAGCTTTATTGCTGAATAAACTATTGCCATTTGATCTCAATAGCTAGTTCACTGTATTTGGAAATAAACAGTTTGTCTACAATAGTTTAAAGAATCAGTCATAAAAACTCGAGCTCTAAACAAATAACTTTATTTAGTCTTTTACAAACATTTTTTCTGATGCTAAAACTTGGTATTGAAATTGCTAACTGAAACTGCTTATTCGTTCGTTCAGCGTCGGATTATATTGAAAGGATCAAATCTTGGCACGGTTCTTTCATAATGCTGTTATTATTCTGTTGCCTTCTGAAATGCTGTCAAAATGGTTCTCTTTAAAGTGAGATTCTTAATCTAGTGAACAGAAAATATTAAGTATACATATCTAATAAATCGGACTAATAAGGCGAGAGAATCAAAACATTTACATTGATGTTTACAGTTAAGTACTTGATGACAGTTGCTATGTACGAAGAAAATTTTTTTTTTCACAATCTCATGGTTTTACGTTGAATCCATAACCGAAGATATCTGTTACATAAATTCATATGAAGAATTAATTCAAGATTCCTTGAGTAAATGGACGATAACTTAATGAAAACAAACTGAAATGTGTTAACCATTTCCACACGTTATCATTTTGCATTTACCTTGGGACTGCCTGAAAATACGCAGTCCCAAAATGGTTTTTCATACTACGCATATTAATATAAGTTACAAGGAATCAAAAAAGAAGCTCGCTAATATGTAGCTAATTTTATGGAATACATTTTAATTGCTTCATGTTTGTTTTTCTGGACATGCAGGGCCACTTTTCGAACAATTTATGTAAGAATTTAACCAGAGGTTTGATCTTGATGATAATCTTTCTTAATTTAAAGAACGTTTTCATGAGCATTAGCAAATTTTCGAATTGTGGAATTCAATTTTTAACGCAGAAAAAGAAGTATTATATAAAATGAAGTTACTTCAATGAATTTTAGATAAAAGTGACCTTATAAAATAAACCTTTAGCTAGTAGTTATTCATTAATATATGAATGACTAATTGAAGTAATTACTGTTACATTTAAGGTAAAAAATATGTACACAAAGCAGAAACTAAAACATTTTTTAAAAAAATTGCTATTGTTTATTAACTTAAAAATAGCTGCTTTTTAAGCGTGATATTTAATTTAGTAATGCTGTAAATCCAACATATATTTAAACAAAATATACTTTTTTATTGCATTATTTAATCCAATTCAGGGAAGTTCACTTAAGGAAGCATTTAAGAAAAGTTCATACATCATGCAAAAACATTTATAATATTCTACCCCATGAAAAATTAACTCTCCAAAATAGAATCATGAAATTAGGATTTTTTAATTATCATTCAACAAAACTCATAAATAAATTAAATTAGATATACACAGCGTTAGATATTATACAACGATCCTTTTATGGGATATCCCATTCCTGTCATCCAAACGATTCTTTTCTGCGATATTCAGACAAAAATTAGTGTTCTGCTTTTTAATAAATAAGGCTAGAAATTCATTGAATTGATGAGGTGTCATACAAAAGTAATTAAAACAAATTTCGTTTTGTTCAAGCGCATTTCTTCAATTAAATTATTTGCATCTCCTCGCTGCAGTCATCTTTCACATATTAATATAAACCACTGCATTCTGCTTCTCTTACCCAAAGCAAGAAGTAAAATAAGTTTTAATCGAGCAAAAATTAAATCCATTTTAATTAAAAATGTGTAATCGTAAAAAGGCAAGACACCACGTAAAAATTTCACGTTTTTCCCCAAGTTTCCAATACGAAGAGCCATCATATGACAACTTTTAAGCGAAACTTGCCGCGCTAGTGTGAACTCACGTACGCTGCCGCTTTTAGCCCCAACGGACCATTGTAAACGATGCTTAAGTGAGAAGTAATGCGGAGTGACGCTGTGTCCTTTCTATCTTACAAAATTAAATGCTTATCTTTTTCCTTCTTAGGAAAAATTTGCCTCGTTACAGTGAATCTAACGTCAGAGTTTGATAGACATAATTCAAAAGCATGAAATACGCTCATTCACACTTAGAGTGTCGTCTGGTAGTAAGAATTACAACCAAAAATTCTACAGAATGTTTTTTAAAGACATCACAGTAATTTCAGGCATTTGTGCTCTAATTGCGTTATCTTACAGTATAAGTTCACTGAAATAAAGGTTTTAGAACTTGTTTTAACTTTTAGGTTACCATGTACATATATATATATCTACATCTATCTATATATATATGTATTATTTTATTGATTTTAGTCGTAGTCTTAACTGTATATGACAGAAAGCATCAGCGAAGTATGCGGTTAGGAAAATGAAATAATGTATTTGTATTTTGAGAGAATGTTTTAGCTGGGAGCTGGGTTATAATCAGTTATCCTATATGAATCAGAATCCTATATGAATAAAATAATAGATTAAGAAAGAGATTATTGAGTTTCAGTTATTTTACGGCATTATAAAGTTTAAATTACTTTTATCGTTCTAACCGTTTTATTTAATTAAAAACGGTATAAACAAAGTTTCGTTTTCCTTACCAATGGCCTCAGAGTAATTTATATTGCCAATGCTAAAGCTTTTGTATGCGTTTGTTAATGATTCACAGTTGAAAGTCGAAAACGGATTACGTTTCGAAGCAATATGCAGTTGCATCTACTATATTCTTACACTTTTAGTATGCACGAAATTTACGTAAGAGAAATGCAAGAATACTATACGCAATTAGCTTCTTGAAAGCAATAAACTGTGAAGTATTTCCTTTTGGGATTTGAGATGCAAGACCTTCCCTGAGCTCCTAATCGGTACGAAAGTTACATTTGTTATTCAGAGAGTAGATAGAGCAACCTAATGCAGTTTTACCGTCATTGTTATTTAGTACCATACACCCAAATCTTCTGTTGTAAGATATAAATATTAGATTAAAAAATGCAACGTTTTTCACTGCGTCGGTTGATTTTGAAATAATGAAGCGGACTGTTTTCTAATTTTCTGTAACAAACATCTATGCAATAATTAATAATTTCTTTCTTTTAAGTATTACTTTATTTGTATTGGACTTAACTAAAAAAAAGGAAACCTAATAAGTTCAAATTGGAGGGATTTATTTTCCTGTTTGCAAAAACTCAATTCATAAAGTTGCTAAGATGGTTTCATTTCAATTTATCTAAAATTTTATTGAGGTAAGAAAATTATTATATTTCTAAATTTGTTTTCCATCCGTTTCTCGAATTTTGCATGAGATCTATACCGTAATATACTAAATGCATCAAAATAACGTGCTTAATGAATCACTTCATTCTTATTATTCCATTATAGTTAGTCTGTCTCAATTTATAGAATATGAAGGACAAATATTGTGCAATTCACAGTCATTTATACTAGGGGGATGGCGTTGACCACCTGGGGATCGTTGAAATATTAAAAGGGTCAGTGATGATCAAGGGTTCGAGTGGGGGGTCAATAGCCGAATATGAACCGGGAACGGTATAATCAAGATCCCATTGATTACTGAAAAATATTAAAAAAAATTGATAACCATTTGTTTGTTGATATAAATATCATATAATAATAAATAAATATAAGAGGAAAATACACTAAAATTATGATACAAGAAGAGCTGATTGTTCTGAAAGAAGATGCTAAAGGACAGATTTTATTAAAAATACATGGGTATGCAAATTGTGGAATAGAAAAGTTGTAAGATCTGTCTCTTCCATTCCACATAAACTAAACTAGATCCTGCAATGAACCTGGCGAATTCTCGCACAGGCGTAAATGAATTACCAGCACAGAAGAAGGGTGAAAAGTAACCCTTTGTTAATTCAAAGTTGAACAGAAAGGCACGATCTTCATGCTTTACAAAAACACCGTCAACTTGTGGTGAAACTTAAACGTAGACTATAAATCAATTCAAATCTAAATTAGAATAATGATGGATTAGCACGTTAAGTTACGTATAACAGGTTGACTCAACCTAACAGGCGCGACGATAAACCGAAATGGCTAAGAGGCTTACAAGCGTAACAGCGAGATAGCAATGAAACGTTAGCTGGCTAGCGAAAACAAGCTCTGAATAAACTCAGAGATTCACCCGTTTAAATACTCACTTCACTTAACTTTAAAATTTACATCTTGGCGAGAAAATACTAGGGGAAGCTGAAGAGTTTAGGAAGGGTATCAAACTTAAAATAAATTTGCTATGCAAAATAAGGGATACCCTACAAAGTTATCCCAAAGATGTATTCCAGAATAAACATTGACTGAACTGACTTTTCACATTATTCTCTTCTTACCTACTGGAAGCAGGCTGTAGTGAACTCAATAATTTATTATGGAAAACCGGAATTAGGCAGAATATTTTTGAACGTGAAAACTTAAGTATTAAATTAAGCAATTTTATGCCAAATAATAAAAAAATTACATCAATGCATCAAGCTCAACCAACACATTAACTAAAAACAAACATTTACCCAGTTAAGAATCTGCGATTTTGTTCCTCAAATTTCTTCTATATTTGTAAAATTAAAAGTAATAATAATAATACAAAAAATAATGAAATATAAATATAATAAATCATTTTTTACAAGTTTTGTTCATATTCTTTGTCTAAATGCCATCTTTAAGTCATTTCCCTTCACAATTCTAAAAATAGTAACCTCTCTCTGCACTGCGTCATTTCTCGATTAATCCATGTCATATGATTCATACGTAATTCTGATGATGTAAATAGAATCAAAACTCAGACAGCCAATAGTAATTTTATAACAATATTAACTATCCAATCAAAATGCATTGAGAACCACCGCCTTCGCCTCCAATTTCCTATTCATTATGGATTAACAGTTCTATGTTTTCAAAATTCCTGTTGGTCATTACTTCTGAGTTCGTTTTTATTGTTTCATATATATATATATATATATCAACAAATACATGCATTTTGTTGTGGAAAAGAAAACAATGTAAACCCAGTCTAAATTAATTCACTTCTGTGTATTCTAGTAAACAAAACAAACAAATTAAATAAAATTAAATATCTAACGTTTATTAAGTAGTTCAATCGTTTCATTAAAATTACAGGTGGGTTTTACATAGTACGGTGGCATGATTCCATCAATTTCTGATTGTAGAATGAGTACATACCTTTGATTTTCTTTATATAGTATAGACAAAAAACCAAATGCGATAAAAAGAGGCCCCTTTCTTGAACTTATATTATTTTAAATTGAACTTTTCTGCAAAACATAAATAAAATCAATCAGTCTTTTAGTAACCTAAATTAAGATCCAGTTGACACTGGGCAAGATTAAAGAATTAGCACCATTTATAATTTCAGCCACAATTTAATTTAGAAACTTTACGAGGTGACAGAATTAACAATACTATTGCAGAGTCATTAGGTTATTTAGAAACAGGAGAAATGAAAAATGAGCAATGTCCTCGCCGGAACTCGAACCAACGACCTCTTGAGCCCGTGTTGAGCGCGCTGTACCATTACACTACGATACATGCCCTGGAAAAATACCTTATATGCTTCCCCTTTTAAAGGCCGACTGGGGATTAGGGGACCCAATCGCCAAATCCTGGTGGTGGAGAATCATCATCCCCCAGCCCTTTTAGTTCGGGCGCCACTGCAGAGTTATTGGGTTATTTAAAAGCAGAAGAAAGGAAAAATAAGCAATGCCCTTGCCGAGACTCGAACCACGGACCTCTCGAACACGCGCTGCGCGCGCTGTATCATTGCGCCACGAAGGCATGCCAAGAAGGCGGGAGAAATACTATAAGGACTTTTTCGTCCGGCATTCACCGGTTAACTGCATCAATACCAATTCATTCAACAAAATTTTAGTCAATCAGCATATTTAAACACATCAAGCTATTATTAACCAAATAAAGTTACCAGTTATACTAAATGGTTTTAGGTGACAGTGTCTCAAAAAATCTTCCAACCCGCATAGTTTCTAGTGGGCAACTTCATTTCTATGAAAGTAAAAAAAGTGAAGTGAAATTTAATCGAAGAGTTAATTAGTGACTGAGGCAAGGGTCTCCACTCATTTGTCCACCCTGGACAGTCCTTCTCCCCGGTTCGTGTATAGGGTCCAATGCTTTCAAGATTCTATATGCCATCCTCAGCTGTTCAAAAATATACGTGTCGTTCTAGCTGTCTGTCGTCGCTCTTGGTAGGGAGGTGGGTCACTCCTTCTCAGTCTGTCTCCGTTTCAGCTTCTCGAAAACCCAGCGCAGACATTTTTCTTCACTTGGCGGGAACCTTGAACTTGGTGAGAAAACAAGGAAGCAAAGTCGCTCAGTTCCTGCAACCTGAACCTAGTTTCTCTGGGTCTTCTGGCTTCCAGAACTTGGCACAATTCTCTTATTTTCGATGCATCACTTCAAGGCTTCTCCGAAAGGTCAAATACCCCTCCTGCAAAGAGCGACGTAAACAACATTCTTCGAACTAGCCTCATCCGCAGGGTCCCAACCTAATACAGGAAAACTCTAAACGACCAAAATTTCCACCCCTCGCAAGTGCACCCCGTAAAACGTTTACATATAGAAGAACCCTGCTTGTGAAGAGCGCAGATATACCACTTGAGTCAGAGAATATGGATTCCTAACTTTACCAGAAAGAGGGGTAGCAATTAAACAGAAAAAGCTAATTAAATTTGCACACCAAACTAGTGTAACAAAACAGAAAATTTTAAAATTTACAAGTGAAATAAGGGTCAAACCAAAACTTAAGGGTTTCAAACCAAAACAACCTCAAACAAACACATTAATAAAACCACTTAAACTAAATTAATTTTTCAAACAAAAAATAATTAAAAGTTAAAAGCAAACTTCACCTTTAAAGGATAATAAGATTAACATTACCAAACTTAATTTAAAGTAAACAATTACAGCTTCAAAATCAATTTAAAACCATTACTTTAAAACTGAAGAATTAATAAAAATAAAAATTAAATTACTGATAATCAAAGTTGAGAAACAGTATTACATAACAATATCACTTCTACTTTTCGTTAGCTCTCACCAAGATGTAAATGAAATACATGCATATAAGAATAGAATTTTAAAAAAATAGGGAGAAAGTTCTGGCGGTGAGGTTGACGGTAGTATTACTTCCACTCCCAGCTCTGAGATATGCGTTATCTAGAGTTAGCCGAATCACTCGCGCATTCATTTAGAATTGAGCGAACACTTGCTAGGCGTTTAGAGTGTAAATCTCCAGCATTAATTTTACTTTGAATTTTAATTCATATTCTATGTTACTGAAATACTATAAGCAACGGACATTATTTATAAGCGTAAGCCATGCATTGTTAAGTTCTTAAATAAAAAGGTTTATTTAAACCTTTTTCAAATTCTGCTATTGTTTTCATAAAAGGGGCGATAAGTCACCTGGCAATCTCAGGAGAGTCCAGGTCATACTAATCAAGGTATGGAAGCCTACAAAACGCAGTTTGTCATCTTACTAATAGCATTGCACTAATTGTCTAGTCAATTCAAAAACAGTAGGGTTGGCTTTCCCGGTAAACATTATAATTTCCGTAAAAAGTAAACTGAAATCTACAGACAACGGCTGACAACAAAGTTGTCGAAAGTGGTTGGAAAATTATCGCCCTTGCAACTATTTAGCCGTCAACATAAACATAAGTCAAGTTAAAATCAATCAAGATTTACTTATCCTTCTTGTTTTGGTGGGTTACAAAGTAAAGCGTTAACACAAATTAAAATGATTTTACTTATCATTACATAAAAATACTGAAAGAGGCTACCTACCTTTGTTGCTAATACTCATATTACATGTATCAATACCCTAAATTCAAATATGCAATGTTACACGGCCTTCAAAAATCATAAATACTTACTGTAACACAGCGATTCCTAATTTTAGTAGTTCACAAATACTGCAGAATATAACACTCAATCAGAAATTAATGGCGGTATGGCAAAAATCCCAACAAACAGTCTCGCGATTAAACTTCATGTTTTTAAACTATGCCGCTTACTATTAAATTCGATAACTTTCTGGTCTGAGTGAATATTGTGACACGAGCTTATAAGCATAAGATAGAGTTTATCTCTACTGTCCCAAATTTTCATTGAAAATCGCTCATTGTTACACATTGTGATAAGCACTTTTTTTAATGGCCGGGCACTTTATTTAATAGCTTTGCGCTACTGCAAGGGTCTGAAGTGGTGGCTATTTCATTATGGAAGCTTCTAATAGGTTGCCACCGTTGCCTCCTGTGAAAGGACGGACGGTTATAACCATGCCTTGTCCAGGATTCGAACGTGGGCCCATCGCTACGGCAGTCAGGGTCAATCACCACTATGCAGGCAAGCACACTTGTTGAAAGATACATTTCTTCTGTATTTAAAAGTAATTTTGCTGATCTATCATCTGTCTGAATTGTTTTAAATGCGAATTTGTTTTTTGAAATGCAACAACTTGCAAACTTTACAATATTTTCATAAAAATTGTTTTAAAACAAATTATTTTCTATTTAATAAAATTGTTTATTCACAGCAAAAGGTTCGAAAAGGTACTAAATTGTTGGAGAAATAACGAATTTTTTTTTAAACCAAAACTGTTCTGATATGAATTCAAAAGGAAGAGGAATTGAGTTTGCAGATTTGAAAAATAATTAAATTCAATATTAATACAGTGAAGTTGAAATTGTTCAACATAAATAATAATTTCAACCCAAATTTTAATCACGCAAATCCTTATTATAACAAATCTAGAAGAATTATTACATGTAATAAATCGTAAATAAACATATATGTGAAAAATGCACGTTTATAATTCTCTGTTAATTACTAGAAATGTCCTAGATAACGATATTTTGATAAGACAAAAATTGATGTGTGAAATTATGTAGTTGAAATCTTTATTTATTTATTTATTATCCTAAAATTTAATAAGCAAAAAAAGTAAAAAATAAACTATTTTCAGGGGCTTGCAAATTGATGGATATGTAAAACTAGATACGCGCTCAATGCTCCTCCTCTTCCTGTAGGAAGATAGCCTTCGTGTTTCTTTGTTTTAAACGATCAACCAACCAGCGATGAAAATTCGAGCGTTGAAGCCCTTTGAATCACCTGAATTTTTGTTTCTATGTCTAAGTGAAAACAACCTTTGGAAATCATGTGAGTTACTACGTTTATCAGACAGAAAACAATTTACAACTAAGAAATTCCTTTTAAAAACCTGCGAAGCATTCTTTAAAAGTTTAAACTTGAATTCTTCGGCGGAAAAATTCTATATCTGTTAAAGTGAAACGGCCAATTTCTATTTGCTGTATACTGTCTGTTTGTCTTACATTTCAGACAGGTTCGCATCCGAAAACTCATCCAATCACGAGAGCATTCACTGAAGCGGAAGTGGTAAATGATGCTACTGATCAGGGCAGGATTTTGTGACGTAGACTTCTTGCGGTAGCAGGCGCCTGTACGCGCTTGAACGCGTAAACGCGAGGTGGCAAACAACGAAAGACAAATGTGATACCATTTTTCTCGCCGTCTTTATCACCAGTCATATATTGACGTTAAATAATGGCGAGATGCACCGGGCGTTACGCAAACAATTCGCAGATTTCGCCTCCAATTTATAAAATGATTGTGCATTGGGGACAGCTTAGAAATAAAAATAATGTTTGTCAAAGGTCAAAAACTCTGTTTCCGTAGTGCTTCATTAATTCAGAAACTTTTTTATGTTTCCCAGAGACCAGTTAGTGATAGATGAAGCGAATTTGCGATGCTTTTTTGACTTCAGTTCCAATCTTGATTTAGTAACATTTATTTAAGATTTCACAGATAACCTATTCATGCAATGCCTTTCAAATTGTTTTATTTTGTTCCTTCTATTTAAGTAAATAAATTTACACAGTTTCCAGCGGAAAAATAAATGCTGCTAGTGCTGAATGTGATATTAAACTCAACTGTTCTAAAGAGTAAGCATTAATATTTTTACTGAATATTTTATTTTTTATGCCATTTTGTTTATTGTTCAGAAATTAACAAAGACTGTTCTTTATGATTTTTGCTCGGGAAATGTTTTTATTACAAATTAATTGTTCAAAATATCTTAAGTTCCATCAGTGACAGAAGAAACGGATTGCAATTGAAGATCTAATAAATATTAGTTTTCCATATCAAAGCTTCATATTTCAAAGAGAAATTCATACTTTTTAATGTCAGTTTAAATGACATGAAGTCACACTAGGTATCATTTGATTGACGTTAAAGAGAATATAATATATACGTTCAATATTAACTGTAGCGGAAATAATCTCTAAGAAAAAACACTTGCAATCTATTTCTCATCGAGATTAACGGTCCATTCTGATAGTAGTTTAAATCGCGAAATAGGGATTAGTAAATATGAGCAGTAATGAAAATATCAGTGTTATTTTGTCTATTACATGTAACGAACTTAATGAAATTAAAAGCAGAAAGAATACTAACAACTGAAGTTCAGAGTATGTATTATCATTAACACATTTAACTTTGGGTTTAACTTTCCGAATTAGCAACAAATTAAAGTTAAATATGCTGGAAATCGAAACCTAATCATTATTAACACTAATTTTTTACGATAGTACCTATAAAAAGTGCGCAAAAATAAATGTATTCGAAAGAATACAGATGAAACAATTTCGGCGAAGCAGTGTACGAAATGCTCAAAGTGTTACCGTCACAGTTGGTAAACCACCTTAGTAATTTCTAATGATTTGTTTACTGTAAAACTTTGCATCAACTATGAGTTCATTTTTACTGCATGACTTCAGTTTAATGGCGATTATCCACTCAATACGCAGCGGAGGACATTTAGAAATTTAATGAAACCTTACCCTGGTACATGGTCTAAAGGTAAATTTATTCTAACTTCGTAGTCTACATATATAATAAACCATATTAAATTCTTCCTGTCTGCAACCTTCCTGCTCGTTATCAAGAGGAGGAAATTCCTCTTTAATGCAACACGGTATCAACTCCGCGTGATGCTGTTAAATTTTCAGCTCCTGCGTTAAATCACCCCACTTTAAAGGATTCATCGTGCTAATTTGCTTGGGAAATGGTTGGCCTTTGTGGTACATTCAGAGAAGATTTCAGGAGAATTTCCTGTAAAACTCTCCCTATATTCCGAATAGTCTCCAGCGTTGCTTTGATATGTGCTTGCATACGACTCTGGCTTCAGACACATTTTAATGGATAAAGCGGTACTCCTGTAAAGTTTTATTTACTCTGGAGTTGTCATTACAAGGTCTGACCCATATTTAGAATTCAAGACTCTAGTGTCTTGAATCTTCTTCAAAAATTACATCAGTATGAATAAATTTCGAAGTAGAAAAGTATTGAAGTTTCGAAATGCTTAGTCTGGAATGAAGACGCAATGTTCATTTGCCTTAAGACGTTGAAGCGAAGGAGCATGGAATAGTAACTTCCTATATATAGGAATTACTGATATAATAGAATGATAATAATATATATTTAGTAAGAATTATGAAGGCAAGAGAAAATCTGTGATATAGACAATGGAAGACAATTGAATTATGATTTTATTGTTCGGTAGTCTATACTAAGTCTTTTGAACCTGATTTGACTGCTTATTATTGATAAATAAATTGACTCTTTTAATATTCTTTTATTCGACACAATATATGCAAGTGCGAGCTTCTATAGAAAACTTATATTCGTAAGACATTTAAAAATTTAAGGCATAGTTTATTTTGCAAATACAAATGAAATAAAACATCTTTTCTTATTTCAAGAATAACCAAAATCTATTTAAGAAATGGCAATATTGACAGATATTCTAATTTAAATTTCCAGTACGAAAGTTTCATAGTATTTTGAAGAATAGCGTTAATTAATTCTGGAATTATTCTAGAATTCAAAATATTATAGAAGCATATTTAGTATTTCAGGTTTCAAAATATATAACATATGCAGCATAGCAAAGCGTCATCTTTGTTGGATGACGTATTAAATTAAGTGTATTTCACTGCGATGACCAAAGATAATTTTATCTTTCTGGTCATCAGATTTTGCTGGTTACCAGATTTCTTTCGCAGAAATTTCACTGCCACTGAATGTAGTATTGCGAAAAATCTCAATCTGACTTGCAAAATTCTACCCAGATCTGACTATATTGCGAAAGGAAAACAAATTTAGAGGTAAAAGAATATAGAAGGTTTAACTGTCTCTTAAAATCTGATTTCTACTGATGATTTTGCGTAACTAGTTCATATGAATATTTAAGAAGAGATTCCCCCGTGAATTAACTATTGTTGTTTTGTTTGTTGGATAAAAATTTATAGTACCAAGAATCTGGACTGATGACTCCATTAAATGAAGATCAATCTCTTGCTTCTCTAATAAATCGTATTTTTTCCAAGGAAAATTATACTTTCGTCTATTAGACACTCAGCTAAAATCCTGTTTCTTCTTTCAGAAGAAAGAAGTTTTTAATCTTATTGTAGAGGGATTGTGAGAGGAAATGAACGAATGAAATTCTCAAAGAAATATGACTCTTCAGAAAGGTTCACAATCTTGAAGGAAGGCAGAAAGAAGATACGTTCTGACAGGAAAAAGAAAGGAAATACTGTACAGATAAATTCTTGTGTGATGATCAAATCAGACTTGAAGATGCACAGATGTTGGACTATTTTACAAATTTATTAAATGCATGATGTTTTTATCCAGATATTAAAGCTAATTATTTCCTCTTTTTGCAAGACATTTCTCAATAAAATAACAATTTCCTGTATCTTCATAAACATAATTATTAAGAAAGAAAGTTTAATTTTCCTTCGAAAATATTAAAAACATTTCATGTCTAAGAGCAATTGACAGGTGTCTGCAACACAAAAAAATCAAATTTTAAGAATCATGCTCTTTGTGTTTGACAGGTATTTAAGATGGGGGAACACCGCACAAAATTCGGTAAACTCCGAATATCTTTTTTCAAAATCCGCAAGCAATTTTTAAATTTATCACATATTAGCAAAATTATAGGCATTTCTAAGAAGCACAGTGTCTTTGAATGAAAGTAAACGGAAACTTATTATTTACTTTAAAATTTTTCTACGCGATGTATGTTACAAACTGTACTTTAGTACAAAATAGAATGCTGTACTATTACTCACCACTGCCGGTAAATGTTAAGTCAGTAACTGCAGTCTTTTCTTTTATAATGCTTAGAATGTTTGATAAGCGCCCCGATATATATCTTCTTTGTCTATTTGTCATACTGTGAGTTTGCGTGGGTTATGATTTTCTCATTTCTGCTTTTGTTATTGGATTTTTTGGTCATAAGTGTTCAAGTTTTCTAAAAATTGTAATTTTTTTTTGAGTGTTTTCCTTGTTTTTAAAGAGAAGCTGTCGACACAGACATGCATAAGGAAAGCACCGACAATTGTTGAAAATCTCTGAACGAAAACCATAAAAATCTCAAAAAAGAAAATAAGATACATTTGCTAAACCCTTGCTGAAATTCGAACTCCGGTTCACTCGATCGCTAGCCGGATGTACCACCAATTACACCTGAAGGCACGCATGGGAACAAAAACTTCATGAGCAAATCGAACGATAAATGTGTAAGGTACTTCCCCCCTTTTTTACACTTTCTTTAGTGGTGTAATTTCGAGCATGGCCAGCTAGTATTCGGGAGGTTCAGACTCCGAATTCCGTCGAGGGTACTGTACATTTATCCTGTTTCTCGGTCCAAAAATTCTAATGACGCTACAGGGGCATTCAAACTAAAATATTATGAACTAAAAAACTCTTCAAAATTCATTTGGCGACTGAGTTTTCGCCTCCATAGTCCTCGCCTGTGCATTTGGCGACTGAGTCCTCGCCTACATAGTCGGTATTTAAGACGAAGGGAGAGCGTAAGATATTTCCTGCCTCCTTACCTCCGTATTGCAATTGGAAACAAGTCCGGCTAGGAGCCGTGCGGTTCGGATTTGCAATCCAGAGGACAACACTGCACATTTTTCATGTTTTCTATTCGGATAAACCGAATGACCCTACAAATGTAACAAAATTGGTGGATGTTAACCGTATAAATTTGTGCAGTACTTTAGTTATAAAGAAAATCTTCGTTTCTCGATTTGTTTAAAGAAGTTACTTCTGAATTAAGTACTGACTTAGCAAATTTCGCAAGAAATATACTCAATTCTTAAATATTTTTCAAAACAAGTTTAATAATTATTATTCTAAGCAATGTACCTACAAAACTTTCAATGCCGAAAACAATATTTTGATGCTTTTAGAAGAGTTACAGAAAAATTTTAAAATTTTTTCTTGCGAAATTTTTATTTATTCATTTTTAATACACTGGAAATTTTTTAATTTGGCATTATTTAAGTTTTTGTTATCATTATTCAAATTCTGTTTCTGTTATTATCTATTTTTTTGTTTAATGTACTTACAATTGTAAATAAACAGTGTCATAGGAAAAAAGTAAAGGAATACGGGGAAAACTAAAATGAACTACTAATAACAGGAAAACTTTTACTTGGTTTAAGTTTCAGAAAAGAGTTTTTCTTTTTCTTATAAAATTGTAGTCCCAAGGCACTTCGAAGGAGGAGACGGGAAAATACATGTAATACCCTCGCCAGGATTCGAACTTCAAACCTTCTGATTGCTAGATGGATGTGCTTTCCACTTACACCACGAAGGTACACGGTAAGGAGGGAGAAAAACCTTACATTCTGCCCTACTCAAAGGCGACTGGGGAGGAGATTACCCAATCACCAATTTCTGGTGGTGAAGAAGTGTGTCCAGAATCATAGTTCATGCACCACTTGTTAGGTCATTATATATTTCGTAGCAGGAGACGTCAAAAATGTGCAGTGCTCTCCCTGGACTCGAACTCTGAATCTTCAGGTTGCTAGTCGGGTGTGCTATCCAGTTACATCACGACGGCACGCGGTAAAGAGGAAGAAAAAACTTACAAAACTAACTTATCATTCTTAGAATATTAGTAATATGTTGATACGTCAATGTAGAATCTTCAAAACGTTTTGAGCCAAAGAAACCAGGTTTTACGAGGTAACTTACATTTTAAGAGCTTGTGTCATTTAAGAAGACATGAACTTGCGATCCTAAGGCTTTCATATATTTACTAAAGGTGCAGGAAATCATGAAGCAGATATCCCGTCAAAATTAAAATATTCTTTTTTAAATTTATTTAAACCAAAGTTCTGAAATTGCAGTTAAAATTCTCAAAATAACGGAACTTAATTACCTCCTTCTCTAATTAGAAAACTTCAGAATTCAGTGAGTTTGACAAATGAAAGGAGACATTAAAAGACTAATGGGATTTACTTAAAGATTATTGCTGGAACAAACAAACGCATAAAAATAGCAATAGAGACCGAAATAATTGCAATGAGTTAAAAAAATGCGTTAAACGGAAAGCAAAAAAAAGCAATGCTTTCAAATGTTTTTTAGAAACATGAAAGAGACGAATTTCAATTTAAATAGAAATAAAGCTTAAATACGTACGATAATACTGTTCAGAGCTTTATGAAGATGTTTCTCTTGTTTTCTAAATGTGCAGTGTTTCTTAATTTAATGAAACCACAATGGCATGGCATTTTTCCTCTATTCAGCTTTAAAGTGTGGAGGTTAGGTTAGGTTAGGTTATTCAGTTATGGCAAAGCACACGAGGGCTATCTGCCTAAAGGGAGGGATACCTTCGTGGAGGACTTTCTAAGGGAAACTGGCTCGTATACACGTTACACATAGGGAAAACCATGAAAACGCCCATGCAGCCAGCCCGTTCGCGGGACTCGAACCTCGGACCGAACTACCAGTGTTCAGCGTCTTTACCGCTCGGCCGCTGGTGGGCTTTTAAAGTGTGGAGAAAGTCTCTAAATTAATAAATAAGTAAATTTTTGCTGTCAAATCTTCTATTACTTTCTTTATATTTACTGCATTAAGTTTATGTGAATATAAAGAAGTTATCTGAAACAAAAACTGGAAATAATTTAATCCCACAGAATACCATAAATAGCCCTAGGCATCTGAATATGCGAAAAGCGCAGCCTATTATCAAAGTTTGCAAGCTCAAAAATAATAAGCAAAGGAGCCAGTGATTGCAAGGGACGTATAAAAATACATGCAGTTGAAGAATTACAATTTGAAATGTAAGTATTAATGTAGTAAAGAAGAACTACTCTACTTTAAAATATAATTGTATTAAAAGCTTTTTTCTTTCCTTTCCTTTTCTTCTCTGGTCAAGCACGAGAGTAGATGAAATTGTTAATTAAAGTTTCTAGCTTCATCTTTTATTCTGAACATTGAAATTCAATACCTATGTAACTGTTTATCTAAGCGCCGCTTAAACTATATTGTAAATCTTCTTCTGTTCATGGACGCACATGTTGGAGCACGATACCACAAACTGTGGCTCTTAATCAAAGAATGAAATTCGGCAACTACATTTGCTTTTAAAACACATCCATAATCCCAGTTGCTTTGGAGCATCCATAACCGAATGCTTTAGATTTCAGAACACAAGTTCCTTCCCATGTTTGAAATGGAAAGAGCCTCTCATGCGACTGCTCTGCTGGAGCTCATACGCTTTTGCAGGGGGAATTCTGATCTTATTTATAGTCCTTTTATTTAATTTAATACTTTCTTAAGCTAGTTGTTAAATGAGGTATGCATGTTTCAGGGTATATTAAGTATTCTGTAAAATATAATAAGACTTCTGAATAAGGTGCTAAAATTTATAGTTGTAAATAGTTCTTAAATACTGAGAATAAAGAACCCGGAAGGAAGTTTGGCTCCGCTTCCGGTTAGAAGCTTTTTTACATGATTACATTACACGTTTTATATAATTTTATAAAATCCTACTTAATTTACTTGTTCTTGACCACTAGAACTTTTATGGGAGTGGTGTCTAGCCACTATTCGCTGGTCTCTTTAATATAAAGCTTAAATTAAGCTTTATATTTTAAAGCCAAAGAAAGGTTATAATACCCTTCTATTCACTCAAATAAATATTTACAGATGGCCCGTTCTCGGGCTTACAGGAAAGAGCCTTTACTTGGGTATTAACTTAAAATAGAAGGTAAGAAACTACACTAATTCTAACTGACTAAACTTTAGTAGAAGCTCTACAAAGATTACTAACCGAGTTGGCCCGTAATTAAACCTCACCAGCCAATATTAACAGACAGGTAAGACTACGGCCGTCCGTATTTAAGATAGGCTTGGCGACGTGGCCCGAAGTCAGAACGTGCTTTACTAAGGACTTCTGTGTTCTGCTACTGAAGTGACTGAATTCAGTCACTGACTTCTACTGTAATGCCAGTACTACTACTGAATTCTACTGTAACGCCAGAATTTCTACTGAAGTGACGTTGATTACTGGTTTTACTTCGTTTATATAAAACGCGATATTGAAATCTCATTCTGGCAGGGAGTTGTAGGTGGAAAACAAGAATTTAAAGGAAAGGGTTTCGAATTAAAAATAACTAGATTAGAGATTTAGAAAATTATAGTCTATTTAGAAAATTAAAATTAGATTCTATTTAGAAAATTAAAATAATCCCTACAATTTAGTTTATTCCAGAAACATGACAAGTTTTACATTTTTAGAGTTTTTGTTGTCAAACAATGCGATGTTCGTGAAACGAACGGACGTTTAGCTGCATGTGTATTTTAATAATTATTTGCTTTAGGAACCAATTCTAACAAACCATACATGATAAAAAAGCTCCAGTCAGAATAAAATTAGAAAAAAATTATTGTTTTAAGGAACTATATTACATAACTAACTGGTTGCTCTCACATGCAAATAAAGATGAAAAAAAGATCTGAATTTAAGTCTAGATGGTTTCATATAGGAAAATCGAAAAAAAGAACTTTGGAGAAATATTTTAGTTGGCTGAAGAATTTAATTTTTTTAAAATGTTAATTGTCTTTAACTGTGGAACAGCGTAGGTACTCGACTGTAAATTTTCAAGAGGGGAATCTGGTGATAGTTCTAAGTTATCTGTATTCAAATGCAGCTTCATTTGAACTAACAATCCTAACTACAAATTTCTACAACTAGTTAAAATGAAGTACTACTTAATTAAAGCAGCAGTTTACAGAAAAAAGGAAAATAACTAACTTTGGCAAAAGTTCAATTAAAAATTTACAGAATTACACATCTGAACGTTTGATTATTGGGATGGAAAGTGATAACTTCACTCAAACATGTGGAAGTAAAAACATTGTTTAGCTATAACGTATTGCTCTTCAAAACCTGGTTATTAAAGAAACGTATCCTTATATAGGTAAAGGATCTTTGTGTGTTTTTTACTTGAACACACGCAAACTCAACAAATGTACAACATGTGTTTAAAACACAAGTTAATTAAACGTTGCTTGATTTATTAAAACAAACAAGAACAGAAGAAAACAGTCTAGACGTCCCCAGAAAAGATAAGTTCACTGGCCAAGTGACACCTGGCTTTTTAAATTCGTTCTGCATACATCATAATCTGAGGTAACCAAAAGTAGGCTGGGAGAAAATTAAATAGTCGATATTATGAGATATATTTTTTGCACAATCACATAAATTACTTGATCTTAGATTGAAATGAAGCAGGTAGTCTGCAAATTTACCGTGACCCGGTAAAAACTGAGAACTTTAAAACTCATAAAGAACAAAGACTCTAAATGTAGTCTATGGAAAATATAAGGAGACAATTTTTTGGGTTGTCCAGCATCACAAGTGAAGTGTATTCTTTATTCCATTTAAATTAAAGTTTCTTAAAATAAATATACTTCCGGTAACCCGTTAGAATATTAATATTTAATGTCAATGGGTACATTTAAACTGTCTTTGGCTAAGATGAACTTTTTAACTTCCTCAGATGTCATGACGACTATGCATATAAGCAAAATATATATCAGTTTCCATGCTCGCATCTTGAGTACGGTGTTTAAATAGCAAATCTCAGACTGGTCTGCAAAATGAACAATTATGACACTAACCTTATTATTGATTTTACTGTCATCTATAAACAAATTTTATGAAAATTGTTTAATCATTCTCTTTCTAATCACAGATTTATGGGCGCTAAAACGGCTGGATGAGAATTATCAGAAAAAAAGTAAATTATGATTTATTCAACTTATTAAAGTATCATTTGATACTGAAATGAAAATATTATTCATATAATAGTCTCGTATATTTTGGTTACATAAACTCACGGGCTATAGAAAGACTATAAAGAAATTATCCTCGTGTCTTCAATTGTAAGTAGATAAAGTCAGAAGAAGAGTGTAAATAGCCCTTTTATTTGATTGCAAGAATTTAACAATTGACCCCACTTGTGTTTCATAAGCCAACACTTCTGGCTTAATTTAAACAAGTAATGTTGAAGTTAAAATAAAATGAAATTTAGTCTAGCCTAACGGCTCACAGGATAAAGTAAACGCGCAAGGAAGGCTCTGGCTCGTGGAAGCCGGCGAGACAAGCCTGATGGCATTGCTATTTAGTCACGGTAAGAACGTGGCCTCAAGTAGGGAGAACACGGTCTAAAATCAACTTGCGAAATCTTTGCTTAATTAGCACTTAATAACTAATCTGAATAAAATCTGAATAAACGTGCGTTATCTAATTTACATTCTGGCATTAAAAACAGGTGAAAAGGAGAGAGACAGGAAAGTTGCTTTGACTATTAGTCAAAATAAATAAATTAATTAAGTCTCATATTATATTTAATTTCAAAATCAATAGGCTGAACTCCTGCAGGAACAAAGGTAGCATCATAACCCAGTGTCCTATGATTACCTATAATACGAAGAATTAGTCGTCGAATCGTTCTCAGATTTCTTTTATTAATCTTCTTAACAGTATATCTCCAAGCACGAGAGTCATAAGACATGATTGGCAGAATACATTCCTTTGCATTAATTTCTTAACTTATTAACTCTCTCAAAAGGTATTTTTGGCAATTCGATAAAGGCCATTAATAATTTTTTATATTTAGTACAAAAGAGTTCAGCGCACTTTGTGCATGTAAATTTCTTATGGAGCAGAAAACCAAGGCTCTTTCTTATCTAACTTCTTATTGAGTATGGTACAGAGGGTATAAAATTTTATACAAATACTCCAATGCGAACTACCAAGGGTCAAAGAGGCAATACTTTTTTTGTTCATTAACGGTTTTAGAAATGATGCAGCAACTATGCTCTAAAAGACTATTAGACAAAAGCTTTCTTTGGAAAATTAAATTATCTGCAAATGCAATTTTAAATCATCCCTAGAAGTAGGACTGCATACAGAAACTTGAGGTCAGCCTCATTCCAGTGTAGCATACTAACAGCGTTTAGAATATTAGAAACAAGCATTATCGAAATCACCTTTGATATTCAGAAAAATAAAAACTGTTGTTAACTATAGAAATTTTTTGTCTCAGATACCAGTTTATTCTATTAATGAAAAAAGCAGTAAAGCATTTTCTCAAAACAGGTAATATGCTAATGAATCTAATATTGTCAAGACATGGAGTCCTTACATCCAAATATTTAAGAATCATGATTTTTTTCTATTGTGCAGGAAAGCTTCCTATTAATAACAAAGATTGAAAAGTCTGTGAAAAGGTGCTATCCACTACATAAAACTGCTGTATAGTATCATTGAAGCCCACGCATAAGCCAAAGTACTTCGTCATCCTTTAGAGTTTTAAAAATATTATCAAGTTTTAAGAAACCGAAAAGCAAAAAGCAGAAAACTGGCAAACACTGTATAAAATACATAGCTCCTCTGACTCATCGCGCATGGTTCTTTGAACATTAGTATCATCACATACATTATCGCCTGGGAACCACTCTATCAAAATAGCAGAAATAATATTATTCAATGACGAGGTAATTTGCTATCGGAGAGTTGCTACTTGAAATCTGTAGCTTCTTAGCAAACTTAACTTTTACCCCATGTTTATATATACTCGTATATATGTATTTTCAAGTACTGAGAATAGTAATAGTTGAGAAAACATTTTTCGTGAGTTGAGCTTAACGTCTGCTAATTGAAACTCATTATTACGTAATCCTTTCTTTAATTCTAGATGCAGATCTTTTTTGAGAAATAGTAGCTACAATTTCATTTGTATTTCGCAGTACAATGAGGCATTTTTATAACGACTTATGAAATGATGAAAACTTAGTGTCCAACGTTTTTATTCGCAGAATATTGTTGAAATTATAAGTTTAAATTTAATGCTACATATACGAATATGTGAATGAATTATCGGACACTGAAATAACTATTCTTTATGCCTTGAATTATCTTCTAATGCTTACAATAATTGATATTGCCTTGTTAACGAAAAGAATAATCAAACATAAGACATTAAAAAAAATCCTTAGTTGTGAAAGTTTGAATTCGGCTGGCATATTTCAGTTGGAAAATGTTTTCAGTATTCATGAAATGCGATAAGGTAGACACTTCTTAGATGAGACCTGGTTTCCTTGGAATAGAAACGTAAGGGGAATGTCAAAATATATTTATTCCGAACCGATGCAGAATACCATATAGAAACGAGTTTGAAAAATAGGCCGGAGAAACCTGTCATCCTCTGTGCAAAACTCTAACCGTGCACAAAGAAACGATGACAAGGTAAAAAATCAAAAAGAAAAATTTTCGTTTTTTATCGACCATTTTGAAGTGCTCGTTTTCAAAAAAGATACAATAAATTTACATTTTAACTTCAGAGTTTAAATGGATAAATATTGAACTTTCGGAGAATAAATAAACATCTAATTAATTTATCTCATTGTTATAAATTTCATGCCTGTTGTATTGCAATTCCAGCTAGTTGTCTAGAAAACCTAACATTTAGTATTTATATTTTACTTTTGCAATAAATTTCATAGCGAATTAATTATAAGTCAGAATTAAAAAACACACTCGCACACACACCAAAACTAATGCGATTAAATGGTCTATGGAATAAATAATAAGTGACTCAATAGACTTAAGACCTTTCGTAACTCATGAATATACACTTTTATTAATATTATACTATGTATGAAATCTCGGGTATTAATATATACTATTCCACTGTAAAATTACATTTTATATATAAAATTCCAGGTGAAAAAATAAAGTCATTTAAAATAGTTTTATAAGCAATTGTGTTATTTATCGATAATATTAATATAATATTTTATAATTGATTTTTAGTTTATAAAATCAATTTCCATTTTGATACTTTTTACATCTGAATTACTTACACGAAGTTTACAAAATGACAACTCAGCTTTAGTTTCGAAAGATGCAATTCTGTGTTTAAGCTTGCTAAATACCGTTATTCTGAGATTTATTGCTGTCATTGCTCATTTTGCAGTAATACGCATTTAATGCAATCACGGTTGTATCATTTGAGTTATTTAAGCAACGCTTGAATTAAACGTTATAATATGCTAAATGAGAGAATAGGGCATTAAAAGGCAAGTATCCTTAACAATTTTCTGCATTCGCATATAAAATTTGCACAGCTTTAAGCGAAAAAATATAACAATTTAAACTTTTATGAGTATTTGATACTAAGAAAGGTGCTGTGCGTGTTTATCGGTTAAGGATATTAAATTAAAACTCAGTAAATAATTCATGCTCAAGAATAGTTCTAGGTTATAAACAGAGTTTACTTTATAGCTAAAAAGGAATGATAGTTTATTAGTTAGATGAAAATATGTTTCCAGATATTAATTTTATGCGTTTAAATTAGTCAAAGGAGCAGTAAACAGACAAGAAAGCTAGTAATTATGATTATTGTACTGAGTAAAAATAAAGAAAATAAATTTGATCGCTTCAAAATAGTCGAAAATTCGGTTTTTCAGTTTGCGACATTTTTCTAGCCCAATCAATTTGGTACCTACTGCCGTTGCTTCAGAGGATGTGGTGGGTGCCTATAAAATTAAAAGTGAAAATATATTGTTTTTCAACTCATTCGTATAGTAAAATCCTTATCTAATTATGTTTAATTTGTATTTATACACTTAAACATCTATTTTAGGGCTAGAAACTAGTTGTATGCTACGACGTCCGCTTTTCTCCGACCATTTCGGATAATAACAGCACAGTTCATGCTAAAGCACAATGCCCATTCAGTAGACAAAACACAAGCATATACACATAGACACCTCCCCACACTAAAAAATACTTCTTTATTCTTCCCCTTTCCTCTCACAATATGAAAGAATAAATGTATGTCATGCTATTGTGTTACAGATACAAGGAGAGTATTGTCACTGTTTATTAATGAATTTAGAGCAATTTATCATTATTTCTTAGTATGCTAGAGACGATTTTTCTGCTTTGAGTTCACATTGCACTACGTATTTAATTTAAGTCTGATTAATTCGCATTTATGAACATCGTTCGAAGCTCTACATGACTGAGCATTCTATCTAAAGGAATAAAGTATATTTTATAGAAATTTACAGTGTGGTTGAAAATGTAACTGGTTTGCTTTTAAAGGGCTTTAAATATCATTCATTAGATATTTAAAGTTTGAAATTTCTTGGGCTTTTGGAAGAAATAAAATATTGAAAATGATAGAGCTTGCTCTTCTTCGTATGCAGTAAATTAAAAATAAAAGCAGAAAACATTCTCAAATAATATAATGGAAAATATGTTATGCATTTAGTAGTTTACGATGTTAAAGATATATTTTGTTCTTCTCTTTTCATTTGTTTGATAAAATAAGTGCTTAGACAAAGAATGACTTTAGTAACTTCATTGTGCTATTAGTATCTATTTAAAATAAGAAAAAAAAAGTCTCGCTCTTATATTGGAGATAGTTAGAGCTTTCCACACAGAAGATACCTAGAAGACATCTTCATTTAAATCAGCAAATAAGAATATCAGTTATATCTGTTTAATTAATAAATTGAATAGATTTGTAAATAGCTTTATAAAAGTGTAGTAATAAAAGCGATGACATTTTAAATTGACTGATAAATTATAAAATCTCATCGAAAAACAAAATGGATTTTTATCAGTGTACTAATGCCACAAACTGCTAAATCTACATAAGCGAACAAAAAACGTAAGCAGATTTGGCTGCGGATATTTTCTGTTGTTTCAAATGATGTAAATTTTAATTCACAAGTTTTTAGAAATAATACAGAAATAAAACAACGATTTCGAAGTTTGTTTCAGTCGAAAACATATCAGCTAATACACAATAGTGAAAGGACTCTTTTCTAAAACAACAGAATGTGCATTAAAAGTATGACATCAGATATGTGTATTGTGAAATTAAAATACTATATAAAAGCAGAAATGTGAAAGGTCTGGTAGTTTTCGCGAAATGGGTTTTGTAACATTTACGAAATATCACACAGTTATTAACTAAACTTAGCACTAGTTTGTACTACGAAGTATTTGAATTGATTGCACTTTATTTTTCTTTCCAGGTAGAAAAAAATGAAACTGTACGTGAATTAATACCATCTTTAAACATCAGCAGTATTCAAAACATAATGAGTGAAACTCTTACTTCACTATTCTGCCGGTATCGCTATCAAGCATACCAGTGGAATGACATCACATTCTTGATTTTGCTTTTTTTTTTCGGTGTTATGTGGATGACTCTGTTATTTCCATTAATTAAATCTCGTAGCCATTTTCTAGATTAGAACGTTGCCTCTCAGTTTTTATTCAAAACAGCTTAGTGCGAATATGACAAGATATAAAATTATTTAAACATCAGTTAACTTATTTACTTTCTTGCATTTATTCAATCAAATTTTTTTTGCATTAATTTGTGTGGTTTCCATCAATTCTAAGAAAACTGTTAAGAAAAATTTGGTGTTGTAAATGATACAGCTGAATTAAGAGACAAATTAATGGCGTGCATGTATTCTGAAAATAGCTGCGTTCTTACAGCACTGCATACACCATTTTATGATACTTGATGATATTGATCGAACTCTGGTATTGTCGTTAGAACTACATGCACTGAAATTGCTTAGGAAATGCCATGCCGCCGCGATAACTGACTCTGTGTTGTGTCGCATTAATATGAATTGTGACTTTTACTGCAGTTTCCGCTATAAAAAATTCCATTAAAGAGCGAACTCGTTCATTCGCATAAACAAGCTTTCCAAGTTTAAAATCTGGTTTGGTTTCGTTTATTTAATTATGGCAAAGCACTCGAAGGTTATCTGCCTAAGAGGAGGAGAGCTTTCGTGCAGAACTCTCTAGGAAAACTGGCTCGTACCCACGTAACTAAATGTCCAAATTTTAGGATCTGAGTTTGAAAGGGCGTCAACTACTTAGAGATTATTTTATACGAAAGTACACTGCAACGCCATCAAGAAATTAAACAAGGATGCTTGACGATGAAAACACCGTATTATAAGTTTATTGCTATTTTCTTCGATCTAATGTTATAAGGTATTTCTTCCGTCTTCTTGGCATGCCCTTGCAGCACAGTGGTCAGCACACTCGGCGCGTATTCGAGAGGTCCGTGGTTCGAGTTCCGGTGAGGGCATTGCTCATTTTTTATGTCACCTGGATTCGAAAAGTACCTAATGTCTCTACAGTCGTGCCCGAACTAAAAAGGATTGTGGATGATGATTCTCCGCCATCAGGATTTGGCGTTTGGGTCCCCTAATCCCCAGTCGCCCTTTAAAAGGGGGAGTACATAAAGTATTTCTCCCACCTTCTTAGCATGTCTTCGTGGTGTAGTAGTCAGCACGCTCGGTGCGTATTCGAGAGGTCCGTGGTTCGAATCCCGGAGAGGGCATTGCTCATTTTTCATGTCCCCTGCTTCGAAATAATCTAATGTTTCGAGAAAGTCTACCGTTCAGTTAGACATAATTGCAGCTGTCGCCGCACTGTGTCCATATTAAGTTCCCTTAAGAATAGTACAGCTTATTTCCTTTATGACTACTCACACAATAGCTACATTTCTTGCTGAGCATAGAATAGTTAATCAAATTAAATGCTAGTTTAATTTTCGGTCAAGAGTGGAATGTAAATATGTAAGATACAACTTCTGCTTTTTTTAGCTGTTCTTAAAATAGGATTAAAGGAATAGAAACAGAAGTTTAAAATTTTGAATTTTGTTATGGAAGAAGTATGGCAACTATTCTGGTTAATTCTAAGAGAACTGCTATTAGAGAGTGTAAAAACACTCATTTTCGCTAATACTAACCATAATAATAATGACAATAGTAAAAGGAATGCTGATAAATGCTGGAAATAAATAAACATTGTTTTGAAGCATGTAACTATCGTAAACGTTTTAGCTACAGACGTCTTTATCAAGCTAGAAATAAAGTTACCAGGAAAGGAATCGATAATACTCAGTAAAGATTAAGGTACAATGGGGTTCCACCCTTGTATTTAACAGTTAAATGTGGGGAATCTCTACACCGATAAGCGAATAATCGCTTAAGTGTGTGAACAGAGACTTAAGACTCAACAAGTGTTAATTACCTTTTATTTATCAAAATAAGGATTAACACAGTCGGCTTCTATCTCAGAGCGTACAGCAAAGGCTACACTTGGGCTTGAACTTAAACTAATAAGAATTAAAGCTTAACTAATGCTTAACCAAAAAAAATATAGCCGAAGCTATCAGGATTCTAATTAGTTGGCCCCTAAATCTCAATTAAGTAGGCGAAGCTATCAAGGGCCTGAAGTACGGCCGAGCGTAGTAATAGCTTAGAGAGAGACGTAGCCCAAGGCAAACGTGCGCTAGTCAGAAACTCTGGCTCTCTAACGAAGTCAGGGAAACATAGACCTAAATACTACTCTTACTTATTTGCATTAAACGTGTTTCTGAAAATAGTATATTCTGGTAGGAAATTGTAAGCTGAAATTAGGAGAGACAAGAAAGTGGGACAAACTTAAAATAACTGTTATAAACTTAGGATAAACCTTACAGTACATATAAAATAATTGTAATCAAAGATTTAGGTACACATTGCTAGGTCTGTGGATAAAACCGATGAATATTGGTAGGTGGAAACTGGGTAAAACTGAGCGAACTGAATGGGAATTTGCGTTTTTTTCCCCATATGATATGAATAAAAATAAGGTATCCTTAGAAAGTTATTCGCAAAGGTATAAACGCTTCTGGGTGCTTTTTTTTATTAATTAACTAAACGAAATCGGAAGCGTTGTTAGTGTTCAATGGCTTAAAGTTAGCTAGTATTTAAAATGAAACAGGGAAATTATTATCCCTTACTTAATATAAATTTGAGGTCATTATTATTTCTGTATATAAATGCAACAAATTTCTGTAAGTCATCAAATGATAAGTCATTGCAATTAACTGGAACTAATAGTCTCTTAAAGCAAATCAGTTTAAATTTTATGCATGTTATATACATGGAACTGGAAGAAACAAAAAAGATAAGCTGAAACTGTACATGAAACTGAGCTCTTAATAGAGGAACTGACGTAAGTTTGATTTGAATGGGTGTCTGCACGGGTTAGTTTCATGATTTTCCCCACATGTAGCATAAATACCAGTTATCTCGCTTTGGAAAGTCCTCCATGAAGGCTTTTGCCTCCTTAAGCAGGTAATTTAATATGCTTTGACATACAATATTGAATTAAGCAAACATATGTAATGAAATGACTATCACTTCTTTTACTTAAAATGAGAAAGATATTTCTTGAGAAATCTAAAATTTTAGCTTTAAAGATGAATATATCATCAAAATTTGAAGAGAAGAAAAAAATTATAAATCAGATTGCCAAGAATCAGTTGATTAAAAACAACCAACATTTCAGAAAAGTATGATTTTCCAGTGGAAATGAAAGAGCGATAACTATTATGACCTCACAACTAAAATAAATGTGCGAAAATTTAAACAAGAATCTTCAGATTTCCAGTATCTAACTGGTGGAAAATTAATAACATTGGATTTAAGTATTTAAAAAAGGAAGAAGTTTATTACTTAGCACTTGAAGATCTGAATGATGTTAAATTTTTCAGATATTTCATCAGAAATATCTGTTTTTAAAAACCTCGAGATTTCTGTAAGTTTAGGTAATTCTAGATATTAAAGCAAGATTTAAAGAGAGTTCACGAATGTAGTTTAGTTTAATTACATCCGAATCTAAAACTGCGTTAAAAATACTTTTTTTAATTTATATTTACTATTCTTAGGGTGAAAGAAGTTTCGGAAGACTTTAAATAATAAAAAAATATGCAAAATCTTCCCTTCGTCAAGAAAAACTTTTAAACATAGCTATTCTTTCTCTATAACAAAATTAGATAATAAAGTAGATTTTGAAAAAGATTATTGATTACTTTTCTTCGTTAAAAACTAGAAACGAGTTTTAAAAAAAGGCTTTGAAAATTAGTGCAATTGCTATTTATAAAAAATGTATTTTTTGATAAAACAACATGTTGTTTTCATGAACACGCGAAGAGTTACGTCTAAAAATGTTACAAAAGGTACGGTACTATTTTAAAATAGGTTCTTATGTTGAATATAAAATTGTAATTTGATTGCATGTAGGAGCGCACATTTTTTTCGTTCCTTCTGATGAAAAAATTTCTAAGCAGGGATCTGGTAGCAGTTATGGATTATCATCAAAATTTCTTTTTCTTCTATGATGGGTGACAAGGAAAACATTCTGGAAATTAACAAAAGTTTTATTTGATCCCGTTTCGCTTTTAAATCTAAAGTACCAACTTCATAAAGACATCATAAAGTACGTTAAGCGAATTTTCATCCTGTTTGAGTTCCTTGTTAGGGATATAGCAAACTTAATTAAATCCAAAATAAAATTATTAATGCATGGAGCTGGTGGTTACACCAACTGAGTTTAACAGAAACAAAAAATCCGCTAATTTGTAGGTAGAATAATAGTTTCTCATCATGAATTCAAAGTGAATCGAATGTACTAATTCACAATATCACCACAGTCTAATTAAACTTTAGCTCTTCTCTATTAATCACTCTAGGAGAATCGCAACAAAAAAATCTTTGACTGCTCAAATCTTAATACAAACAGCAGAAACATGGAGTAAACAGCCAACCTATGCTGCCAAACACTTTGGAACTAACTCTTATTTACACTTAAATCTAATTTACATTCTGGTAGAAGTTGATGACAACAGAAGCGCAAAACAGCCTAAAATACATGGTTAATTAAATAAAACTTTCGAAATGAAAAATTATGGAATGAAAATTTATAGACAGACATATTAGTCAGTGCCTGGCACGTAATGGCACATTTTGTGGAATAATGAACTTACATCAACACCAATACAAAACTCTGCATATCATAAATGTGGGAAATAAGAACCACCAGCGAGGTGACGTCATCTGCCGCCAGCCATGGACCTTATAAGATCCTTTCTTATAAGGTCCATGCCGCCAGCCCAGCGTAGCGCAAAGCAGCCCAGACGAGTTCCAGACGTGGACGAGAGCAGACGTGCTGTCTGTAAGCTGACAATGCTGACGTTGACTTGCCTTCCAGAAGTTTGAGAAGGGATGATGTCCCAATGGTGTTATAGAATCCACCAGCATTTGTGAATCCTGATCTTGTTCCTGATATTCGACAACATAAGCAAAACCGTGAACTGTTGATATTACATGAACAATTCATAGACTAGTATTAGTCATGGGGTTATCGTTAACTTTAGTTATGTCAATTTATCATGTTATATTATCATTCTATCTTTTATCATCTTTCATTCATATTAGTAATTTCATAATCGATTTACTTTATACTTATCTCGTGCTTTCGATCCTATAACCCCACATAAATATGTTAAGTAAAGTGTGGTCGACAACTCAAATACGTGGTGAGATGTCTATGGTTTATGCTGCTAAACAAGAAGTAGAAGCAACTGGGTGCGGTGCTCAAACATTAATGTAGGTTGTGATGGTTTAATGAAAATGACGCGGTCGCTGCAAAAGGCTTACGAACACTGGAAAGAGCTGAAAATGATGCATTGAATGCTAATCATAAACAAAAAGAGGCCGAAAAATCATGAAGTATCTGCAGGTAAAATGGAGGTAGGTAAAATGTGTAAGATATTAAATTTTCCGTAAGAAAGCACGTCAGCTATATTGAGGAGGCTGATACAAAAACATTTTGTGATTAAAGGCCACTGAGTGGAAAAGGTTGGTTAACTGATAAAGTAATATATTAGATCACTGCATGTGATAACAGTGTTATTACAAGCAGCAAGGAGTAGTGCATGGATACGCATTTAGTTATGTTTTCAATATTTTACTATAAACTTTCCTCCGATGATGAACGTATCTACAAATTTCGTCCACGAAGAGAAAGCTCATGGTGTACATTTCGAAGAGCTAAAACTACTGATTGCGAGAAAGTGATCCACCCCAAGCCGATATGTCAGGTGCATTGATGGACTTCATAATACCTACGCCTGAAGATCTTTCAGATCATAATCTTTTGAAACGTTGCCTTGGGGGACCAAAATCCCAACGAATCGTTTAACTTTTCTGCATGGAAAATGTGTACAAAAACTAAGGGTTCAAGTAGAATTATTGCCCAAATTATTTCATATTATCTAGCGATGGTCTTGACTATGTGAAGAAGATGGGATTTCGTGTGGGACAAAATGCACTTGATTTAGTGAACAAAATTTGTTAAAGTCGAATCTGAGGCGCAGAAATTAATGCTTTAACGATGAATTTAGAAATACGTAGAGAAAAAGTACGGCAAACGTTGCAAAATTTGAAGCTCAGAGGGCTAACTTTATGAATCCGGAAAATTTTAAAGCTGATTTATTTATTGTTCTAACTAAATATGTTTAATATATTCCATAACAACCGAATTACATATATTTCTATTTATAATACGCGTGCCATTTTCTTTCAATTTTTATCTATTTTTATTAGATGAATTTATAAGTTCTGTATTCTTTTAAATACTTTTAGATTTTTTCGAAGTAAGTATACTTAATAACCCATACTTTTGTAATTCTTAAATTTTTTATATTTCACTCCAAAACTTTCTAACAACGTGAGGAATTATCACAGTTACAAGTGCAAAATATATGTTTCAAAATAGTTCAGAATATATTTCACTTAAAAGTTTGATCTTGAAATAACATTTATCCGAAAACTCTTTCTTTTTCAACTTGCGCACCGGATTTTTCCAATCTTCTACACACTTAACAAATATTATATTAATATTATTTTAGAGTAAAGCATAAATTTATCTCGCAAATTACAAATTTTATGACCTTACTAAACGGAATAACTAAGCAAAATTTATTTTTGATTATATGTTATCAAAGTTAAGTGTGAAAATCTGAAACATGTTTATATATAATAGACAGAACGTAATCCAAATATATTCTTAAGTTTCACATTGCATTTATTGATATTTAACAAAACTCAAATTAAGCATTTTGACAGCAAGATATATTTTCCAAAAATATAAACATTACCACATTTAAGTTCACTTGTAACTACATATTCTTTTTATTTTTCGTTGTATATATATATATAATAGTTCTCCGCCGCAAGTAGTTGAACGGCGTTGACCAACTTTCCTTAGAAAGATCTTCCGCCAAGCCATTTCTTTTCTCAGACAGATAATCGTTGCAGGTTTCTTCACAATTAATTACTCAATCACCGTTATAGTTGTCGATCAAACTGTAGCATTATGAGTTTTTGGGTTTGATCTTCCCTGTCACACAGAGACGTATTCTGTTAGTTTATTGAATGAAATACTCGTCACCTTATTAATTCATGGAGCTAAAAAAGTCAAATTTAGATCATAACAAACAACAGAGACTTAAATAAATTTCAAATGTTATTTACTATTACAAAGTGAACCCTTGTTGAAATTCGTGTTACAGTAATTTAAATTCAGTATTAATTTAGTGTCATCAGCGTTGTATGCAATGGGAGTAGGTGCATGGTACTGAAGCAGAATCTCAGGTGCTTTTAAATATAAATATTAGCATGCGTATATGAAGTAAGAAAAGAAACATAGTTATAATTATTTAAAAGGCAAACTCAAACGGCGATTTTAGATGAAAGCTTTGCTTAGAAAAGAAGTGTAATATAGTTGCATTTAAAGCTTCAAGTAAATATAACTCGCTGTGCTCTTGTAAGTGAACGTTATTATAAATTCAACGTATGAATAAATGTCCAGGGGTTTAGATCAAGAATTAAAGTTATTTATTTAAGAAGTAAGATAAGTTCTTAAGTACTAGATGAAAAGGTTTACTTCCCTTTCCTTTTGAGAAAAACTCTCTAATATTTCTTTTTTTTTGTTTTAGAGTGGAGAGAATCACAAGACCACATTGTTATCAAGCCATTATTTTAGTTCCTTTTCACGGCTTATTACATTTTTAGGAAATCACTTAAAGTTACTTTTGTTGGAAATTGGATCTATATCTTTCAAAGCCGATAGGAGTGATAACGATTAAAAGGGCTGGCTGAGAGAAAATAATAGTTCTTTTTTTTCATATGGCAGAAAACACGACAATCCGGAAAATATCACGTTATCACTAAATTCCTTCTCTTTCAATCTATATTTGTTTTCGTCCAATGCAATAAATTTTGTCTCTGATGAGGAAAAGAATACGAAACTTTCTTCACATTCATTCAAAATGTAATTGCCCCTACTATACAATTATGCTCTTTAAACATAGAACCTTGTTTATTTGTATTGTTGGGAACAGAAAAGTAAAAGTATGTAAAAGAAAAATGAAACCGCGAATAAAGAATAAATGAAATTTCAGTTGACTAACGAAAATTGATGTTAAATAATATTTTTATGCTAAGGCATAGCAAAATAACCAATAAAAGAATTGCCATTGAAGACTCGTAATCATTTTCATTCGTTTGTGATAACGCTTGTAAATTTTAGGTAGGAATTTGGGGCCATGAATACTGTATCAATTTATTTCCGGCAAAAGTATTAAAAGATTCCGTAAGTTTATTTTTGCCTAATGGAAGATATTTATCACTAAACCTTCAAAACATACAACCATGCTGAATAAATGATGGCTTACCACAATTTAAGCTTCTTACAGACCGAGTTATTTTCAACATTAGAAATGAATGCATACATCATTAAAATTCATGAAAATCTCTCCTATGTATTGTCAGAAGGTTAGATTGACCCAGAATTTTCTCCACTGTATTTTCACGTGTCAGAAGCTCACATTAAAATTAAAAATTAAAAATGTCATAAATCAATATTTATTTAGTGTGTCTGAAGTATTGAACATGTATTGTCTTATGCATTTTATGTTTTGAACTTTTTCAATAAGCATGATCTGTCCATTGTAAATAAATTTGTGAAAGAATACAGTAAGGACAAAATAAATAAGCAGTTGCTTTTTTGAGAAAAGTTTTATATTACATAATATCTTCAACTGTTCCATTAAAATATTTTTCATTAATAGATTTTCTTGCAAAATAAAATAATACTAAAAGAAATTATTAACAGTATACTGATAAAAACAATGCGATGGCAAATGGATTTTAATTGTGGTCTTCTCGTTTAAAAGAAGTGTAAGCTATAGAATGCTTGCGCCAAACAGAGAAACTTACGAGTTATTAGTATTACTTAAAAATTTACTTCCAGTATTCTAGATTTCTTTCCGAAAAGCAGAAATTTGGTGACTGCATTTTAGGGTCCTCTATACTTATGCAAAAATTGAGAAAAGTCGCTAAGTTCAAAAGCGTGCACCACTCTTGTCAATGTACATTCAGAGGTCAAAACATTCCAGATACACATTTTTTTAACATACGCAGTGTGTCAGTGATTTACAGCGACATAACAGCCAGCGATGGTTCGTATAAGAATAATGAAAATAATGAAAAATCGCAAAAATAACTATAACTTGTTCAAAAATAAGCCAATTCGTATAAAATTTGAATATACTGTCAAATATGGGATCCTGATTAAAAATGCATTGTGAAAACTAGTGGCTGTGCAATTAGAATACATTAGCTGTGAGGAGCATAAACTTGCATGTTCGAGAGCAACCTGTAAATTTCGTTGTGATACTGAGATGAGAAATCTGGGATAGCAAAACCCAATTCGTAGCAATGGCCTCCAAGCGTCACTTACCCGAGGAACTGCGATGGAGAGCTACTGGGAGATTAGAGGCACCAAAAGTCAGACAAAAGTGGTCAGATGGCTAAATGTGAGTCCTTCTGTGGTTTATAGGCTTTGACAACAATTTCTAACCACAGATTTGGGATCCAGAAGATTCAGACAAGGATGGCCAACGGCTACGACGACTGCCGATGACGATATTTATGGTTATGCGCATGAAAGAATAGAACTTCACTTCCGACCCAGCTTATATCCTCCCTTGCTGCAGTTACCGGATGGTTGGCGTCAAAGTCAACCTTCACGAAGGATGCCTGTATGCGAGGTGACCAACCATTTGCGTCCCGCTCACTTCACATCATAGAAGGGAACATTTGGGGTGGACACGTTAACATGCTGACTGGACGGCTGATCAAGGGAGGGCTGTTCTCTTAACGGATGAGTCCAGGTTTAAACAACAGAGCGAAAGTAGGCGCAGTCTGTGTGTTTGGAGTGGTATCCTTTTGGGTTGACGCACAGATCTCCATGTATTTCCACGTGTAACCATAAATACTCAAGCCTCTAGAAAGCCTGTAGAAATGACATCCTTGATGCTTATGTGCACCCTTATGCCAGGGCAATAGGTGTGATGTCGTGCTACAGGACGACAACACTAGACCGCGCAGGTTTCGCATCGTGGATGATCATTTTCTGCAGCTAACAATGCAGCTCATTGAGTGACCACCTGTATCACCGAACTTGAATCCTATTTATCATGTTTGGAATGCTTTCGAAAGACGTATAGCTGCTCTCAATCTTTCTCTCCAGACCACTGTCCCGCTTGCAACTCCTTTGCAAGACAAATGGCTTTCACTTCCTACAGAACTGATAGACGGCATAATTGACAGCATAAATTCTGCATTGCTTCTAGAGGAGATCATACTCCATATTGAAGATAATTTTCCTGTACCAAACTAACACATCCGATTTGTTCATTTTATATATTTCCTAATTTCTATAACACTATAATTGTCTGGTAATTTCTTTTCAGTCCATGTTATATCTTATTGTGCATTGTATACTGTGGATTAGTTCCATTAAATTCGACACGCAACTTTTTGAGTAATCGTTATTTTTGTGATTTTTCCTTAATTAATGATAAGCAGTATATATCACTGCGGTTGTTGCAAAAATTGTTAAAACGAAAGATTTGAATGACTGCAAACAAGGCATGATCAAAGGTGGAAGAAAATTCAGTTTCAACGCTTCTGCAACGGATAATATTCTAGGCTTTCCTCATGCAATATCTTGGGTATTTAAAAGGCGGCAATTGAGCAAAATTAACTACATACAGTAAGAACAATTCTGATAGCAAAATGATAATGAACGAAAGAGCTCACAGGCAGCTGGCACAAGTCGTCTGCAACAACACAATCACAACAACATGCCAGATTGTAGCTCAATACAATTCAGGGGCATCATAAAGCCTATACGAACGCAAAGCGTAACTGACTTTGCAACGGAACGGTTTTAACAGAAAAAGGGAACTTAGGATATCTGTTCTTGTTACCAATAAAATCCTTGTTGTTATTGGCTTCAGAAACATCGAAACTGGATCTTTAGCGTCCGAAAAATGTGCACTGTCCAAATAATCTCATTTCCTGCTTCATTATGATGATAACAGGATTAGAATATGGCGTAAACAAATTTAAGGAACGTTCTTCCTCAGTCCTGTAAATATCAATTCTGCAAGCTGGTGGGCAATGAATTATGGTTTGAAAAGCATTTATTCTGAAATATATTGGGTTCCTTGACATATTTTGAAACAAGGTTCAGCCATAGCGATACAGAACCATATAGCTTGCCTCCGTATCGCAGCCTATTGCGTGCACTCATTTGTAACTGCAATGCTCCCTGATGAAGAGAGTCACTTTCAACAGAACAATGCGTCTGGCCACTGTGCACTATTCATCTTCAGTTGGTTTGAGGAGCGTGATCTGAGCTTACATTGCTTCCATAATCAGCTCAGACCTCAGTTCTATTCAGTACTTGCTGGACGAATTGGAAAGATCACTTCAAAGCTCAGAAATGTCACCATACAATCTGAATGAAACCAGAAATCTTATTATGTCAACATGAGTTAATAGTTTTCAGGAACAATATCAGTACATTGTTAAATCCATGCTCAGAAAAATATCGACTATGCTTAAAGGCTAAAGGTGAACCAATGCGTTATTAATGATGTCTCTTATATTTTGGCCACTCAGTGTATACGTATTCAGATAATTCTTATAATTATTTCTTTTTAAAGTTTATTGTGTATCAACGCAAAAAAATACCTACTTGAAATTCAGTCAACTGTACCAGATTTATGTTTTATGTCTGCCAGATATAGGCCTAACCTGAGTACTGCCCGTATGAACTGCAGTTGGATTTGCTACAGATGTATACTATCACAAAATTCCTTTAATCTGAAATAAGGTTTCAAAATTATGTTTAATGATATTAATTTCTATATAAGAATCTTCTTTAGTATCAGTAAAGAGAACTTTGGACTTAAATGTTTAATAATTAGTTTACTAAATACTGCGTATAAACTCTGCCATTCGAATGGTATTCGAAAACAACTCCTCATCTGAGGAAGGGGATAGTGTCACTAATGCTAGCGAAACAGTCGATCACGTTTCATATCAAATGCGATATAACTACTTCTTTCAAAGTTATAGTTAAATATGGTGATGCGGTTCCTTTACGTTAAACTCCTTCTATTTCTAAGGATGCACAGTTTGTCACATGCAGCATTTGGTAAGGACCCTGTATACCTCAAGTTTTGAGTTTTCAATCGGGTTGGCCTACAGAATCGACTCGAGTCGGAACCTAGGACATTAAAAGGAAGACACTGTACCACAGCCGGTCTTTCACAGGAGTTCCATAGCCAGTCTACCCTAATATCTACATAAATAATAGCTGAGTCATCAGAACATTCACAGGCGTAAATATGTATATGTGTATAAGTTATACGTATGCCAGTTGTAAGTACGTTATCCATATACTAACAAAATCGTACATTTACAGTTACCTGTTTGTGTCAATCGAATTCATTTAAAACGGTAAAGAATTATTTTTCTTTTCTCAATCTTATAAATACTTGGTCTAAAATAAGCCACGTAGATATGCCATTATTTTCGTAAATCAAAGCACAGTGCAAAATACCATAACATTTTAAAATTATATATAGTACCTATTTGAATGTAATGAAAGCATAGTATGTTTTTTTAAGCTTGCGAAAGTGTCATCCATTTTTGTTAAGTAGCTATTTTTTAATGTAAAACACTTTCGTTGCTGAACAGACAAAGAGCAATAAACATTTCGGAACTTATTGAAAGGTTTCCCGCATAGCGTGGAAAAAAAACTCTTACCATTTAGAAATGTTTAAAGCACTTAGTCAAATAAATTAAAAAGAATGGCTTAGGCGTTTAAAGATCATTTTTAAGGCATAAATTACAATTACAAATACTGCGAGACCGAGATTTACTGTTATAAAGTCGATAGAAAATTCATTATTAACTGCAAAAAGTGCTTAATGGGATATATGTACTTTTTTCGGTTTTTAGGCGATTAGTTCTTCCCTAAATTTGATGTCTTCAGTTTGTAGATTTTATCAGACAATTATTTACATACTTCCGATAAAATATTATCAATATTTTATAGCATTCCATTAAAAGGTATGTAAACCAATCAGCTAAATTGGTACAATGCTTGAAAAAGTAAATATAGGAAGATAAAGAATATTTTCCATAAATGATTAGAAAATGCTGAATATTCAGTAAAATTTCTGCATCAACTACATTTGTAATTTATTTCTACATTATTTAAAACAGACATATTAATTTGTAAACTCGAAACATTGTAGTATAAGAGTCAAAATACCAATATTTGCTAAGACTGTCAAGATTTAGAGATACGTGCAAATACTATATTTCCAGTTGTGGATGAGTTGAAATATTATTGAACGCCGAATAAAATAGGCATTGCAGTTCGATCTCAGTAATTTGTCTTGAGTTAAATCCAAAGTGTTTCCCGTTATTTCTAGATGCATTCGTAAGATTTGTTTATCATATGTAGTATTCAGTACAGACAATATCTACAGAATCCATAAATCCATCTCCAAAATGCAAAGAGTCAAGATTGGTAGTTTTTGAAGGCTGAGTTATCTCAACTCATCATATCGTTGGTCTAAATTTGTTGCCTGTAATTGGGAGATCTTTGGAGAATCGCTTACATGAAAAGGCAGTTTGCAAATCGGTGGCTGTCCTCTTGAAGTTTTCCTAGAAGCTTTGCTAAGCCCGTTACTTGCAAAAGAAATGTGCCGCTTCGCTGAACAAAATGTGGGCCTATAGTAACCAACATTTTGCAAAGAACATAGATGGAAGTTGACTGTAAGTATTCAAACCTATATGTTTGTGTCCTAAAAAATCTATATTTGTGTCCTAAAATTTTGTAAGTTGTTACAATCGAATATTTTAATAAATGAAATTGTAGAATGAGAGGAAAGAGTTTTCCTGTCATTCTATATAGAATGATTATACGATTTAAATATTAAGTGAATCGCATGATGTTAAAACTTCGTAACTACTAACAATTATATCATCCCCTTCTAGTTGAACGATTTCTGTTTAGGCTTGTATCCACTATACTGATTATTGGTATGCCTGAAAAACAATAGTTAATAATATATCATTAATTTGCATTCTATATTAAATCCTATTATAAAGTTTTCCGTTTATTTATTTATTTCACTTTTCATTATAATCAGAAACAAATGAATTCTAATCAGAACCATACTTTCGTCAAATATTCATATAAATTTTTGTTTCTTAAAATTCACCCTAAAATGTAAAGAAAGTCTTATATTCGAGAGAGATTTTGTTTTCTAGTAAATGCGACACGTGCTGTTATAGAGTACCACTTATAGAACATATCGTCCTACCAAACATTCAAATGCTAATTAGTTTAATATAGTCTTTTAATTATGTGCCATAATATTCGATTTTACGCTTAATAATTACTCTTAAATATATTTATGCTTCTAAATATTATTTTCATCACTTTACAATTGATTTATTTAGAGTTTTGAAGTTTGACTTATCAAGCTTTATGTGGATAAAAACATCTGATTCTGCGATTAACGCACAGTATATAAGTATTGTCTATTTAAGAGAAGATATGATTTCGTCGAAAATATTTTAAAGGAAGCTAGTTCATATTCACGTTAAACTAGTAAAAGCTCCGTAGAACTAACCCACTTTGGAAGATTTAAGCTAGAAATCAAATTAATTGCCTTAGTAAGTCATATGTAGTTCCTAGCAGTAATGTAAGCTAAAATGTTTCAATTCACTTAGCATATTTAAACACATTTGCAACACAATTTAAGTTCGGTAAAGGAGATAAACTTATAAGAAATTTACTCCTTTCTCAGCGCATGACTTCGTAGTTGTTATAAGAAGTATTTATGCTTAGCAAAAGGGAAGGCCAGAGTTTGAATCCCTGGTAAAGCATTGTCTTGCTTTCCTGCTCTATATATTCCCAATACTTTCCTGCTCTATATATTCCCAATACTTTCCTGCTCTATATATTCCCAATATACGTAATGCTTATACAATGGCACTCGGCTGTAATGACATGTATGGTAATTCGTTATTTGGTTCCTCTCCTCACCAGTCGCCCTTTAAATGGGGAAGAATATAAGACATTTTCTTCTTTCTTACCGCGTGCATCGGTTGCGTAAGAACATCCGATTAGCAATCAGAAGTCCAGAGCTCAGATCTTGAAGAGAACTTTCATACCCCCTAATTACCTAGTGATTCTATAAGCAAAAGTGTCCATACATTCGTTTAAGCAGAGAAAAGTGACTATTCTCAACGTAACGTAAGTCAATGCAGAAATAATATTTCTTTTTTTTTTTTTTTTCAGAAAAGAAAGAATGACTTCTAGAGGGAAAAGTTAGTTATGTCGTCTAGGTATGCATTTCGGCATAGATCCTTAAATTAATAATTTTAATTTGCAAGGTACTTGGAATTTACATAATTTGAGAGGAATATGTAGAGAATTATTCTTTCTATAGTACAGATCTGAAATATTTCACCATTAATTCAGTATACTGCATTCGAATATTTTAACCATTAACCATCCACTGCTCGTTCTCTCAGCCAGATAAAAATTCTCGCTCTGTATCTATGAGATAAATATTTCAACATATGTGGGCACATAATGCTAAAACCTTCACAAATCATGAAAAAGGAAGTAAGCTACTTTATATGCAATTCTTAGGAAGTAAAACTAAGCAAAAGTCTAAAAAAATAGACGGTAAAAAATGAGCCATTTCTTTTTCAGATAAAGAAAGAATCTTTTCTCCCTCCCCAACTGGCATTTTAAACCACTGAGAACTACAACTCATTACTGAACACGATTTAGGAAAAAAAACTCATCCGCTTTTGAATGTCAAATGTTTCTATTTGCAAATTTTGGAAAGCTTTTAATTACATGGACCAGAAATTTTCAGAGCTGTGATGTGACCTGTGATATGATCTGTGATCGGTAAGAGGGTCTGATTTCAGTGTCCCAAAGGACTGCCAGTTGATGCACCTTACAGAAAAATTAAAATTATTCAAGCGTATATTAGCTGCGTTGTTTATAAAGTAATTAACTTGGAAAATTACGCATACGAAACTTTTAACTTTTCCCCCTGCTGTCTACCATATACTCGAAGAATTATTTACAAGCCCTCGTAAAAATTAATTTTTTAATTGTAATTAATATTATCTTCTTCTATTCTTAAAGATTTTGGGGAATTTTTAGCACCCTTGACTTTTTTTTTTCTCATAGCTTTTTTATAGCCTTTAGTTTATTTAATCCTTTTAAAGCTCATATTTTTCTCATCCAGTGAGGTAAAAAATTTTGCCTTCTTTACAAAATCCTTACTAATCCCTTCTCAACACGACATCAGTGAAACATGAAGCATAAAGAAAATTAAAAAAAGTTAACATACTCACGGCATACATGGAAATATTGATCATCAATTACTGAAGTCAGTGTCAAATGCAAGGAAGGGGAAAGTCACCTTTCTTCAAAGATTTTAAGCCTCACTCATTTCCTTCTAATTCTAGACTGCTTTTGTGTGATATATTATCTGACATTGTGAAGCTTTATGTCATTTTAGACGGTTCCAAGTTTTTCTTTTCTTTTTGTAATGATATTTGGAATATCTGGAACTAGTCAAGTGTATTTATTTTGCAGCGTAACTCAATAAATGGACGTTAGACGAATGTACTCCAAGGATAAGCTATCTTACAAGAAAATCATTAGATTGAAATTAAGGATCCCTGAATTTGTCATTAAAAACTGTCATTATATTGCCCATTTTTATTTTGGATTCAGGAAACGAAGAAGTTGTGATGAAAAGAGTTTCTCAGAATTTTCAAAATGTTAATTTTTATTTTTAAATTTAAGGGGAAAAAACTAGCTTAAAACTGATATATCTAAATAATTTTTAACGCTTAACTCTTTCTATGTATCTTACGTAAAACTAATCAATGTCCTGAAAAAGTAGATTTAGATTCAACTTATTACTTTAGATTTAAATTTGTATTGAAGTTTCTTTAAAAAAGAACGGTTAACTCCTGTTCCTAAACAATATACAACATGAATTTTATATGTAGCTTATTTTCTACAGATTTTGTTACGCTTATAGTTTTAATCTTTTATAAAAATATTTTATAATCTAAACAGAAAAAAATTAAAGCATGGTTTTTATACAAATTAATAACAACAAACACAAATCTTTTAGAAGTATATCATCAGTTATGATCTGAGTTAAATAATTTAACTAGGTCAAAGCAATAAAGAATTCTAAACTGAGTAAACTGAATTCAAAATTTTCATTCCAAAATCCCTTTAAATGCAGAAGGCAATATTAAAAGCATATCTAAAAAAATAAATCGCCAAATCTGCAGGAAAATGTTAACAAAATATTTATTCATACTTCATACTCGGCATACATACATACTGCGTCTTCATACTTCATACTCGCCAAGGACCTTGTCCATGGTTACGTCACTAAAAGAATCGGCTACAGAACATCCAGAGGGCTTCTCTTTGCCGGCAAAGAGTGTGATTGGTCTACTTTAGATCCTAGGTCAACGAGTAAGTAACGGTCTTATTTGAGGTATAGAGCTGCATAGTATTTAACAGATGCTTAATGTGCAGAAGACAGTGCTCGGCTGATAATCTGCTTTTTAGTCCAGGTTAGTGGCTTACCCGAGGAAGGATGAAAAGAGCCATAGGCGACCCTAGATTTTTTTCTTTTATTAAAAGTTAAAAAGAAATATAAAGCTGGGAATATCTTGTCAATTTTATTACTGAAGGAAGTCTTTTTTGGATTGCCTTATCTTCTAGTTTCTCTCGTATCGGAAAAGAATTCACAAAATAGGCATATGCCTATTTTGTGAATGCTTCTTCCTTTCGGACTGGCTACATGATTGGTTTTTGCGTGTTATGGGAACATGAGCCGGTTTTCTTTAGAAAATACTCTTCGGAGGCAGATAACCCTAGCGTGCTTTCCCGTATATAACTAACCTAACCTAACCTTACCTAACCTAATTACCTAAACGTCTATTATAGTGATCAAACTAGTTAATGTTTCAAGATGGTTGAATATCGGTAAGTAAATAATTTATTATTTACCTTTGGTAAAAGCACACTTCAGGAAGTGGCGGGGTTGTCACTCAAGCGATCCCAATTTAAAATACAGTTTAAAGTGTGTATTGCTAACCTCTGAGTCGAGAACCCAAATCCACATGAGGTCTCATTTGGCAAAATAGCCATTTAAAAAATAGTGATAATAAAAAAGAACGCTTGGATTCTTTTACAAGCCCAGGCCCCTTGCCTCAGCAAAATTTCAATTTCTCTCATTGCACGTGCTAAGTCCACAAGTCTCACATATTAAATAGTATTACTGAAGATAAAATGGTGTTATACTATCCTTAGTTAACAGTACTTACTATTTATTTATCTTTCTTTCATACTCCTCTTTTTACAACATTTCTGAATATCAGGTGGTAACTCCACCTGATGTTGCTAAACCGAGCACATTCGTTGCATCTGTTCTTTAGACTTAACTCCAGACTCTAGCTCTTCTTGACTCGTATGATTAGTGAAGACTAACATGATTCAATAATATTAATCATAATGAATTTTATGAATGAGCATTCCAAACAGAGTGGCATAGTGAAAATATTTGGGTATTTCAGATTGAATAAGAAGAGACAACCTTCACTTTTAAATTATTTAAAACAACTGAAGCAAAGCTGAATTGAGCAACGAAATGAAACAAAGAAGTATTGCATGCTAAGCGATGATGAGCGACAAATCGATAATGTCTTTTTTGGACTCAACAGAAAACTGAAATTGAAAATGCATCATCAAAGTTCTACTTCTACAAGTACATTAAATTCTAATTTAGATACCTTTATGGATTTCTTAGCTGAAATTAAAATTCCTATGCAAGATGAAAGATGTGATACATCAAATTTTGTAAATCATAAATTAATTGACTGAGAAAAATTTGATTTTCTTGAAAATACTTGGGCTCTAACAACAAAGCATGTGCTTTCAAGTTCTTCATTTTGCAATGAAAGTGTAAATCGAAAATTTAATACACATTATTATTCGAATATTCTTGGATTGCTTATCCTAAAATTAAGTAGGCAGTGTATTTTAGATATTGTGCAATATTCACAAAAGGATATACAGGCCAATGAAACAATAAAGCTTTATGTTAATCAGTGAACGAGCTTTTCTCCCCTGAAGGGCATCTAACCAAAACGTTTTGAGACCACCAAGTCAAAATATTATAAGTACGCTTAACTAGCTGTTGATACATTCAAAAACGCTATTCTTCTCCAAATAAATCAAAAATTAATACCTTAGCCAAAGCATAACAAACTAAAAAAAATCGAAATAAGTGCTTAATTCCGATAGTAAAAACTGTGATCATTGTGGGTGAAACGAATTGCCATTAAGTGGTCATCCTGATTCTGGCAAATGAATGTAAATCATAACAGTGCTGAGTCTCATCAGACTGAAGGAAACTCTCGCCATTTTCTCAGAGTTTGAACATAGGCAGGTGAGAGGTCATGATATACTTCCTGCTTTTCCAGAGGTGTGGTTACAAGGTGTTGACTATGTGGTAGGTACGTTATTGCAAGGATTAAGCAAAGTTCACACACAATATTTATTACGATGATAAGCACGATACACAGCACTATATAAATACATACGACAGATATTCAAGAGTGAGGCTACAAAATTTTAGCCTTTCGACGCTTCAAGATACGCGTTTGCTCAAAATTAGAAGAATTTACTGGTACGTTTTTGACGCGATGATAGCGCCATCTATACTAATCTACTAAGGGCAGAACAGCAGGGAATTACGTATTAAAAACATTTAGCAGCAATAACGAAAAGTATATTTCACCAAAAATGCAAAATAATATCATAAATACTTGCAATAATATTATTTTGGAAAAGCTCGTTGAATAAAGCGAATGCAAGCAAATACTCTTCTGTCATAGCTGATGAAGCTACAGACATTTCTTCATAAGAGTGAGTATCTATTTGTATGGGATATACGAGAGAACATGAAAGACATACCATTTTAACAGAACATTTTTTACAGCTGTTATCGGTGGTATTGAAAGGTGAGAAGATATGACAACTGTCATTATAGATAACTTGACATCAACAGGCTTAGATTTGAAACACATGAGAGGTCAAGGCTATGGTGATGATGCAGCGATGTTCGGGATATTAAAGGGTTTGCAAGCTAAAATGAGAGAAAGGTTTCCCTTTATTCTTCTGTGTATATAGTGCTCGTCATTCCCTCATTTGGATATTTCTGATGCATGTCACATTAAAGACATTCTTAATTCAAGTGAGTAATAAAAAAATGTTATTCTTTTATTTTATGAACATTTGGAAAAGAAATATATTTAAGTAATTCTATCTGTGCCCATCTTTAAGAAGAAAGTCTCCGAAAATACTTTCCCCCCTCGCCCTGGATAAAAAGACAGGAACTTGTTGTGGTTGTGGGAGAATTACTAAATCTTTCGGTTTATGCGCTGGAAATACTAGAGAACTGGCCTGATAAGGAATAATTTTTTGGGCCTATAATTTCTTGAGTTTATTGAAATGTTCTGTTCCGACTGCGTATTATTTTCAGCTGCAAAATTATTTTGGTATACATTAAGTAGGAGTTTTTAAACGAAATCATTAAATTTCATTGCAGCAATTCAATTATGTGACAATATTTTAGGAAAACAAGGCATTCGTGACGAATGAGAAAAGATTTTCAAAATAATGTATTTAAAGTCAGCATCATTTCTGAAGCAATAAACCAAGAAGAATTTGAAACTTCTCAATCATGACTGATAAGCACGTAAGCAAACGTGCCGTTTTAATACATTATAACTGAATCCACCGAATTCTATTTTTAAATATCAATATTTAATCAATTATTGAATGGTATGATCTTGCACTTAAAAAAAGTTTTATTAAACAAAAAGAAATGTTATTCTTACACATTTTTAATTATCCGAAAAAATAAAGTCCCTATCCAATATAAAAATGAAGGAAAACTCGAAATACTTTTAAATATATAGTTATTCTTACGATTTGTGACATTAAAATATTAATAATTTAATTGTTGAATGTTAGCTCTGGTAGAAAATTACATTAAGAAAGACATTTTTCTGCAATAGAAGCTTTAGAAGTCTGTAAGAAAGAGATTTTTCTTGATATTTACGAACTTTTCAAAATATTGTTAACATTACCAATTACCATGTGTACTGGGGAACACATGGTAACACATGGTAATTTACGAACTTTTCAAAATATTGTTAACATTACCAATTACCATGTGTACTGGGGAACACATAGTAATTATGGTACAATTACCATGTGTACCATAATTTTCTACAATAAAATATATAAAAATTATTAATAAAATGTGTGAAATGCATTTGTATTAATAACGTTTGTTGTACACGTATAAAAATATGCCTGCGAAAGAAGTTTTAAACATTCTTAAAAAAAAGAGCACATGACCACATAATATTAATACATGATTTGGTGTAGACTATAAAACTGTCTTAAGGAATAACTTTTATTTGAGTGTTTTTCTATTTTTGACTGGTAATTTATTAAGTGTTCATCATTAATACCTTAATGGCAAAATTATAAATAAGAAAAAATTCGAAACGGTAGTTTTGACATTATGATGGCAATTGCACCTCCGAAAAGAAAATCCTAGATATGTCGCTAGTCCAGCTTCTGTATGCAACTGATATAAACAAATGTTTTATGTTATATTTCGGTTTCTGAGTTCCTGTGCTCTTATCTTTCGCGATTATCATAGCCCAGACCTCATTTCAGAAAGCTGCATGGTCACATACTAGGTTACCATGAGTCTTTATATCCTTTATATAATACAGATTTTAAAGATTCGTCACCTATTTACGGACGGTGTCAAATTGCAAGTACATCTATATAACTTTATTTTATCACCTACAAATATAAACCTTTCAATACTTCTGCCGCAGATATATCAGTGAATTGCAAACATTTCAAGAGTAATACGAAATGCAATTCAAAACGTAAATGACATAAAAAATTTCTGATTAAGAACATCCTAACGTTTTTCCAATATCTTTGTTTTTCATATAAAATATTTCACTTGCTATTATTAAATGCATTAAACCAATAGACTGAGGAATACATCTTATATAATTAAACCAAACAAGGGGAAAAACCACTCTTAAAAATGTCTGTCGTTGCATCATAATTAAAAAAATTTCAAAATCCCTTTTAGCCGCGTTAATATTTTTGATTCAGTGCTAAAGGAAAAGATAAATAGATTTTTCTGAAAAATATTTAAGAAAATGTTCGAGAAAGTTTTTTATCTAGTTAACGATAAAACTCGGAAAATCTCAGTTCGAGAAAGTCGAGACAGACAGAGTAATTTCTTTTAAATATTGTTCTAGATAAAGCATTCCCACTTTAATATATTCGGCCCTTTAATAAGTTTGACTTTTATTTCGTTTCTCTGTGTCTAGTTTCCTCTTTTTGAATGCTATTTTACATTTCGTTGTTTCGTTTCGTTTAAGACAAGTCTCGATGCTTTCCATTATATGCATATTTTTACCAGTATTCTCCATTGCAGACTGAAAAAATTCTCAGGTTGCTACCTTTGATGAAACTACAAGCGTGTCAAAATTGATGTTATGGTTATTATTTATACTATGAGTGGACGTAATCCTATATCGTTGACAAAATCATTAAGCACAGGTGCTGACAAAACGACTGTCCAGCTCGATCCTGGTTTTCATCAAGAACATTTGAAAGGATGGAATCCAAGTATCTTAACTGTATTTGAAGTTTTGAAATGATTAGTCTCTTACTACTAATATCTCCAAAAGACTTTCGAATCGATTCATTTTACACAGCCTATGTCGAAAAGGTAGCTATATAAACTATTTGCTACATTTTCACCAGCACTTAATTCTTTTCATTTTATATAAAAAGCTATGAACCTTCCACTAATATTAATAAGCTGCTAAAATTACAGCTTGTAGGGTTCTGCTATGTAGAGAAGCTTAACTTAATATCCTTCAGGTTCTACTAGACTGGCAAGCGAGTTATCGCTCCAGCCTGAACTCAAATAAAAAAGTTAAAAAAAAAGGGAAAAACAACCTTTTTATGGAACTTTTTAAATAAGCAGAAGACACTGCTTGTGTCTAAAATTAAATTCCAATTTAGGTTACGTAGTCTGAGAATACGCACAAAATAATTTACTTAAGTAATTAACGACGAATATTTAAACGTCGGCTAGCAAAGTGGCTAAAGTTGGAATAACTTTGCCAGAGTTGGCGATAGTACGTAACTGCACGATAGGCTGCCAGAGGCTGTAACTCTAAATTATTCTAATCCTCGGTTTAAATACGCTGTGGGGTTTTACTTATTTAATCCTAAAGTTCTAACTTAGAACCTCACGAACACTAACAAGCGAATAATCGCTTAAGTGTGTGAACAAAACGGGCAAGACTTAAGGAGGGTTCACAACGCTTTATTTTTCAGTATATTTACAATCAGTTCCTACTTGGAACTTTACACAAAGCCTGCACTTGGGCTTAAATAATAATGAATTTAAATTAAACTAAACTAAACTAGCTTAACTAAGCTATCTGAAAGGTATAGCCGAAGCTATCAGGAATCTAACTAGTTGACCACTAAGTATTAATTAAATCGGCGAAACCAAGCAAGGGCCTAAGGTATGGCCGAGCGTAGTAACTAAGAGAGAAACTAGCCAAAGGCAAACGGGGAATCACTCTCTCTCTCCCGAAGTCAGAGAAGTATCGACTTAAATGTAGTACTCTCTCTCTCATTTGCATTTACTGCGTTTCTGAAATTGCATTCTGGCAGGAAATTGTAAGCTGAAATTGGAATAAGATAGGAAAGATACAAAGCTTAAAATAACTGTTAATAAACTTTGGATAAACCTTACAACGCAACTAATTGGCATTCTGGTGAGGACTATGAAAAGAAGTTAAGGTAAAACTTCAGATCATAATAACCGGTTAGTTAACATAAAATCCTATAAGCTCTTTTGTAATTGAAATTGTTATAAGAAATATTCGTTGGTTTCACTCATTGCTTCTTCTCGCCTAATTTGATACAAATAATATATTTCAACACTCAATGTAAATAACTTTACCTAAAAACTGAACTACCGTTTGTCTGTTTCTGCGTCAAAAGAAAAAGAAAGGAAATAGCAATGTTTGCATATTATTTTTAACTAGAAGTTTACAAAATGGTTGCAAGTTTTTCGGATGTCTTTGTAACTTACCCGCTCCATTGACTAAAAGCACACAAAATGACAACAATATAAAATGTCTTTTTTATCGAACAGCCATGCCGTAAAAAAACTTTTCAAAATCGATATGTGGAGACATAAACATGGATTTGGTCTCAGACATGGAATTTAATGCAGGGATGTTTCTAAAAATCTATATTGATGGGTGAATACATGTGTTAACATTTCGTATAACAAAAAGTAAAAATTTAAGAATCTGATAAATAAGCACTGCACCAACGATTTATTGACCTCTTCCCATTTCTTGATGGATTATTTAGGTATTTCTATACACACATTTTTAAAAGAAAAATATTTATTTGTCTGCTTTTCAAGTGCAAGAAAAAATTTTGTAGCTATAATTTTTCAGAAGGGATACTGAGCTCATACATTAAGGCCATCTGGAAAAATAAATAATTCAAGTATGTGTCCAACAAATTTTTGTCTCTAAAAGTAATATCATCGTTCCTATCAGGAACAGAAAAACACTAATTCAACATTTAATTTTTTGCTAGTCGCTCTATTTAATTATGTATGTTAGTTGTGTCACGTTTCTTGATGTTTCATTTGTAATGATTAAAAAGCGTAGATTCAATGCAATTTCCGCTTGGACAGATTTGCACTTCCTTTTCTTCAGATGAGCTATATTTGATAGATTTATTTGCGTTCTCTGTTAATTCCAAACTATTTTTAATTTCAGATGTTTTTTAAACTAAAAATAAAAGAAAACAGCACTGCAGACTTTAATTTAAACGTCACTCTTCTTTCATTATTAACATTCTAAGATGAAGTAGAAACGCAGAACAAAATTCAACTTCGCTCACTCGGTAATGAAACCCAGTTCGGGAAACTAGAAAAGTGTCGTTTATGTAAGCAATTTGAAGCTAAAACTAGTATAAATTATTGTAGACATAAATCTCAGTAAAACGTTCGTAAATAAAAACCTCTTGTCTGAACGAATTATAAAATTTGTCTACATTATTTGACAATTTATACTACTTACTACATCAAGCATCATTACCGATTGTAGATTCGTCAGACTTAAATATGCTCTCCATAAATCTGGTCATAGTTCATTAAAGATATGATTTTATGTAAGGAATACTATTTTTAACAAAGAGAAACTATCACAAGAGTAATATAAGAGTAAAAGGATGTTTTAGCAATAAACATAATTATCAGAATTTTGCTTCTTGCAGCTTTATTGTGAGTTCTATAAAAGACTAATTATCTTATATAATAGAGTAAAACAGAAATATTAGTAATTGTTTCAGAAAGAATTATATTAGTATTGGAAATTTATTTCCTCGTATATTATTTGAAATTTTGAATAGTTTTTGCTTGTATTTAGAAATGGGAATTACAGTTTTAAAATGCTCTTTGTATAACATTTGTCCTTTTTCTCTCATGAAGTTGTAGTAAAATAACTTTTATACGTATAAAATTTCAGTTTATTGCACTAACTTCCTACATTCCTTTGTGTGGATGTATTTTCTTACTTAAAAGCTAAAGAGCCAATTGAGAAAATGATTATGCATTCCTGGTACGTAATTATGTAAAAACAGTCTAACTAGCTCTCTCTCTGTTAACTTTCAGTTCTCTGCTTTCCTTAAAGTAGTTACCATTTAAATGCACCCACGAACTGGGTGAATAAAATACTTATTATAATCATTTATGTTTCTTTAGAAAATAAAATTTCAGAGGTGATTGCAAGTTTATAAGGTATTTCTCCCGCCGTTTTAGCGTGCCTTCGTGGTGTAGTGGTCAACACGCTCGGCGCGTATTCGAGATGTCCGTGGTTCGAGTCCTGGCGAGGGTGTTGATCATTTTTCACATCCCCTGCTTTCAAAAAATACCTGATGTCTCTGCAAGTTTTACTATCAAGCAGAACGCTCAAAATAATTCCATGTTGAAACAGCCACAACAATGTAAATGTATGAAAACTGGATCGACATAGTTTCATATACCTGAGCATATATACAACAGAGCTAAATATCTTGTGTAGTGGCTAAGTTACTCTGGATAAGTTTCGCAGCCTTTTGGTATTTGATATTAATTTTCTATAGTATCCAAATTAAATAGATTCAACACATTACAGATCAGTTAAAGCCGACTGATGGTTAAACACTCAAAGTCATGCTATTAAGCAATTGATAACGACAGATTATAATCAGACTCTTCCATACTCTTGTTTATTTGGTTCAGTAATTTCCACGTATATCATTTCTGTGGGGTGCGTAGGCGTAACTGAAATTTAGAAGTGACAAGGCAGAGAACTAAAAAGGCTAACTGGCTAAAATATTAAAAATTCTTATATCTGTAGAATGAAACGTTTGGGTGCACTTCTGTTAGGATATTTCATAAAGTATCAAATAAAGAATAGGTCCATATGGGAGCAATCTAGGATTTCGTTTATCATAGCGGAATAATTTACAGACATTTTAATTAAACTACGATTTCGTTTTGATTTCTCCAGAAGAATGCCATTAGCGTTTTTGGATATTAAGCAATATGAGATATGACTGATTAACATTTACCTTATTTAAGATATTAAAGATGTTTTGAATAAGAACAAAATTTCCTTTGTACTTTTCAACAGGTGTAACATATTATAATACGCGATTAAAACTCCTATTTCTCTCTTTTCTCATTGCTAAACCTCTTTCAATAGCTAAAACCTTTTGTTAAACGACAAAAATTAAATCAGAAAAAACTTGTTAAGCTCAAATATTTGCGTTGCATAGGTTTTATGCTTTGAAAATGAAAGAAACCAGAAGTACAAACTTTAATCTAAATGTCAATTTTCTTTTCATTAATCACACACTGAGATGCGAGAACAAAAGCTACACATTACACATCAGTGTTTCTATTTCTTTACTTCTAATATAAAGTAAGCCAAGTATGGAATTAAAAGTCCCTGCTTGAAAAGGAAGTGTCAAACCACATAAATGGATTTGAAAGCAGCATGCAAAGAAAATATTTATTTTAAAACAATAGCCTTAGCACAGGAATGATGTTAATGAGTTATTTTTATTATTATTATTATTTTCTCTGATAAACTGCATTCAGTTCCCTTGAACAGTGAAGGGATATATATTTTAATATTAATTTACTTTATTTACTAAAGAATTTGAATCCTGAATAAGGCATTTTTTTAATGAAAGACTGATAATAAAGCATGAAAAATCCCTTCATTATTTAGAAACAAGGCATTATTAGTAACTAAAGCCGTGGTTGTAGCTAGGATTTAATTTCAGCTGTGACTTTTATCTAAAACCAATGCTTTTGTAACTCTATTCTATTTACAAGCTGAAACTTCAGTTTCGGGGGGCTGCGCCTATTCAGCTCCCCTCTTATTACGGCCATGACTAAAGCTAACTTGTTTATGGAAGGAATTTTATCATGAACTTGTCTTTTTTTCAATATTTATGAAAGGAATTTTATAACTCATTTTTAGCCGAGGGTACATCGCGGAAATGGCGTGCAGAATTGCATCAGATATACAAATCTGCATACAAATATGCAAATATGATGAGGATTAGCTTGATGCTTCTGTGTAAGTAAAATTATATTTATAAATTATATAATAACATATGAATAAGAATTATAAGAGTTAAAATTGGAACTCTGTGATTCTCTGTTTTTTATCTTTTAAAAAAAATTTCATTACTTAATACAGAAATGATTCTGACTAATTTCCTTGGTCGACATGCTGATGTTCAAATTCCCTAGTGTGCAAAGTTAAAGGATAACTTAGAAAGTATCAGTATTACTTCACTATTACTTGCGGTATAGTAAATGGAATGCTCTGTATATTTAAAATAGACGGTTTTTAGGAATTTAAAATCATTCCTCTCATTTGGCTCTCTCCCATTTTGCAACGATTGACATATTGAGTCAATAATGTGGAGAGAGATTCCGTATTAAACTCAAAATAAGTGCACAGTTTCAAAATTGTTTACTTCTTATCTCCTCTTGTTCTCTCTAAATTAAGCTATGTAAATTAATGTCTATCAAAGGAAAGTACAAATATGGGGAAGTACTAAGCAAGGACACTTCTCTGAGTTCTTCTAATTGTCTTAATTTTTTTTCGAGTTTAAAGCGTCACCTGGTTCCTGAAACCCTTTACTTTCTTTGCACTCGATTATTTTCTTCTTCTTCCTTAAAATTACCAAAAGACTTAATGATTAAATTTAGAGTATGAGAAATATTCTCCAGAAGGTTTTCCTTATGTCAATAAGATTTTGGAGTAAACCATTTTTGCTTCATTCTCTACCACTGAATCTCTTTGTCTTCATAAGACAATTAACTGCTTGTTATCAATAGCAGAACTGACTCATTTTTTCAAATGACGAAGTTATTCGATTAATACAGGATTATATTACGGAACATTTTTGATAATAACAGCGGGGCTTAGACGATATTATAAAATCAACAAAATTAAATACGGATGTAAAACAATGTAAAAACATCAGTTTGTTTTATATGATGTAATGTAATTACGAGTGTGCTGCAGCTCTGCCGGCCGATAATAATTGGCCTCATGGTCAACGCAAGACACAAAACACAGACAAAGAAAAATATAGTTAAAAGATGAAAACACAGATTAAAACAGAAATACAGTTAAAAACATCAAACCAAAATTCCCAGTATTGTTCCATTGACATTTATGAAATTCATCAAATGCTTTGCATATCTAAACTCTTTATTGCGGCAGTAGGATTTCTTTATCTTATCGTGTTTTCCCCTAACATGCCACAATAATATGCAGTTTTCGACGAAATGTCGTGCATTGCCTTCAGCACTACAAAGAGTATTATTTTGCAAATTATATCTTTTCATGTACGCCCGGAAGCGCCCGTGTCCAATAATTATTTTATTGTAATCAAAATCACATATCATTCTGATATTTTTAGAAGCTTCAAAGTTCAACAAATAATCTTTCCTTTTTCCGGAAATGTTCCGTTTCTCTTTCCAACAATAATAATAGAAATCCTTGATTTTACCAGTAACAATTCCTTTTGATGCTTGAATATCGAAAGCATCCCGTTTGTTTTATATACATAAGAAGCCTTCTAAATAGAACTCGAGTGTTCAATGGACATTAAAATTTTTTAATTTTCCACAACAGATTTAAATTATTCCTACACACTGTAATAAATTTCGATTAATTAATTCAGCATATTGAAAACTGATTAAAACGTGGCATTTATTACCTGTTATTTGCTGAAAAACTCAATAGCTATTCCTTTTTTAACGAGTATTTAGTTCTTGGTTTCATCAAGTTTCGTATGGTGTTTGATAAAAAGCATTTTCCTTTAGTCTACAAAATGTGCGCTTTCTAATATTTCTTATTTACCCTTTTATTTCTTTTCGAAATACAACGTTATATATATTAATAAGTTACAACGTTTCTCTGTAGAGTTATTTAAAGAAATTATTCTCCTCTACGGCCTGATTTGCTGTTTAAGTTACTCACATTAGACACCCACCCAATGGTGAACAAGTAGTGGATTTTACTAGCTGGTATCATTATGAGCAGTGGCGGCTCGTAATAAGTACTGTGGAACTGCAGCACCCCCTATTTCCACTTATTATTATTTTTAATATTTAATATAATGTGCCTCTTTTCCTTTAGTTCTTTCTTTATACTTCTACAATATATAATCCTCAAACTTAATGTCAGTAGTCATCTTCCAGTTTACGAAAAAAGTACGAAAGTCTTCGTATCGAACTGCGAGCTAGTTCCCGCCGCGTGGTGTTTGGTGTTCTGCGCATGCGGACAGAGAAAGCAGCACGCTAGCCAGGGACAGAAAAAAGCACTGTCGCTCTTGCAGTGCCGAAATTCTGGAAACATGATTTCTTTTTACTTCCTGCTTGTGGTATTTGGCTGTTCTGCGCATGCGCACTTAGGAAGTAGCGCAAGAGGCCGAGAATAAGAAGAGCACTGTCGCTATTGCAGTGCCGAATCTGGAGTGCCGTTAAAAAGTGGTTCTTTTTTTTTTTACTCCGGGTGTGCTGTGTTTAGAAATCATATACCGTATTCTTCTTGGTTAGATTATTTTTCAATTATTCTATTTGATTCATTTTCTTCGGTTCTTTTATTTTACAGAAAACTTTAACCATGGCCTTACATCCTCAAGTAATAAATTCTGTGACTTAAGTGCATTATAAACCTCTGCAACAGCAAAATTGCCTTACTGAAATTCAGACAACATCAAATGCAGATCAAACTATTGCAGAGGCAACAGGAATTTTAAAATATCTAAATGATGATAATTTCAAGTTTTGGTTAGAGCTTTTTTATCAGATTATGCCTCATGTTGCAATAATATATAACCAAATGCAATTCATAGAAATTAGTGTGTTTAAAGTTAATCAATGTACAACAAATTTCAAAACTGCTATTTTAGAACTAAGGAACTCAAAGTACTCTGAGAATTCTTCAAAGACTCTGATGGCTGAAGCTAAGGAAATATGTGACTTTATATGTATTGATATAATGGACAAATATTCTTCCACTAAACCCTTAGCAGCTGCTAAACTGTTCAACAAGAAATGCTTCGCTAGTTTTAGGAATGAACATCCTGCAGAAGAAATAGTACTGACCACTGAAGAATATCCGATGATTGACAAAGAAAAGCTTGAAACTGAACTAAAAGTATACTGTTGTAGGTCTGATATTCATGAATACTGCAAATTAATTGAGCTACTGAAATTTATCTTGGAAAATAATCTAGATGATGTTGTTAGTGAAATTATGAAACTGATAAAAATTATCTTAACAGTTCCCATGACTACATCAGAGGCAGAACGCTGCTTTTCAACATTGAAAAGAATGAAAACTTTTCTAAGAAGCACTATGAATTCGGAAAGACTAAATGCGCTTGCAGTGCTTTCAATTGAGAAAAATTTCCTCAGTTGTCATCCAGAGACCAAGGAGAAAATTATTGATCTTTTCTCGCAAATAAAAACAAGAAGAATGGATTTCATTTTTAAATGAATAGATAAAGATTTGACTGTAACAATTTAGGTTAAAGTAATTAAGAAATGTTTAATTTTTCCTCTTGTAAGATTTCATGGAAGTTTCAAAATAAATTTTCTTTTTATACATGTTTGTTTCCGTTTACACAATTTTAAAACAAAGCTTAAAATTTTTTGGAACAGCACCCCAACTAATTTTAGCTACGAGCCGCCACTGATTATGAGTGAGCATCTAGAAGAAAAGGAATTATTAGATATGTCCCACTTAGGATTCAGCTTGGATAGTATCAACCGTTAAACAGGAAAAAATCTAGGATAGCTAAATTAAAATTTATTTGTTTTTATTCTAAGTAGCATGCAATTCGATGCCGAAAATTTTAGGTACTTTTATTTTTATTTACTGCTGCCTGGAAATAGTTTGGCTGTACTCTTAAGTGTCTGTATTTTGAAAATTTTTTAATCTAACTTAAATTTGTATATTGAGATGTATGTTACCGATAGTAAATTTGAGATCTATCAGGAACTTAAAATTTACTTTCTGTTTTTCAATCACAATTATCCTGATGAACAATTTGTGCATAGTTTAATATCAAGTATTTACAAAACAAACTTCATTTCAGAATAATCTGTTGTGGTAGAATCTGGTGCTTAGTTCTAATTGCTATTCGATAACTGATAGATTTCAGCATTTTCCCATAATTATTTCTTTGGTCAAGAGTAACGTTATGTAAATTAATCGTCGCTCATTAAGTTAGACCTTAGATATCGTTGAATTAATACATCGGCTATGCAGTCACAGAATTAGCTCCGGCGTTAGTTTCAGAAATCAGCTTTATCTTATGTTGAATCTCCGGCTGCATAAATTTCATTCATAGTCAGAATATTTTAGCTTATTTTGCACGAGCAAGTAACAGAAGTTGAGACTTCTAAGGGTAAAGTTTTGACTGATAATGTTAAACATCAAGTAAACGTCAGAGCTTATAATTATGCATTATTCAGTAATTAACAAGGATGACAAATTCTACTATAGCGTCAGGAATTAAGGGTATTTTACAATGTTTTTATGTTGTCAGTGTTTCATGTTGTGTAATGCCACAGTGTGTTTATGTTCACAGCGTTTTTTTCCTGTTGTGTTTCACGTTGTTGTGTTCACATTTGTGTTTCATGTTCACAGTGTTTTCATGCTATTATGTTTTTATGTTGTATTATGATTTTGCGTTTCAGTTTCATGCTATTACGTTTTTATGTGTTGACATGTAAAATGTCATTTCATCAGTCTGGTATTTTAGAGATTATGAATTTGACTACATAACGGACACAGTGAGTCTTCTACAACATCCCAGTCCAAATTTATCTTGGCTCTACATCTACAGCCAGAACAACATTTTCTGAAAATATTACGTCACCATACCTGAATGAGATGATCGGAAGTCAGTCATTCGTTCCCTGATATCACATTATATGAATTTTATAAGGAATACATGAAATTTAAGGATTCATCTAGTATTGTTACGTGCGTAAGAGTTCGTTATATATTGAATGCACAAGTCGTTAAAAAGTTAACAAAAATTTATTCTTTCCACAAGAAATGAATTAAAATGCTGAAATATTTCTTCACAGATCTTCGCACAATATCACAATATCTCAAACGTTTAACAAAAACTCAGTTCAAAACAGATAAAATAATTCTATCTCACAGCGAAATCGCTACAATCAATACAGCATTAAGTAAACAAACAGCAGTTCGCTTTTTACAGCTACAAGTATAACAGCAACAACAACAACTAACTCACTGAGATGAGGTGTTTCACCTCGGCTTTTATAAGCTTCTTTTAATTATCAGTAGAACAATCACGATTTTTCTAGATTTTTCTGGATGGCAACAGTAATTACGAGATATTTATTTATTAAGCATTAAATGTACGCGCTCTTTTATTTTTATTGTTATTTTTTTTTTGACGTAGCTTTCTCTTCAAAAATCGTCTGCGTTGCTAAGGCAACATGAAGCAAATCTAATTACAATTCTAAATAAATAGCCAAATAAATGTGAAATTCGTAACATTGCCCCCTTCCCAAGGACTGCACGTCCCGGGCAGTACAATCCCTGGACAGGAAGCCAAACTTACAACTAAAGCATCAGTGCTATAATAAACATTACTTTATAATAACAAAATAAACAATAATTAAAATAAGTGACTTTCAGCAAATTAAATTCTATCCAACGCGAAATACAATTCAAATACTAAGTACAAATACTATCAAATACAAATGCTATTAAACACAAATACTTATCAAATACTACTACTTAACAAATACAAATCAAATACTAAATACAAATAGGACCATGGTCTTATACTATGTACATTACTATTTACAATTATATACACTACGTACTATGGCCATAGTAATGAACTAACCTGTCGTAATGAACGACTTTAGGTTTAGAGTTCGATGACTTACGGATCCGAACCACGACGTCGTTCAGCCTGTTTAGGACTGTGTAAGGACCATCCCAAGGTGATTGTAGTTTCGGAGAAAGTCCTTTTCGACGAGTCGGATTCCATAACCACACCTTGTCTCCTTCGTTGAAACGATGTCCAGTAGCTCTCGTGTCGTAGCGGGTCTTCATCTTCTCCGTCGCCAAGTTGACTCGCTCTCGTGCAAAGTTGTGCATCACTTCAAACCGGGCCTGGAGGTCTTGAATGTATTCCTCAGGCGATGAAGGCGCATCCGGAGGGCGACCAAACAAAAGATCACATGGCAGACGAAGGTCACGACCGAAGAGCATCTGAGATGGGGAATAGCCGGTAGTCTCGTGGACAGCACTGCGGTAAGCCAGTAAAAATAGTGGCAACTTCTTGTCCCAGTCCTGTTGGTTTCTGGAAACCACTAATGAGAGGTTATTGAGGATGGTTCGATTAAACCTCTCTACCATACCGTCCGACTGGGGATGTAAAGGCGTCGTTTGGGTTTTGTCAATGCCGAGTAGCTTGCAGAGTTCCTTGACTACAGCCGAGGTAAAATTCCTTCCCTGATCGGAATGTAACTGAAGAGGCACTCCGAATCTGGAAATCCAGTGCTGTATCATCATCTCTGCTACTGTGACAGCCTCTTGATCAGGAATAGGATACGCTTCAGGCCACTTGGTGAAGTAATCAATGGCAACGAGGATGTATTTGTTGCCATCAGCAGTTCGTGGCAGAGGTCCTAAGATGTCAAAGGCGATACGTTCAAAAGGTGCTCCTACATTGTAACGTTGCAGCTTCCCCCGGCTGCGTTTCTTCGGTCCTTTCCGACTTGCACAGGCATCGCAAGTTCGGCACCACTTTTGCACGTCATCCTTTGCATTATTCCAGTAGAAACGCTCCCGAACTCTCTGCAAGGTCTTCATTATTCCGAAGTGACCTCCTGCAGGGCTGCTATGTAGTTCTTTAAGGACGTCCGGGATTCGGGATCTTGGGAGTACCAGCTGCCATCGGAATGTTTTTCCATCATCCGATTCGAATTTTCGGTACAAGACGCCGTTTCGAATATGGAGTGAGTCCCAGAGAGCCCAATATTGTTTTGTCGTGGGACTATAGCTCGAAATATCCTGCCAGGTAGGTTTTCTGTTTGAGGTCTCCATTAACTCAATTATGGGTTTAATATCACGGTCTTCCATCTGGTCTTTCCTGATTTCCTTGTCACTCCATGGGTCTGGATCAGCCGATGTTGATGCTGTAATTTGCCGTGCAACTGGATTAACCAGTTGGTATTTAGCTTCGACCCTGGAACAATATCGGCAGTTTTCCGGGCAAGGTCTTCTAGACAAGGCGTCAGCGTTTCCGTGCGACTGTCCTTTGCGATGACGGATGATGATGTCATATTCCTGGAGTCTCTGTATCCACCTAGCTATCTGACCCTCAGGATTCTTGAAATTTAAAAGCCAGGCCAATGATGCATGATCTGTGCGGAGCAGGAATTTTCTGCCGTATAAATAATGATGGAAATGTTCTACGGCTTTGACTATGGCGAGCAACTCTTTCCTGGTGACACAGTAATTCCTCTCCGGTTTAGATAGGCACTTGCTCCAGTAAGCTACTACACGTTCTTGGCCCTCTATTTCTTGGGACAAAACAGCGCCGACACTTTCATTACTCGCATCCGTGTCGAGAATAAATGGTCTGTCGAGCTTAGGATACGTCAGGATTGGAGCAGATGTTAAGGCTTCCTTCAGGTTCTTAAATGCATTCTCACATTCTTTTGTCCACACGAACTTTTGCTTGCTCTCTGTCAGCTTGTGAAGGGGTCTTGCGATGGAAGAAAAATCCTTCACGAATCTCCTATAGTAGGTAGAAAGCCCTAGAAAGCTTCTCAACTGGTGGACATTTTCGGGACGTCTCCAGTGTTTAACTGCTGACACTTTTTCAGGATCCGTGCGCACACCTTCAGCAGAGATGACATGTCCGAGGTAAGTCACTTCCTGTCTGAATAATTTGCATTTAGCGGTACTCAACTTCAGATTGGCTTCTTTCAGTTTCTGAAGCACCTTTCTAAGATTTTCCAAATGTTCTTCGAAACTCTTCCCGACGATGATGATGTCATCCAGGTATATCAGACAGGCTTCGTATGAAAGACCTTTTAAAACAGTCTCCATTAGACGTTCGAATGTAGCTGGCGCATTACATAGTCCAAACGGCATCACCTTGAACTGCCAAAGTCCTTGTCCTGTAGTAAATGCCGTCTTTTCTCGGTCATCAGGATGTATTTCTACCTGCCAATATCCACTCTTTAAATCAAGTGTCGAGAACCACTTGCTTCCAGAAAGAGTATCCAGAATATCGTCAATTCTAGGAAGAGGGTAACTGTCTTTCTTCGTAACCTCGTTCAACCGGCGATAGTCAACGCAAAATCTGGTTGATCCGTCTTTCTTCCTCACCAGGACGATGGGAGATGCCCAGGGACTTGCTGAAGGCTCGATGACATTGCTTTCTTGCATGTCCTTTAAAAGTGCTCGTACCTCTTCCTGTTTCGCAATCGGCAGACGTCTTGGATGTTGCTTGATTGGTGGATGATCACCAGTATCGATTCTATGTTGAGTCAAACTGGTTCGACCAACGTCAGAAGACGAACGGGAGAAAACATCTTGAAGATCTTTAATAACACGCTCGGCAGCATTCTTTTCTTCATCGTTTAATTGCGCATTCTGCAGTAACTCCGATATAATGTTGTCGGAAGACACGGGTTTTGAGATGTTACTTTTTCTTTCAACGCTGGTTACTGGGGTACATTCTGCAACCACTTCACCTTTCTTAATAACCCTCGCCTTATCAGTTACATTGGCAACTCTCACCGGGATAACGGTCCCTGATAGGTCGACGAGTGCTGAGGCTATTAATACTCCTTTAGGGCTATTACAATTCTTGGGATATTCCATGACGCCGTAGCGGAAATTTCTATTTTCGGCTATGGATCCAGGAAGTAAAATTTCTGTTCTTGCCGGTATTGTGATATCGTCTTGAGCTATTATTTTGTGGATAGATTTCACTCCTTCATCATTAATTTCGAATAAAGTTATGTCTTCAGAGGCAGAATGCAGTTCGTTATTTTTAAAGTCCAAGGAAAAATTGTGTTTCCTTAAAAAGTCCAATCCGAGTATGCAAGGGTCTGTAATTTCTGCTACATAGGCCGTGTGATGGTAAGTGGCACTTCCAAACGTGATGTTAACGTTTAATTTCCCCTCTATATCGATCTTCTCCCCGGACACAGTCTGGAGGGTAACGCAGGGCGGCGTCCAGATAAGTTTACCTTCGAGTTGTTGAGCCAAATCTTTTCGAATGATGGTAACATTGGCTCCCGTGTCGATCGTCATGTTACAAGGAATTCCATTGATTTGTCCCATGATGAAAATTCCGTTATTGCCGCCACTCACTGCAGAAATCTGAAGCGCTTTAAACTGGGGCTTTTCATTATCTGGCAACCTCCGCCCCGCGAGATGGCCACGAATTAGTTTCCCTCCTTCTTGAGAGGCGCGGTCTTAACATCCGTGCCCTGGGGTGTTCTGCAGTTTCTTCGAATGTGCCCTTCAGCACCGCAGTTCCAGCACTTTACGAACGGTTTCTTGTCACCAGTATTCCGTGTCAAAGCATTCACCTTTCTGGTTAAATCGTCTAGGCGAGCAGTCATTGGATCCACTGGTTCTTGTATGTGAGCAGCTCTGATTGGGTGGCGGTCTCTACGAGTGGCTTGCTGTGCTGCCTCGAATTTCATGGCATACACCAGAGCACTTTTTAAGTCCTTCACATCAGCCATTCGCAGTGCTTTCTGTATTTCAGGATCCCAGATGCCGTCGATGAAGTATTGCAGGGACAGGATTTCTCTTGTTTCTGTCGGGCACTCCGAAAAGGCGAGGTGGGACAGCCTTTCAACATCCGTGGCGAGCTCCTGGAGTGTTTCCGTAGGCTTCTGTTGACGGGATTTTAACTGCAGCCTGCTGTAATCTTTTAAACACTTCTCTCCAAAACGCAGCTCTAAAGCACCGGACAGAGCTTCGAAATCTAGCCTTTTGTTTTCGGGAAGAGTTTGAAGGATGTCCGCTGCGTCTGCTCTCAAAGAAGCCGCAAGGTGACAGGCCTTAGCTTGGGAATCCCATCCATTTGCTTCCGCAACTATAGAAAATTGTGTCTTATACACTTGCCAGGAGGTCTTCCCATCATATGTCGATAGCTTCAGAGAAGGGCGAGCACTCATGGGTAGAAATTTGAAACTATCCGAATTGCTTCCTGCCGTCGCTACGAATTTCTTTAAAGTATCAACTTCTTTCGCAACCGCAGAAATCTTGTCATCAATTTGTTGCTCCACAGCAGAAACTCTTCCTTCTATTTGTTCTTTTACAGCAGAAACTCTTTCTTCAATGTGTTCAACTTTATTTTCAACAGCGTCGATTCTGCCTTCCATGGCCTCGAATTTATTTTCTATTACGCTGGTAATTTCTCTTTTCATTTCCTCTTGACCTGCTTCAATCTTTTCTTGAACAGCCTTCATTTCATCTTTTACAGATTCTTGAACAGCCTTCATTTCATCTTTTACAGATTCTTGAACAGCCTTCATTTCATCTTTTACAGATTCTTGAACAGCCTTCATTTCGTCTTTAACAGATTCTTGACCAGCTTTCATCTCTTCGTGACAAGCTTCCATTTTTTCTTGACAAGCTTCCACCTTTTCTTTAACGGATTTCATCTCTTCTTTAACAGAATCTTTCATCTCATCTTTAAATGCAGCAAAGGCTGCCATAAATTGCCTTAATTGTTCTTCCATTGCTCTAGTTAATGGCATTCAAAATACCCCACTTCTGACACCAAAAATTGTTACGTGCGTACGGGTTCGTTATATATTGAATGCACAAGTCGTTAAAAAGTTAACAAAAATTTATTCTTTCCACAAGAAATAAATTAAAATGCTGAAATATTTCTTCACAGATCTTCGCACAATATCACAATATCTCAAACGTTTAACAAAAACTCAGTTCAAAACAGATAAAATAATTCTATCTCACAGCGAAATCGCTACAATCAATACAGCATTAAGTAAACAAACAGCAGTTCGCTTTTTACAGCTACAAGTGTAACAGCAACAACAACAACTAACTCACTGAGATGAGGTGTTTCACCTCGGCTTTTATAAGCTTCTTTTAATTATCAGTAGAACAATCACGATATTTCTAGATTTTTCTGGATGGCAACAGTAATTACGAGATATTTATTTATTAAGCATTAAATGTACGCGCTCTTTTATTTTTACTGCTATTTTTTTTTCGACGTAGCTTTCTCTTCAAAAATCGTCTGCGTTGCTAAGGCAACATGAAGCAAATTTAATTACAATTCTAAATAAATAACCAAATAAATGTGAAATTCGTATCAATTCGTTCCCTGATATCACATTATAGTATGAATTTTATAAGGAATACATGAAATTTAAGGATTCATCTAGTATAAACTTTTGGCATAATTAACTTTCCTTTCTGGTCCTCAACTGGGTTCGGGAAAGGCATTTCACAACTTGAGCTATGTTTAATTATCCCTCACGTCCTGAAAAGACTTTAATGGATTTTACTTACATCCGGAGTTTTTTTGCGGTCGCAATAAAGAATAATCATTATAAGGAGCGTTAGTCAAAAATAATAAAAATAATTTAAAACTTTTTATTTGCTACCTAAATACGATTTGCTACCGACCTCTTCAATCACTCGTTATTCGAAAAAATTACCAATTTACTGGTATGTTTCGTGTTTCAAAATTTTTACAGAACATGTAAAAGTAAATAATACAAACCACAAGTTTTGTTTAAAAAGCAAATGAAAAGAAATTTAATTCTGAACGTAAAACATAAAATGTAGCCTATGCATAACAAAAATTTAAAGTAATATATGATATGAAAGGTATTAAATATGAAAGAAAACTACTAACTTTGATTTAGCAGTCGCACTTTTAAATCCTCATTTTAATTTGGCTACATCCTCATCCTGTTTCAAAACTATTAACATACCAATGTAAAGTGCGTCATCTGATAATTAATCCGCATCATGCCATTAGATAAGAGTTTCAATACGGATATTTTTTTCCAGTCACAGTTTAAAATTTAAAGAAAGGAACCAAGTCTATAAGTACCTCTGTTACGAAATGCGCAGCCGTTCCTTCTGCTTTGTTCGCTGCTTGCTAAGCCCCATATCGTTTACTGCTATACTTTGCCTAAAGCGTTACAGAATTGTGAGGGGAATAGCTGCAATGTGTTGGCAATGGTTCTTTCAGTTGTAACAACTTGAAGAGACTGAAATGCTTAATTAAAAGGATGACACTTGAAGACAGATAGCCGTATTACAACACATAATTTTATTTCTTGATAACTACATTTAGGAAGACATATTCTTTTTTACACCTCATGATTATGGGTGTGCTATGCACCCCACAATTCTGTACAACTTACTTCTTTTTAGACGAAGGACAAAGCGGAGCAACAAACCATGAGTAGCTCAGCAATGCGTGTGACTAGATAAAAATATCCGCAATTTTACGTAATGACATGATCTGAATTAATTTTTGGATGACACACTTTAGATTCATATATTAGTAGTTTTAAGACAGGAAGGGGACGTAGCTAAATTAAAATGCGGAATTAAAATGACTATTGCTAAATTAAAGTTAGTAGTTCTATTTCATAATAGAAATGTAAGAAAACACTGTACAATAGCAAAATAAACTTTGATAAAAATGAGGAAGTCTTCAACAAGCGAATCAGCGTAACAACTAGTTGAAGGATGAAGGATGCTTTAAATGCAATAGCATATAAACAACCTCTGTTCCATATGCAAGGTAACTGGCTTTTAACATTGCACAAATATATCAAAGTTATTATTTTATGGCCATAAATATTATTCAGTGATATATTATTGAAATAAAACCATAAATATACAAAAATTCAAATTCGAATTAAGACTAATAACTTGTACATTCAAGTCAGATCTTACAAATTTAGTGAATAAAATTTTACATTACCCTACAATAATAATATTAAAAAAACATTTAAATTTGTGTAGTGTTTGAGTCTGTGCTAAACTACGGCTAGAAAAACGTTGTGACTTGACATTTAGCCAGTTCATAGACATAGCTGACGCTCTTAAAAAGTGATTTCAATATGAGGAATATACTTAGGGAAACAAAGGGCATATCCTGTCACTTCTTCTATTCTTCCTCAGAAGAGGATGTAATGAGTAATAACAACAGTGTGATTCTTGGGTAGGAATACAGTAAAAGAACTTCAGTTGTCTAAGAATCTTGTACTTTGGCCAGATTGTAAAAGTTCATTTAAAGATTTTTTTCTCTCTTCAGGCTTTGGCGGACGTGTATAACAAATTTTGAACTACAAAACGTCTTGAAGAAGGAAAAGATAAGATAGGAAAAAAAGATAAGATAGGAAAGAAAGATCAAATTTGGGAATAATTTGTCACAATTAAGTTTTGAATCTTCATAATCATATTTGTTCAGGGAAGACTTTTTTCACACATTATCCTAAATAAAAAAATTTAATGCATCCATTACTTATTTCGAATGATCACAACAAATTTCAAAATTATATACCATAACTAATTTTAATTATTATAATTTTCTTGCATTTCAACATCGTTTGTAATAGTATTACTGAAATTACATTGTTTATCATAAATTAAAGAAAAATCACAAAAATCACGATTACTGAAAATGTTACATGTAGAATTTTAGGAAACTTACCCACAATATACAACGCTTAGTAAGGTATTAAATAACATAAAAAGAAATTACCAGGCAATTATGGTAGTATAGGAATTAGCACATGTATAAAATGAGCAAATCGAAGGTGTCAGTTTGCTATAGGAAAAGTATCTTCAATATTGGATACGATCGCCTCTAGAAGCAATACAGCACATACAACGCTGCGTGATGTTTTCAAATACGGTCTATCAGTTCCATAGGAAGCGAGAGTTATTGCTCTTGCAAAGCAGTTGCAAGCGCGGAAAGGATCTAAGGGGGCGGACTGAGAACAGCTAGACGTCTCCCTAAAGCATCCCAAATACCCTCGATAGGATTCAAGTCCGGAGAACGAGCTGGCCACTCCATGCGCATAATTGTTTCCTGTTGAAGATAATCATCTACGATGCGAGCCCTGTGTGGTCTTGCATTGTCGTCCTGTAACAGAAAAGCATCACCTATTGCCCCGGCATATGGGCACAAATGAACATCAAGGATGTCATCTCTAAAACCTGAGCATTGACGGTTCCCGTTGGAAAGACATGGAGGTCTGTGCGTCCACCCAAAGAGATGCCACCCCAAACACAGACACAGCCTCTTCCGTATGCATCTCTTTGATGGAAGTTTGACGGATGATAAGGGGTTTCAGGTTTTCTCCATATCAAATAACGTCTACTATCGCTTCTAGACTAAACCTGGACTCATCCGTAAAGAGAACAATCTTCCATTGATCAGGCGCCCGATGTAAACGGTCCCTTCTAAGGTGTGACATGAGCAGCACGCAAATGGCTGGTCGCCTCGCATACAGACCACCTTCGTGAAGCCTTCTACGCGCAGTTGACGTTGACACCATTGACGTATTCCTGCGAGCACATAATGTCAAATATCGGTCATCGGCGTTCGTCGTAGCAGTTGCCCGTCCCAGGCTGAACCTCCTAGATGCCGAATCTGTGGTTTGAAATTACCTCCAAAGTTTATGAACCACAGAAAGACTCACCTTTAGCCATCTGTCCACTTCAGTTTGACTTTGTCCTCCTTCTAGTCTTCCAATGGCTCTCCATCGTAGTTCTGCAGGCAAATGATGCCTGGAGGTCATTGTTACGAGTTGGCTATCTCAGATTTCTGATGTCACTATCACAGCGAAATATGTGGGCTTACTCTCAAACATGGACTTATATTCCCCTCGCAGATGACGTATTTCGAGTGCAGCGCCACTAATTTGCATATTGCAATTTTACTCAGCTATTCTTACTTGGCAACATATTCAAATTTTACACGGTTTGGCTTATTTTTGAGTGAGTTATCGCTATTTTTGAGATTTTTCCTTAATTTATGATAAGCAGTGTATTATTATTATTATTATTATTGTTAGTAATAGCATTATATTTCTAATTTTCTGATTTTGCACAAACTGGAGGACCCCACAACCTTTCCCAAATTCAAACATATCCCTCAAACAGGCATATCCACTTTAACTAACTGATATGTTAATTCACCAATGGTTAAAGGAATGCTCGGGAGTCACTTATAAAGGCTCCAATGCCTTGTATAAGGCAACTGGCCTTTTTGAATCGCGCTAATCATATCATCATACTAAAAAAAAATAAAAAAATCTGAAATGTTTCATATTTTAAATTACGTCCAAAGGGACGTTTATTTAACATTTTGTGTGTTACTTTCATTTGTTAAATACCATGTTCTTCTCACTTAAACCATAAAATTCAGTTCAACAGCAATATCGCAAAATAATTTTAAATTGAGCATATCTTTAGAAATTTCGGCACACGCTCTCACGCGCTGGAGATAAAAATGTTTTTCTGTACAACGTTGGTATTGCTGGCTTTGAAATCTTTGAGTTTGTTAATGAAAAATTCGTTAAAGTTTTAGAGAATATTGTTACGAATTTCACATTTATTTGGCTATTTATTTAGAACTGTAATTAAAATTCCTTTTTATTTTCCCGTGCAACGCACGCAGACGATTTTTGAAGAGAAAGCTACGTCAAAAAAAAAAAGACATGCATACATTTATGCAGATTTTTCATTTTTTAAAATTTAATGCAGAGCGATAACATTTAGTGGCAACAATTTGAAAAGTGATACGCCGTTTTTGTGTTTCCGACGCAAAATCGCAAAACGAAAGTAATAGTCCTTCGGGACTAAATCCCTTTGGACTAATTAAAACCTTATTTCGTAACGTTCTCCTCTCCTTCTGTTGTGTAGAATCTTGAGAAATAGAGACTGCACTGACGAAGGGTTAAAACTGCCCTTTATTAAACTCTTTAACTTATTTACAATGCGTCAACTTGACGCTAACATACTACGCCTCAATTTGGGCGGTAACTGAAACAGTAGAATCAAACTTAAAATAAGAGATATTCACAAATAGTAGAATTACTCTACAGGGCTCATATAATGCTGTAGCCTACAGCGCGCAATTGAGTCTAGTGGCAACAAGATAATAGCGCTTACCCCACGTCAAAACCAGCAGTAACTGCTAAACAGAAGTTTGCGTATAAGCACGCACGGCAATTTCCCAGACTCTCTTTTCTCTACTGGAATGTCGATATTGAACTTATTCTTCCACTGGTAGAATTTGCATTTCTTGGGCGGGCTACTTAATTTAAATATTCTGGCACTGACAATTAGGGGAATGAAGGCTTATAGGAAAGTAACTTAAAATTAAATGAAACTGGTTATTTAAAATAAATATAAATCCCTGCAATTTAATTATATGTAAAAATGAATGAAAATAATAATTATATATGAAGAAACTAGTACATTTTCATAACGTGGGAGCTTACGAAGGCGATCTTAAACAGTAGAATCAACTCAAAATTGAAGATATTAAGAAGTAGTAGAATTAAACTACAGAGCTCATACAATCCTGTATCCTACAGCGTATAGATGAGTCTAGTGGCAGCAAGATAATAGCTGTTAAGCCACGTCTATCCAGCAATAAATGCTAAGCCGAACTTTGCGTTACAAACAGGCACAGAGTTCTCCTAGACTCTCTAACGTACTGCGATACTGCTGTGTTGTTCTGGGTATCTATTGCCAAGGCAATAATTCCCAGACATTCAAAGTGTAAAGTCCTAATACAGTGGAAATCCTGAAGTGTTTCCTCTGAGAGGAAGATTTGATGAGTACGAAAGTCTATACTGCCTCTTCCTTGCATGCCCGAGCGCTGCCTGGAACTGGTACGGCGAAATGCCGGTCGAAGAGCAGGGAGCGTGGCCTCGTTGGAGTTAACCAATTGGGCTCGCTGTCAGGGAAATAGCAAAGTCCTAATTTCCTTTTGTTTCTCAGTAACTCCACAGCTCATTAGGTATATGGGCATATTACCCATCAAATTAATCAGAAAATTATACTCTAACGTACCTTTCTAAAACTCGATATTTAAGCTTTTTCTCCCACTCGTAGAATTTGCATACCTTACGCGAGCTACCAAATTTAAATATTCTGGCACAGACAATTAGGGGAATGAAGGCTTATAGGAAAGTAACTTAAAATTAAATGAAACTGGTTGTTTAAGATAAATATAAATCCCTACAATTTAATTGTATATAAATATGAATGAAAATAATAATTATATATGAAGGAACTAGGACTTTTTTCATAACGTGGGAGCCTCCAAAGGCGATCTTAACATATTATCTCTTTTATTATTTTATCATATTAATTTAATTACAATATTCTTAACATATGCTCTCTTTATTAATTTTATTCTTTTATTATAAATATTTACTCTATTTTATTATTATTTATTATTTATCCCTTTTATTATTATTTATTATTTATCTCTTTTATTATTATTCTTTTATTATTTTATTTATTATTGATTAATTATTAATTATTTATAACAATACTGAATATTACGGTTTTCATGTTTTTGTATTAACACTCAAAAGTAAAATTTTATTACAGTTTTCTATACTAATATTAAAAACTATTTTATTATTGCTTATATTCATATTTATCTCATTCTCAAAATAATTCCAAAATTCTGAAAAAGTCATTCAAAAATTTTCAACAATAATCCAAATTTCTAATTATTACTACAGTAATTTCTAATAATCTTTCCTAAATGAAATATTTTAAATATCTTAAAATTCGTTACTTAAGTTATTAAATGTAATTATTAAAAATTAAATTGTGATACCATAACATTTTAGTCTTATATTTTCACAAAACAGTGCAGCATTTAAAAAATTCTCTATAATAAGAAAAACAGCATTTCATATCTAAATTTTAAAATAATTTATATCATTCGTATTTTTTAATTTTATGATTATTAAAACTTGAGTTAATTAATAAATAAATTAGGACAATTAGAATTGTAAAGCGGAGGCACTGAGTGAAAAATTTAAAAAACATTGCACATATTTAAATGTTTCACTTTAAATATGTCCTTATTTTTGCCAAGCACACATATGGAATAAATGGCACTAATAACAAATGACCTCAGCTAACGCTCTAATTTTCGTTATCAGTATTCCTTGTAAGCACAAATTAATGACTCCAATACTAAAGTTTTTTTCGAAAAACTTCGAAATTATGGAATAACTATGCGGTTAATTTCGAAGATGGCCCCCACATCTTCGAAATTAACCGCATCTTCCAGGCACTTATTAAATCATAGGTAAGCACGTACTTTTTTCTTAAACACTCGAGAGATGTTGCATTAGATATGCAGAAAAACGAAATTGATTGACATAGCAAAGATTCAATCCTCGTCGACTCATTGTAACGGGATGATTTGGGAGTAGTTGCAGTGGATTAGAGGTTGTTTTTTGCCTTGTAGTAACTTGAAGCTTTAATGCGTAGTTAGAAGGATGACGCCTTGAAGAAAGAAGCGGTTTTCATTTCGACAACTAATATTATTTCTTGATAGTTACTTTGTAGTGTTCACTTGTATTGTATTAACTAAATGTTGAAGAACCTTGTGAACAGCTAAGCGAATAATCGCTTAAGTCCAAGAACATAAACATAAACTCAAAAAGGACTGTTGGCCTCTTTCTAAGGGCGTACAGCAAAGCTGCCACTTGGGCTTAAACTCAAAATGTAAGAAATAGGAACTAACTAATGACTAACTAAAGAGATTTAGCCGAAGCTAACACAATTCTAAACTAGTAATTAATACATTAAATTAGTCAGCGAAGCTATCAAAAGGCACGTAATACGGCCGAGCGTAGTAACAGTCAGAGAGGCGTAGCCAAAAGGCAAACGCGCGCTATACAGGAATCCTAACTCTCGTTTTCGAAGTCAGTGGAACTTTGACGTAACTACTACTGTGCTTCTCATTCACATTTAACTCGATTCTAAAAATTCATTTTGATAAGTAATTGTAAGCCGAAGCTAGAAGAGATAAGAAAGTGTCGTAAACGTAAAATAACTGTTATAAAATTAAAATATACCTTACAACTTTTTAAAACACATATTCGTCTTTGTACATCATGTTGTTGGGTGTGCTATGCACCTCACAATTCTGTACAGCTTACTTCTTAGTAGACGAAGGACAAAGCGGAGGAGTAAACCATGCATGGCTTAGAAAGCAGCAAGCAAAGGGGAAAGAAGGGCTGCGTTAGTAACAGTGATATTTATAGACTTGGTTCCATTGTTTAAATTTTGAACTGTGATTGGATAAAAATATACGCACTGAAACTTCTATGTAATGACACGATGCGGATTAATTTTCTGCGGATTAATTTTTTCGATGCGGATACACTTTAGGTTCATATATTAGCAGTTTTAAGGCAGAAAGGGGCATAGCCAAGTTAAAATGAAGAATTAAAAGGACAATTGCTAAAATAAAGTTAGTAATTTTATTTCATACTTTATATCTTACACACACACACGCATATATATATATATATGTGTGTGTGTGTAAAGGAAATTTCAACAATTGGCAAGGCCCACATTCAAATTAGAGAGTTAACCACCTTTCGAAGATACAATTCCAATAAAAAAATTAACAGTAAATCCAGTAGATACGCTATAAGTTACAAATTTAACTAATAAAATGTACAGATCATAAGCTTGTGGTGTTTTATTTAATTTTATTAACAGTTAATTTTATTTTGGAAGCAACCTTTCCTATAGCTTTTGTTCTCAACATACGTTTCCTTGCGAGAACGGGATTTCAGTTTCGAGCGTTATGCAAAGTAGGGTAAAAAAACTGCTATTTAAGCTGGTGTCTGAGTTACTTCAGACAGAGCGTGTTCTGCCTTTCAGACACGTTGTTTCTCTTCTACTTAAGCTTGTTATTTTACAGCCGTGCATATTAATTGGCTGTTAGTCTATGTCGGTGGTAGGACCAAGAACCAACTATGCGTTTAAATATCTCTGTGCAACTTCGGCTGATTATTCAACTTATATCTAGATTTAATTTTATTCTTCTGTCTGAGTTGCTGCCAAAATTATTGTCAAGGCCCTATAATCACCAGGAGTGCCAACTGTTCATGCTGTTCTTGAGTTGAATGAAAGGGTCTTTTCACCCTGTTGCAACTCAATTCTTGCTGACATCCGATGGCTGAGTGACATCATCATGAACTATGAACTCACGTGGAGAGATCGTTGGAAAACTCGGAACGGAGAAGTCGCACGCTGCGTCGGGCCAAAACTTAACCCTTTTTTATACTATGTAAATATCGTGTGAACAATTTAGCTATATTAAAATGTGTTTTGTGCAAGATGTATTGATCTTTGAGGATAATAGGGTTGTGGATTTATTAATCTCAAGATTTACTTGCAGATACAGATGGAAGGAGTAGATTAATTCAACTAGTGGCTCTGGCAGAATCCATTGGGACAAGGTAAGCAGTTTTGTTTTACCTTGATTAATTAGTTTGAAGTGTAAATAACACTAACGATAAGATAAATATTAATACACCCTTCGTATGCCTTGGTACTGATATATTTGAACTTAGCAAAAAGTCGCTTCACAGTTCAAGTCAAGATGTAGTCAACAAAGTAACTATAATTTAGGTAGAATCTTACAAGCTGAATAATATTTAACTATTTAATACTCTTAATGTCGTGAAAAATGCTGTATCTTTGTCAATAAAATTCTGAAAAATTTCTTTAATAACATATATAATTAAAACTTATAATGATGTAAAATATTTAGTTTAATTGATAATAATTATATTTTGAACTTTATTGTTAATAAAGTTCTATTTTCGTTAGCTCTTACCAGGATGCAAATGAGATGGATGTATATAAGAACAGTCTTCTTGGAAGTTATAAAGAAAGCTTCGGTAGCGACGCTGGCCGTTGCCTTGTGACTTCGCGTAGTTCTAAGAATTTAAATATCCGATAGCTTTTCGTCTCAAGAATTAGTCGCTCAATTAGCTAAACTAGAATCACAGCTTGTCAGGCTTTTGCGATTGAATCTTAAACATTGATTTAGTTTGCTGAAATTCCAGAAGTTGTGGAGATTTAAATTGTAAGCACAAGCTGTGCATCTCTTATGTTAAATGTTTCAAATAAAAAGCATGTTCAGACCTATTTCTGGCTCAGTGGGTATCTCCGTAAACGGGGCAAAAAGTCACTTGACATTCTAAGTAGAAACCGAGTTATACTAATAGTTAAGGAGTGGAACCCTAGAAAGTTTGTTTGAAACGTTAGCATACATGAAAAATAATTTGATTAAATCTTTTCTTTTTGACTGAAAGTTTAATTTTTGTTCTAGTTGTTTTGTTTGTAAGCCAGTCTCTGAGAGCGCTCTGTCAGGTACTATGCTTCACAGCTAGTAACTCTGAATCATATGCTATTTTAATACATTTTTTCCCTTACGTTTTCCTAAAAAAATACTCCAGATATTTTTTTAAAACTTTACTTATTTGTTGAGTTGATTCCGCATGGGATACGACGGTTTAGGTCTTTATCGAGAAATGAAGCTTTTCCTTTATAGATAACATAGATATTTATATAGTACTAGTATTATACCAATGAAACTTGCCTTAGAAAATCCTGGAATTTCATATCACACGTTACTTAATGCAGTTCAATTACATTAGTTTTGTTCTCTTATATGAGTTGATTTCCAAGACTTGTAATTATGCGAGATTTATAGAACATTCTGCAAATTTTTGCAGTTCAGTTCTCGAGGTCGAGATCAAACAGAAATTGCAGAATATAACGGTACCTAATTCATCTTTCTTTTCTATAATACTTCAGGGTATTATTTTCGTTATTTAAAACTTTGTTTGGTTTATTCCTTTGTTAAACACCACTTTCAGCGTAACACCAGTAATATATAAATTAATGTCTTCACGTCATTTTCGTTATCAAGTTTTATTTGTTGTATAATTTTAGATCCTTAAAGGTAACCAATATAAGGTATTTCTCCCACCTTATTGGCATGCCTTCGTGGTGTAGTGGTCAGCACGCTTGGCGTGCATTCAAGAGGTCCGTGATTCGAGTCCTGTCAAGGGCATTGCTCAGTTTCTCCATCTCCCTGCTTTCAAAATACCTAATGTCTCTACAGTCGCGCTCGAACTAAAAAGTGGTGAATGATGAATCTTCATCGCCAGGATCTGGCGATTCGGTCCCCAAAGCCCCTGTCACCCTTTAAAAGTGGGAATATATAAGGTTGATATGCCTTCGTGGTGTTGTGGTCAGCACGCTCGGCGCGTATTCGAGAAGTCAGCGGTTCGAGCTCCGGCGAGGGCATTGCTCATGTTTCACATCTCTCCTGCTTTCAAAATACCTAATGTCTCTACACTAATAGAAATTAAATTCAAACTGAAACCAGTTATTTCTGAGTGTTGTGCTTCTCGAGAAGGAGAGAACACAACAAAACAAATTTAACAGTTGCGTTGTGATTTTATATTTTTAGTGTAATAACCCATGAACCTTGATGCTAGTGAATCAATGGAACTAAATATTAAAAAAAAAGAAAACAATAATCAGTATTAACTTTTAAGAAAACCTTCGAGTTTATTTTCCCAACAGATCAAATTATGTCAAAATCAATTAGGTAATAAAGCATTCAACCCCGGGGTGTGAAAAATAACCTGAGAAAATTATAACTTAAACAGCGAAACATTAATATTTGTTTTTAACAAATTCTGTAATTTCAAAATAAATAACGTAAGAACTTTTATAACTACTAATTATGTAAAAGCATAACTATTTCATTAAGTAAAATTTATAAAATTTATAACAAACTATTTCCTTTAACATTATTTAGGTTCTTTCACCTTATTATTGCACAGAAAATAGAAGAATACCACTAATCAGAACAATCTTAAATTTTAGATCTTATTATTGCACAGAGAATAAAGCCAGTGAAAAATAACCTGAGAAAATTACAACTTTAACAGCGAAACATTAATATTTGTTTTTAACAACTCTGCAATTTCAAAATAAACAACGTAAAAACTTCTATACTACTAATTAAATAAAAGCATAACTATTTCATTAAGTAAAATTTATAAATTCATAACATACTATTTCCTTTAACATTATTTAGGTTCTTTCACCTTATTATTGCGCGGAAAATAAAGAACACTGCCAATCAGATCAATCTTAAATTTTAGATCTTATTATTGCACAGAGAATAAAAACTTCTATAAGATTCAGTTAACTGAGTTACACCAAAACCACCCTTTTAGGAAAAGTTAAGAGTATTAAAACTGGAGCTTATTACAGTTAAAAATTTACTTTAACCTCAGCAAGGACGGTATGCTCATCAAATAAACTAAAATTTAAATTCCTCAACATCTCAGAATTCTTAAAATGCAAACCTTTAAAATTAAACCATAATTACATTTTGAAATAAGTGAAAACCCTCTTTGCTATTTTTGGAGTTCATTATAAATTGTGAATTTAAGTAAAAAAATATTTTTTCTTAAGAGCTAATAAAGTACAGGGAAAGTCTTATTTGAGGATTTTTCTTACTGCTGTCCCCTTTGTACAAAGGAAAATGCCGCTGGTTTTATAGGAATGCCACGATGTTGGAAGGAATACTTCGGCGACACGTTGATGTCTCAGGCCCGAGAAGTTTCGAATAACCGGCATAAAAAGTCCTCGGTGAACAGCAAGATGGAAACATGACTTCAGGGCCGGACAATCATCAGGATCATCATCCAGTAGGACGGGGGCAGCAACAGGTGGCTAGAAGCCGTAGGAGCTCTTGGAGACCCCAGTACCGAGGAAGACATCATCCGAAGAATTTCTTAGAAATAATTTTTTTCTTTATAATGAAGGGGAAGTCTGTGCCCGTAGAAACTCGTAAATTTTGAAATTCATATCGATGAATAACTACGCTCAAGGAGGCAAGTAAATTTTAGAATTTCATATCGATGAAGAACTACTCTCGAGGAGGCAAGTAAATTTTATAATTTCATATCGATGAAGAACCACTCACGTAAAATGGAGCCATAAGCTCGCTCAGCAACGAACTTCCTTCGAAGCTGCACAAGCACGTTGCAGGAAAGAAGGCGAAAAAAGAGAGGAGCGACACTTGCACCGGTGTTTTGTCAAGAAAAGAAACCATATATCGCCAAGACCCGCTAAAACAGGGTGAAAAATTCAGTACTTCAAACCCCGCATACATCCCTGTAAAATTTCCTCAATTTCCGAGGTGTTGAATTAAACACATATTCAAATATCGCCAAGAATTTGGATGCACGTGCAAGGCCAAAACTAGATACCCTAAAGTCGCCCACCGGAAATTCCCGTTGTATTCCTCTTAACACGTAAGCCAAAAGCCTTAGAATTCAGCTAAAAGTGCAACTTTTTCCCTTTCCCTCCAATCCTTTTCACAAAACAAAGTGTAAAAATTCAGTTAAATAATTGACTGTATCTTAAAGACTGTTAAAACTAAAATCTTGAAAGTGATCTTAAATTAAAAAGCTAATTTTTCTGCATCCAGTGATACACTCACGTTTGTGAAAATTGCAACACCAAGAAGGAATCGTCATAATTGAATGCAATTTAATACACAGTTGAGTGGTAGTGGTACAAATAAATGATTAAATGTTCAAAGCAAACAAACAAGAACAAGAGATCAGAATCAGTATTTTGTGTGGCCACCACGCGCCGCAATAAGTGCTGCTACACGACGTGGCATGGAGTCAAACAAAGTTTGAATGTCTGACTGAGGAAGAGCATTCCATATCGTTTGTACGCGTACCCAAAGTTCGTCTGCAGACGCAACAGGACGAGGATCACGAGCAAGACGCCGACCAATGACATCCCACACATGTTCAATTGGCGACATATCCGGGGAACACGCAGGCCAAGGAAGAAGCTGTACCTGCTGCGCTGCAAAGAAGGATTTAACAATCCGAGCAGTATGAGGGCGGGCATTGTCCTGTTGAAATACAGCGCCTGGCAAGCTTTGAAGGAAGGGAACAGCTTCGGGCTGTAGAACTTCACGGATATACCGGTTGCTGTTCAGATTGCCCACAATTCGTAGCAATTGAGATCGTCTATGATATGCTATGGCGCCCCAGACCATAACTCCGGGTGTTCGTCCACTGTGGCGTTCGATAATGCACTCCGGAAGGTGGCGTTCACCGGCATAGCGTCTGACACGAATGCGGCCATCATGGTACCACAAATTAAAGCGGGATTCGTCAGAAAACACGACATGCTGCCAATCAGCACGCCAGTCTCTATGCTGATTGGCCCATTGTAGCCGCAGGCGGCGATGGTCGTGCGTTAGGGGGATCCTGTATAAAGGAGTCCGTGCGCGCAGTCCACACTGCAGCAGACGTCTACGAATTGATGAAGCACACAATGAAACACCTGTAGCTATTGACCACAGTGCTGCCAATTGTCTAGAGGAAGCTGTACGGTCCGTCCGCGCCATGCGGACCAGGTGTCTATCATCGCGAGCTGACGTCACATTTCGGGGTCCACTCCCGGATTTCCGAGTTGTCCGACACTCGTCCGTCCACTGCTTCCAAACGCGCATCACTGTGCTGCTGTTACGCTGCACACGAGAGGCTACTGCACGATACGACAATCCAGCTTCACGAAGGCCGATGATTCTCCCTCGTTCAAACTCTGTAAGTTGTTCAAATCTCGCTCTCTTTCGTCGACGAGGCATAAGTACAGATTGAGTTAACGTTTACCACTAGCAGATAACCACCGATAACCATACACGCCTCGCTACAGCCGTCTATTTATTCGGATCCATCAGCCGTTCAGAGGGCGCTGCTCAGCATACGCATGCGCTACGGATTTGCAATTCTAATCATTTGCATATCATGCGCTACTTTGCATTTCCTGAAAATTTCAGCTCACTCGCGTAAGTCCTTCATGGTGTTGCAATTTTCACAAACGTGAGTGTATAAATTAATAATGGATCAAGTTAAGTAATATTAAATCAATTTTATTACGTAGAAAAGCACCTAATTCCATTGTGTGTTTCAACGCGTTTACGAGTAACGAGTGGAAAATACGTACAAATCTTAACTACATAAAACCCCTAATTAAAATTAAACCAAAGCAAATATAAATACAGCATATTAAATAAAATACACGTTGCGTAGCATAAATTTAGAATAATAATAAAAATTAATTCTTAAGTCAACCCCTAATTAAAATGAAACCAAAGCAAATATAAATATATCATATTAAATAAAATACACGTTGTGTAGAATAAATTTAGAATAATAATAAAACTCTATTCTTATGTCATAACTTAAATAATCAAGTGAATTTGCTACACAACATGAGTGAGGTTTTCATATCTAACTCATCACACTTGCTTTCTGCTTCTGTTGCTAGCTAGACCTACTAACGTCTACTGTCTTAAAATTTAGAAATTTCACGAACAGACGCCCCTGTTGTGCCTATTTTGTGCTGGCTACTGAAAATGTTTGGCTATCGAGAATAAAAAAGGAAATATTAAATTCGGCCATGGCTACAACTTTCTTCATTACGCATTTACTACCCGATCAACTCTTCTAAATTTTTACATGCATGTATGTAAATGTGTGTGTGTATTACGTTGTTTTATATAGATATTTGGATAGAATGCCCTCGAAGATGTAGTATTTAACACAGGTGCGTGCGTTATCCCCTTTTTGCTAGTGCGTTGTCGGTTTATCACCTGAGTTGCGCATGAACAGCATTGTACGAGTGAAAATTAAAATATAGTATACTGTAACGTTATAATAAATTCCAGTGTATGATATTAACTTAGATAACAAAAACGTAGCGCATAACATACATAAATTTTACAACTCTCAGCTACGTAAACAGCTTTACGTAATTATCTACTGCGATACCTATAAATGCTCTCATAGAATTTTAGCTGCATTAAAATACACTTAATTTCGAAAATAAACTTACCTATAAAGACGTAAGTCTTTCCGGCAGCCGTGTCGAGAAGAAACATTGCGCTAAGTATTGAAATAGTATTAACACAGATTTGAGTTTAAGGAAGTGTGCTGACATTCTTTAATAACCACCACAATGTTTTGCTATGAGTTTCAGCTCCTCTTTATGCATGAAGTCTAGGAAATTATCACATATATTAAGGCAGAACTTGCTAATTTAGCAATTTTACCAAATGATATGAAAGAGGAATGTCGGTTGGCATTTCAAATAGTACATTAACCTAAAATTTAGAAAACTGCAAGTCACTTCTTGAATAATTCTCATTCGATCTTCTCAGGATTTCAAAATTCACCTGAGAAAGGGAAGTTTAGAACTTTAATATTTTATGGCAAACATTGATATCAAAATTTCACTTTTTTAGAAGAAAGTCGAAAAAAAAGAGCGTTAAGATCTGCAAACATTATAAATTTTAGGAGTTTAAGCATTTGTTAGTAATTAACGTTTACATATATCTATTTATTATTATACCTAATGACAAATGTAAGAACAAAATGAACGACTATGGAGATGAAGATATCTGCTATTATGGGACTAACCAATACTATCCAAAACATTTTAGAGATTATTGGATAGCATATTGTATCGAACAACAAGTTGTTAAAATGTCTGATATTTTCCAACTGATACGTTTAAATGAGTAAAATACATAATTCATTCAGCTACGGAGCAGAAATTCTGGTTATAAGGGGCTTTTGCAGGAGAGCTATCAAACGCAGTCATATATTCTCAGTTCATTGTAAAGCATTTTGATAAATATTTGGTGTACGCTGTTCCTTTTGGATCTTTTTATTTGAGAAAGGATAAATAAAAAAATTGAAACAGATAATGTTGTTATTCTCCATCATAAATAAGTCAGAATCTTTATGATAGGTTTGGCTTGGTTTGATTATGGAGAAGCCGATGAGAACTATTCGCCTAACGAAGCGGATGCCTTCGTGGAGGATTTTCTAACGCACACCGGTTTGTATTTACGTTAGACGTGAAAAAACAAAGCTACGAAAATGCAGATGCAGTCAAACCTTTCATCATAACATGAACATGGATCAAAGTACCAATGTACAGAGATTTCAACCACTCAGTCGCTAGCGCGCAGACAGCTTTTTAACTTCAAATCTTTATAAAGTTTGCTTTGTAACTAGGGAACAGAACTATTTAAAAATGAAGGCTGTAGATCAGATGTCATCTGGATGTAGAAATAGAGAGTATTTACAAAGGTGTAAGTATCTTCAGCAAGTCTACTTATTTGGCTAAACAAAATAGTAAAAATAAGGCCCGACTTACATATTAATGTTCCAGCATACGGATGATGAAACCTTTACGAAGGGGCAGCGATATAAAGATTTCTACCTCAGTAAACATTGACGTATAATACATTTCTCCCTCCTTCCAGCATGCCTTCGTGGTGTTCGTGGTGTAATGGTTAGAACACTCGGCGCGTATTCGAGGGGCACGAAATCTGGTGGATTTCTTCAGTTACCTGACATAAAAAAATACACTGTTATTATTGATAGCTAAAATAATTATGTATGCAAACGACCATGGCATCTTTTTCCTTATTCTAGTAACAGAAAAAAGAATAAAACTGCTGTAACAGAAAATGTTTGAATTCGAACTGGATTGTTTTAAGAAGTGATTTATTTGGTACTTAAATTAAGCTTTTAGAACAAACATATTGTAAAATAACTTAGTAAGCAAAAAACGTTCTTTGCTTGGATATAGCAGGTTCTGTTTTGCCGTGTGCTTACGGAGTGAGGCTCTGTAATTAACACAAAACGGAAATGTGCAAACTAATGTTTACGTTTTTAATTTATTTTGATGTAGAATTTCATTTGTTTGTTACCTTAAATAACTTGAAAAACATGTTTGCGTTTATAGATTATTATAAATATATAAATTTTGTAATTAAAAACTTTTTGTATTATAGGAAATACAAGATTCATGTAGTTTCCAGGCAGAAAAAATTCACTTTTACCAAGTTTCATAGACCTAGAATAATCACTTTCAGAACTCCTGTTATAAAAACGCGTTTGCTGCTTTATTTGCCAATAAAATTCTAGAAGATATTTTACAAACTGCATCAATTTGGCAAATCAATGATTTAGTGTTGGATTTTAAATCAAATTAATTAATAAGGACAGTCTAAAAGTAAATCTGAAAAAAAAAAATGCTGAAAAACGTTTTCAATACATGTTAATTTTGGTTTTTAAAACTGTATTTCAATTTAGTTAATTTAATTTTAGCTGTTTTTCTAGTTAATTAAATTTTGTAATCTGACAGTTCTTGTGATAATCTAGTGGCAATTCACTTCATCTGCCATATTTTCTTACAGCTCTGAAGAACCCGCACTAACGGTTTTGGTCTCCCCCCATTTCTGATACCAATATTTTTCGCATTAAATGCGTTGTTTTTCTTTTCCCATTGAAATTTTAAGCTTAGTAACTGAAGTTTTTATACAGATAAATAATGTATTTTTAATTCTGTGATCGAATTGATTTCATTACTCATTGTCTGATCGATAATCTCTCAAGTGGGAATTTATCGTAATTATTCAAGCAAGTGATTATTTTTAAATCATATGCTTTTAACTTAAGCTGTTAAGCTCCAGTTACTTCGTTTAAATTTTGATCCTTAATTTACGGTATTTAAATTTAGTTAAACGTTCTGGTGTTTCTTCTGTTTTAATTGAGCGCATTGTGGGTTTTTCTAAACCTGAAATATGCACATTCCCTAGATGCCTTTATCAAGCATTTAAATTTTTACCATCTTTTCCAATCGTTATTATTATTTAAAGAATCACTAATCAGAACAAGCAAAGTTAAGCCGAAGGAAACTAATTATTTTCCAAACTTTCGTCTACGCTGACTTAAAATTCTCGCTCCAACTAGTAATGAATGCCGGACTTTTTATCTACAAAGAACAGAACTTCATCCTGGAGGGAAGGAATTTGCATATATGGCTGGAGACGCATCGAGCTTTGAGAGTAATTTTCCGCATGAGAGAAAGCCGAAAATAAAAAAAAAAAAAAAAAAAAATTGACACTTAAAAATATTTCTACTCGATTTACTCCAGCGACTTTAATTAACACATCCTACATTAGACTTAAAGAATGAAGTTAATCCAAATACCTGAAGGATTCATTGAAATAAAAACAGCTAATACACGTAATGTTTTCAGGGTTATCTTAGACAGACTAGCATTTTGCTTTCACGCTTCTGTTACACATTAGAAAAGCAATATCCAAGCAATGAATTATTCTGCTGCCAGCGTAACGTGCTTACCTTTTCACCTTAGATCGCTCCTCCTTTATTCAGCGATTTAAGAAAAACGTAGCACTTTTGCATTGAAGGTTTGTGAACTTCGTAAAAATTATCAATGTAAAAACATTAATTAAACTAAATATACTTATTTCTTAATTAAAAAAACGAAATGTTTTATTTATTCCTATAAATATTGTCTTAAGGATAATTCCGAGATATTATATGTGTCTTAAAACTAGGCACAGAGCTAATTTAAGTATAATAAATATACCGTATAATATCTTTTTAAAGTTTTCTTGTTCCCTTAGATACGGAAAATACTTTGTTATGAAAGATCTTATTAAAACCATGCCATTTTGCAAGTTACTTTGTAGTTTAAAAGAAGGATATTTTTTTTATTATCGCTGAGAAAGGAAAAGCATCCTTCATGTCTAAATGCACTAAGTAAAAGTGTAACTTTCATGAATGAGAAAGGTTTAAATTTATTAGGAATAAATTATTTTAAACTATAATGCTGTTATTCATAAATTACACTTCTGAGTGCATTTACTGTACTTTTATTTGATTTTATTATATATTACATTCAAATGTAAAACTTTTAACTCTCATATCTTTCGTGTTTATATTAATTAATCTAAAATTTGTTTGTATGTGCAGACTTACGCCTTTTTTCCGCTGATAGAATAGTCAGAGAATAATTGCGCTTGTTGTAGAAAGAGATATATTTTAAAATCAAGCATTCTGAATGCTCTTTAACAGTTTGTTATAAGTGATTATTGCTGGTTGATAGCCTATGAACATACATTTTGCTAGTTCTCTGATTTCGTCAGTAACATTATGTAACTAGACGTTTATTGTGTTACTGAAATTTGAGCTCATGACAAGCTTTATTTATTTGAGATATTATGTTATACAGTTGCATATAGAATAAAATGTGCTCGCTAAATTTATATATAGTAATTTTAGGATTCATAATGATTTAATGTATCCTATATTTAGTATGAAACTACATGTGGGTTCGTACATAACATGCACATAGAAGACAAAAAGGGGATAAAATAAAGCTCATAATTATACAGGATTTTCCATTAATAGGTGTAGCGAACCATTCATGATTTTCGAACTCCGCAAGTATAGTCGATGTCTTTCGTGAATTCTTAATTATCCTTACTCGCAGAGGAGAGCTTTGTGTGGCAATACTCAATCTTATATCGTTCTACTTCTTATCAGTGGCAATTCTTATGTAGCGGCAAGTGCAATTTGAATATCATCCCGATTTCAAAACTTTTATCAGCTTTACTACCGCATTCCCAAGCATAAGTTTGGGTTTGTGAGAAAATAATATCGAGTATTTTTTGCATAGAAAATATGAGGCATCAAATGCACAAGATTCCTGCATTCTTCGAGTCGCGGCGAGGACATTGCTCATTTTCCACGTTTCTTGCTTTAAAATAACCTAATGACGCTACAAATTTGCTTTTAAAAATTCTGCTAACGTTATACAAGTAAAGAAATTCTTTAACTAAATGTCTTAAAATAGCAAGAAGAATTCTGACCTTTCTACAGGTGTGCTACCAAAAAAGTTATTATTATTATAATGAAAGTATTTATATCGAAAGTTTTTGGAGTATTTTATTTAAGTCTTCATTCTGTTTCTCTCTCTTATTTGGTTCATTTAAAATATAACACGAAATTTCCATGCCTTCTCTTCCATAACTTTTCTACCAGCTTTAAGTAAAAAATTAAAAATGCAGAACCCGCTCAGAAGAAATGTATTTAGATTACTGCTGACTTCTGTCAATAATTTGTTTAGTATTACGCAAACTGTAGCTGTAATGTAACTTTCGAGTTGTTTCAGCTTTCATTTAATTAGAATTTTTAACGATTTCGGTACAGAATGCTGTAAGATAATATTCTTAGTAACTTGATGTAAGAAGTTCGTTCGCTATATTTTTATGAAAATTATATGTAACTAAGCAAATTTCTTTCATTTAGATTTCAATTACATACTCGTGTTAAACTCTGATATAGACTGTTTAGTTATTAACTATGGCAAAGCATTCTAAAGCTAGAGAATTAAGGGGAGATATCTTCATGGAGAAATATCAGAGAAAATCCTGATTTCATTCAACTTACACACGGAGAAAACTATAAGTTTCTTAGTCAGATCATTTAGAAGCCGAAATCGAACCAGAGAGGACCTAACAGTATTTCGGTGCTTTTCCATACTCATGTGTAGGATGTCAGCTCATTAAATGATATTTTAAAATCATGCCGAAGTATAATTATATTTCCACCCTTGTGCTCTCTCTAGTTTAGAAAACATTTGGCGTTTAATGCTCAGAGCCATATCTCTGTTACTGTTTTTAGTACTTTTATTCTTTTTAAAGTTATAACGAAATGCATTTTGGGTCCCATTCCTTAACCATAATATTATCTGCAATATTATAATACAATTTTAATAAATAGTGAAGCTCCTTAGTCTGAATAAAACGAAATTAATTAAACAATAAATTGTGTAATAAACTGACCCCTATAGTTTTGTATTTTTGTTATCAAATTATTTTATCCTTTTATTTTTACTTCTCAAGGTTTCAAGAATATTTTAAATACCGCCTTTATGACATCATCGAAAGGATACACAGGAATTTGTATATACCCTCTTTCACAGTTACGCAAAGAAGCTCATACACGAAGAAGCTCTTTCAATGACTCCGAGACTTTGGTGCCTATATTTGAATCAGTGCAAATGCTTGGGTCTTTACATTCTTTGTAGGTTTCATTTACAACATTCCATTAGCTTGGGTCTTTACATTCATTTCAGTTTAGTCTTCAAATGTTTTCTGAGAAAGTAAAGTAAATGAAGATGCATAAGGTAGGCTTTCATTAATCGTGTTCGGATTCAAAACGTCCCAAATGGAGTACAGTCTATAGATGTTGTTCATTCTCTGCATCATATGCAAGTGTGTTTACCACCAAGTGTCTTGGATAATGATCATGCATCCTGAATTTGAGTTACTAAACCCTGTTCCTGTTTCGTTAGATTGGTTTGGTTTGTTTTATTTGATTATGACAAGGCACTGGAGGGCTAGCTGCCTAAGAGGAGGAATCCATCGCGGGTTTTCTAGAGGAAACTGTCTCGCTTAAACGTTACATATCTTGTTTTCTGAGGCATTTTCTAGTTGCGTCATTAATGATATTACAGTTTTATATTATGTTCTCGTTACATTGAGTGCATCTTCCTAATGTTTGGACACAAGTCCCTTTTTTATTACCGTCAAATGTTTCCTAGAAGAAAATGTGCTCGATCTTTTTAAGAAACAAAAATACATATAAATGGAAACCATACAAATATATTATTGATAATCCATCAATTTTTCAGTTAATTACAAAAGCCGAAAATATTGGAAAAGATTATTGAATCTTCCTTGAAAACAAATCAGAATACGAAGTGTAAGACGGAATTAACGACATACCGTTTTCAAAGCAAAGATAGGAAACTGAGTTCCATTTTTTTGCGAAAATTTTAGATATTTGATGACGTATGTACCTCTGTTAATAAGTACGTAAGAGGCCAAGTTTCAAATAAATGAGCTTAAATGAATATATATTATTTTACTGCGAGCTGTGTTTTTAATTATTGTTATTTTTATTGATTGTGGTTGTCAGACAATAACAGATAAATTCAACGTTTTTAAAATAAATTAAATTTTATGTATAAGTAAATTCAGTATATGAGTAAAAATTTCAGTGCTTTAATTACGCCTTATTTTAAATATTGCTTTTATGAAATAAAAATTTAAATCTGACATGCCGTTAACTCGCGGGAAAGTTTACTCAAGTAAAGCTGTTAATTGTTGGAATAAGCTTCACTCTATATAATGTGGACTAGAATGAATAATTTAATTATGGCAACAAATAGGAGGTTAACTGCCTTAGAATTATCCCAGATTTGACGGAGAGCAGTTCAGAGTATGATATCGAAGGGTGATAGTGGTAACCCTGTCTTGTCTTACCACTATCGTTTTATGGAATGTGGGCTAAAATAGATTATTTAATTTAAGAAAAGCTGTAAAAAGTATTTAAGCAATCTAAGGCAATCTGTCTTAGCTTAATATTAGTTTTCACGGACAGAAAGGGTGTAAAATCTGAGGGTCTTAAGCCATCTTTTCCTTACTGTCATCTCAAGAAAGATGGAAAAGTGCCGACACATATTATGTGCCCCTTATTCTTCCAAGGACGCATTTGCTCTGGCAGATGTCCGTGCGTTAGCTGAAAGTCGAACCAGCAACATGTTCTATGCAGTGGCCTACATGATATGGAAATCATACTATACGTATACACCATGAATAAATTTCATATTAATTTCAAGTTATGACAATTTTACGCATAGTATATGTCTGTGCATCCCTGAAAAAGTACAAATCGATCGAGCAAAATGAATGTCAGTCTTAGATTACTTTGTTTTCGGTAATTTAATTTCAAACGCCTGACGTATATGTTTTTAGATTTCTCTGTATTTTAATGAAGTATGCAGTAAAATGTCCTTTACAGCACTTCTGCAACTTTCAGTCGATTTTTGAGATTTCTCTGCATTTAAATAAAGCATGCAGGAAAATGACTTTTACATAATTTTTTCAGAGAATTAACGAAAGTGTTCTTTAAGTTTTATGTGCCACTATATTTTCATCAATAACAAAATTGTAGATCGATTTTTGTGTAAAGTGGGCAGAATGATTCCAGATATGAATTTGTCATTTTCCATCATAATAACTGACACATTCTATGATGGTATAATTCTTATAAATTTGGTACAATTCTTATAAATCTGGTTCTTATAATTGATGGTATAATTCTTATAAATAAAAAAAAAAATCTTAACGTATATAATTCTAAACAATACTGACGGAGATAATTGCCGGACTAAAACGAATGTATCGGAATTTAAACTCTTGATTGATTTATTATTTACTTAAACAGATGTAAAATTCTTATAAGCTAAAAGTATGGCTTTTAAGTGAATAATTAAAGTTGCATTTTGAACAAAAGTGCATTAAAAATAGGTGATAGTTAAATAAATGCATATATGCATTTAAGTCTATCTCTCTCTCTATATATATCTGTCTAGCTTAATCTAAATTCAATTCCTAACAGCAAATATCTATTTCTGTTATTTTCACTACTTGCGTATTAATGTAATAAGATACTTCCTATTAATTCATTAGGGAAAGTAGCTTTTATGCTATTTAGAGATCTGACCGGGCTATAATTAATATAGTTTACTAACTGCATACATTGCAGGATTTGGTGTATTTCGTTATCTTTGTAGCTGTGGGAAATAAATAGTTTCATGCACTCTCTGAACTGTCTTATGCGGACAAGCCCTTGAAAGTGGCACATCTTAAAGTCGTCAAAGTCTTAATCTCAAATGTGCTGGGATAACCGGTCTTAAGTCAATATTGTTATTAATAATGACCGGCTCTTGCATTAATGCATTTTTTAGTTTTTCGAACACTGTATTTGCTTCGGCCGAGCAGGTGTACCTGGCTTTCATTTTTTTAACGTCAGTAACGTTTCTACTATCTGTGCAAAATCTTTGACAAAAGACTTACAATACCAACAAAAGCCCCAAAATGAGGTAAATTTTTTTGTTATATGTGGTGGAGGGTATTTTGGAGTCTTCTGTCTCGATTACTTTCTGAGATATATTATAGCCTAAGAAACGAAGTTCTTTGGCTGCAAATTTGTATATTTGCGCATTTATAACCCTGATTCTTTTAGAAGCGAAAACACATTGCGTAAATCTCGAATATGTTCGTCTATAGTCTCGCTAGTTACAATTATGTCAAATAAATGTGGGTATATAAACGTAGACTTTCCGAGGATAGGTCTTAGTATAATGTCTATGACCCTTTGGAATGTAGTCGGAGCTTTGCATAAGCACGGCATTTCCAGGCAGGCATAAATGCCTGACTTGGTAATAAATGAGGTTTTTGGCACATCCTCTGGTTTTAAACATATTTGGAAGTATCCAACGGTGAGATCTAGAGTCATCACGTATTTTGTGGAAGATATTTTCCGGATAATTTCCTCGATTGTTGGCGATGGATAGATGAGATGTTTAGTTATGCTATTTAATTTTCGACAGTAAGTTGCAAAACGCCGTGCATTATGTTGCGTCGATGGAAGATTCTTCTTCTTTCTGCATAGTATTACCAGGATAGCGTAAGAGCTATTTATGGGAATAATTTTATTTTTTAACATTTCTTGGGTGTGTTTTTCAATTATTTCTTCTTTAATTGCATCATAGAGTTAGGGCATTGTTCGGAAGGGAGGGATTCCTGTGTCTAGGCGGCGGTTTAAGATTTTTGTTAATCTTGGTACTTCACCAAGTAAAGCTGCAAAGTTTCTTACCAACTGTTCTAGCTTTAACGTTTCTTCTTTAAATCTTTGAAGTCTCAGGCTGGTGTCTGAATTTCTTCATCTTTCACTTAATTCAAATTCAGTTGAACTGTAGTTTCCTGAAAGTTAGTTCTCGGCCTAGCCGCGCTTAAAAAATCCTTTCCCAAAATTACAGGGGCTTGAAGATTTTTCACATCAAAGAAAACCACCTTCCGGTTTTCATTTCTCACTGGTACATATAATGTAATTTTCCTACACATTGGCATTTTTTGCCTTGGGTGGCTGCGACTCTTGTTCTTTCAGATCTAAACACTCTGTGCATTCTAAAGTTTTTCCTAAAATGATTTTCCGCCAAGAAACTGCTTTAAGCCTTGCATCCAACAATGCGTCCCCTGGTATGTTTAACAAATCTTGGAAGACTGGCAGGGCCAAAGGTTTGGTTGTGACCGTATTCAAGTGAATCCCAGAGAGTTTTCTCCATCTGAGGTACTTCTGCGTTTTAATAGTACCCCTTTTATTAGTTTAAATTCTTGCCATCTTCCCTCTGTTTTCTATTTTGTGATTTATGTTGGCGATTATCAACTGCAGGTGAAAATTTCTTTCTATTTTCAAAACGTTTAATGCCGTCGAAGATTAGCCTTCCTTCCCCTACAGATCTACGATGTTGTTCGTTGGATCTCTGCTCGTACCCCACTGTAAGTGTACTAATTAACACTTTCTTACTTTCAAACATCACCTCGCATTCACATAATTGTTTTAAAGTGCTTAGGCTTCGAAATTCCATACAGTCCTGAATTTGAGGCACAGTCCTCGGTAGTGTAATTTAGATAATTTCTGGATCGTGCTTTTTGCCATAAAATAAATTTACCAGTTGTATTTTTCTCAATATGAATTTAACCTGGTATCTACTACAGAATTCTGGCTCTAATTTTGCCCTATCGTTTACAACGGGAAATGCTACTACAATGGCAGTTTTAAATACTTCAAATGTAAAATTCTCATTGCCTGGTTCTCCAATAAAATTTTATCGATACCCTTGTACTAGCTCTGCGTTTGTCCTTGCAGTGCGGCGGATGCTATGGTGAGCTTCTGTACTTTCGCCACCCGATAAAGCAAGAAATGCAAATTTAATTATTCGAGAAAGACCATTACAGAACTTCTGCCATCGAGCAAGGTTTGTAGTTTCATTGAAGCACGCATTGTATCTACGATTAATCCAAATCCTTCCATAAGATTTATTGGTGACGGTGGAGTCTGCGATGGTGGGGGAGGCAGTCTAAACTTTGCGTTCTGTTGAGCCTTAGTGAGAGATTTTGTTCGGGCGCCAATATAGAGTTTGTTGTTCTTCCGTGGCATAAACTAAGTTCAAATTCCTAACAGACTTAGAGCAAATTATTGCTGGGTCTGAAAAGAACTGCAAAGTCTTAAGAAGGTCTTAAAACAAAACTTTTTATTAAATCAGAACTTGAACATAAAGGCATGACTCTTGCTTACAAATAAACCACCACTTGTGACAATGTAACTTAAAATACCAGTCACTTTCAAATTTAAAACTAGTCTAGTAGCCAAAGATTACATAAGCTAATTTAACGCAAAGACGGCTGAAACTTCTCACCGCCGTAACAATTTAAAATGACGGCAGGTATAAACGTAAGCCGAATAATACAATCTTATATAAACTAGGAGATGCCCAGTAACGTGGCCGTGAGAGGCAGAAACACGCTCTGTCTTGCAATTCGAAAACATCACCTTCAATGTTTTCAAAAATGATGTGCATTCTGGAAGGGTAAAGGAAAGGAGAAGTGATAGTAAATGTCTAAATTATAATAACATGCTAGGTAACATGATGAAGTTTTACAGTCTCATCTCCCCCTACTCACCCCCAAAAAACTCCAAATTAAATTTTGTTAATTCGAAAAATACATCATACCACCACCACCAACAAGAATAAAAACAATTACAAATGGAAATAAATTTAGACGATAATAAGATATTAAACATCAAAATTTTTTAAATTAGGAAAATTTTTTATTTCAAAATGAAATCAACTGGTAAATAATTATAAAATTAATTAAGATACAATAACAGGCCGAAGATGTGCGTGTTGTTTGACTTCTAAATTATTAAATTATTTTAAGTTAGGTAAAAATTTTCATAACTCAGTCACAGAGTTTTATAGAAATATGAATACAATGCTTACTTATCCAAGGGCCTTAGCTAAAAAAGATAAAACATTTTGGTGTTCATATTCAGTGTCGGAGATACCCTTCAATATTATGAATAAAAGATTAACAGATAGGATGTTGTAACACTATTGCTTTCGGAAGATTACTCATGTACCTTTCGAAATTTTTGAAAGGGAGAAATTAAAATTTCTTTTTAGGATTGATTTACCTCTTCCAGTCTTTTCTTTGCTGTGTAGCGCACATTCTCCTTCATCCTCAGATTTGGGACATAAGTATTTCTTTTTGAAGAAGTTTTCTCATTATCTTTTGAACAATGTATGCATCAATTGGAGTTTCAGTTCTCATTTTAATTAACGCTGCAACGGGCTTCAGATAGAGATGTAAACAGATAAAAGCAGATGTGGACACAGAACATAGCCGAAACTAGTCACATGCAATCTGACGTTCAGCAGTGTCTAGAGTGTATCTCATACAGATTCAGATGAGTGCTTGTACTACGTGGTTGAATATGCATGCATTTATTCGTATGCAATCAATAGCATTTTAACATATCTTTGGTACTATTAAAACTGAAAAATTTCTTTCTTTGTTTAACATAAATTTATTGTAAGCATGCATAAGGACATATTAAGGTGAAAAGCTAGAATAGGAGCTTTCAATTTCGTATGTAATTTTGAGAATGATAAAATTAATATCACACTTTCTCAATAAGGAATTAAGAAAACTTTAACCTTAACAACTCTACATAATATTTATAAGGTTGTCATAGCCTTATAAATACAATTTTCAAATAATTTAAATGGGACGACTTTTCTGATCTCATGCCAGTTAAATATAAAAACGTTTTCTTTCCATTCATTATGTTTGAATTTTTTGAAAGTAAGTTTTATGGCACATCGCGTGCAATTCGACTTGCGATAGGTGTCAGAGATAAAGTTAAAGAAGCATAAAAAGAAGTGCTGTGCTTTAAACCTTAGATCAGAAAATACTGAAAATCTCAGACTGGTTTTCCCGAAATGAAAGAAATGGAACAAAATCCTTACAAATAAATCTAAAAGAGTATTAAAGGTTTTTTCCATTATACTAGTTGGAGCGAGCTGTGCTAGCCTGACCACAAATTTTTGTTATGAACATTCATGCAGACACTCTTCTCACTATAGTTCGCATCATTTTCATTTTAAAGAAAAGTGTGCCATTTTTTAGTGCCTTAGTAGATAGTATTAAACATTAGCACTGCATTTCATGATTAACCACATTTTAAGGCAGTTTTTTTAATACAAAAGAATTTAATTATTTATATTCCAAGAAATAGCTTTTCAGAATTTCCTAAAATCTCTATAATGGCCCCTAAACTAAAGAGGGAAGGTGATAATTCGTTTCCAACTTGCATTGGATAAGTAATTGTCGGCTCTTATGCAGCCTTTCCTTCTGTATATGTGTGTACTTGTATGTGTATGGGCGAGAGAGAGAGAGAAAGGAATGTAAGAAATTAAAACCATTCCTTTCGTGCTCTTGTAGTGTAATATTCAGCACATTTAGTTCATTTATTTAAAGGCTGCTGTTCAATACATTATCATTTTAGCTTTCATGTGGTGTGTTTTTGAAAGCATTTCAGTGCAGATCTTCGAAAGTCTTTACAATTTTAATGATTGTTTTATGAGAAACCGATAATAAATTTCTTCTTTATGTTCTAAACTTGATCCAGTTTTTTATGTTGCAACGTATTATACTTTATGGTTGACTGAATTTATTGAATTAATACGAAGCACAAAATTGAGTAATGCTATTTTATATATCACCAAGTAACTATTATTTTACAGAAGGCATTTACAGTTAATAGTAATATTTTACAGTTAAAAATATATAATTTAACTTAAAGCATTGTCTTCACAAAATAGCCAAATACTAGCTGATTCTTTTTTATTAATAACTGGCAATAATCAGCGTGATTACTTATGATATCCGTATCTAGTCGTTATATTCGTTTGCGAAAACATTGTGAGGTTTTACTATTTAATTATAAAGTTCTAACTTAGAACCCCACGAACACTAACAAGCGAATAATCACTTAAGTGTGTGAACAAAACACGTAAAGACTTAAAGAGTGTTGCAACCCTTTATTTTTCAGTATATTTACAATCAGTTCCTACCTGGAACTTTACACAAAGCCTCCACTCGAGCTTGAATTTAAAATAATAATAATTCAAACTAAACTAGCTTAACTAAGCTATTTGAAAGGTATAGCCGAAGCTATCAGAAATCTAACTAGTTGGCTCCTAAGTATTAATTAAATCGGCGAAGCCAAACAAGGGCCTAAGGTATGACTAAGCGTAGCAATAGCTAAGAGAAACGTAGCCAAAAGACAAACGCGCGCTAGTCAGGGAATCAGAATATCTCTCTTTCTCGAAGTCGGTGAAGTATCGATTTAAATAGTACTCTTTCTCATTTGCATTAACTGCGTTTCTGAAATTACATTCTGGCAGAAAATTGCAAGTTGAAATTACACCGGTGTGCAAAACTTAAGTAACAACAGGGTTTTTTGCCATAACTCCACGAGAAATCAACTGAGAGACATGAAATGCAGAAAGGAAGGAGTGTATTATGTTTGTAAAGGATGACGAAAGCATCGGAGCAGAAAAAGGAATACAATACATACGGTTTGGAATCAAACAAAAACAAGCTTTATTGAACGCATGGTATCGTGACTCATGATTGTCTATCCAAGAGGAAGAACAACAAGCAGATGTTTCTTAATATGGGATATGCCCTTCCCTTACTTCAATGATTGCTTCGCACCGCCTCTCCATACTCAGCACCAGATTGTCCAACAGATCTTGAGGTAAGCGTGCCCATTCCTCAATCAGCATTTGTTTCAATTGTTGGGTGTTACCAGGAGGATGTAAACGTGCTGCAATGCGTCTCCCAAAAAGCATTTCACACATGTTCGATGGGATTTAAATCTGGGGAGTACGCTGGCCAATCCATTCGAGTGATATCTTCACTTTCCAGTAGCTTCTCAACAGCAAGAGTCCAATGTGGTCGTGCATTGTCATCCATAAAAATTAAGTCTGGGCCAATGGCACCTCGGAGCAGACGCACATGGAGAAGGAGTACCTCCTCACAATAGCGATCCCCGGTTACAGACCCTCTGTGGAAAACGTGGAGCTCAGTTCGCCCGTTCAGCATAATGCCTCCCCAGACAAGAACTCCAGGACCACCGTTACAATGTCTTTCCTTGATGTAACTGCGATAAAACCGGGTCCCGACCTCTCTCCAAATCAAAACGCGTTGAGAATCGCTTCTGATACTGAACCGACTCTCATCCGGAAAGAGGACACGACTCCATTGATCAGTTGTCCAGTTTTTGTGCTTTCTGCACCAGTGTAAACGGTGGCGTCGGTGGCCAACCTTCAACGGGAGGCAGCGTTCAGGACAGCGGGCGAATAGGCCCCCTTTGTGAAGGCGTCTGGCCACAGTAAACTGCGACACTTGTCGCCCCGTTGCTGAGCAATGGCGCTTGCTGACTGCTGTCTGCCTCGTTTCGCCTACAGGACGCTATATCGATCATCCCCTGAAGATTTCGTCCTCGGGTGGCCACCACCAACCTTTCTAACAGCTGTACCTGTGGTTTGGAACGCTTTCCAAGCGTGCGAAACGACACATTTGTTGATTCCGAACGCCAGCTACACTGGTGATAGTACGCCCCTCCTCCAGCTTTCCGATCATTCTTCCACGTGTGAAGTCGTCCAGGTGATTTCTTCTAGCCATATTTCACGAACTGACTCACTGGCACTTGCAGCGAATGTGTTGAATTGCGTCTCCGTCCTTCCTTTTATTCTACTGTTGAGCTGCGCGCGCCGACATCACGCGTTTTGTGTACGCTCACGTCGCCTCTGACGTTTCGTTCCTGATATTTGCATACGCCTGACGTTTCTACTGACCTACGTGTTCATTGTACTGATCTCCAGTCCTCCTTTTCTGCAATTTCATGGCTATCTGCTAAATGTTTACATTGTTGCTTAAGTTTTGCGCAGCAGTGTAGAATAAGTTAGGAAAGATATAAAACTTAAAATAACTGTTAATAAACTTAGGATTTCTATACCGTTTCTATACCTTACAAGTTTCTATATCGTTTTTCGAGATTTTATAGCAGAGGTACCTCAATTCCTTGGTGGCAAATTTGCATTTTTAGGATTAACTTTGAGGCCTGCTTCATGTAATAATGTAAGCCTTTCCTCTAAATTTTTAATGTGTTCTTCTAGAGTTTCGCTTGTTACAATAATATCATTGAGATAAATGACAGTACTTTTTCCCAAATCTGGCCTTAAAACAATATCCATAGCTTTTGGAAATGTAGCCGGAGCTCCGCTTAAGCCAAACGGCATTCTCAAAAAGGCATACACGCCTGACTTTGTGATAAACGCTGTCTTTTGGATATTCTCGGGTTTTACTGCAATTTGAAAATAGCCTGACCTCAGGTCTAAGGTTGTACGAATTTTTTTTAAATTTCATCTATTATCGGAAGGGGATATGTGGGGTATTTCGTTATGCTATTTAATTTTCGGTAATCAATAGCGAATCTCCATGCGTTAGGATCTGCGGCTGGCAGTCCATTCTTCTATCTACATAAAACTACAGGAATAGCATAGGGGCTGGTACTTTGCTCAAATATTTTATCCACGAGCATTTTCTTAATGTATTGCTCCAGAATATCTTCCTTCACACTGTCTTACCTGTACGGCTGTAACCGAACTGGGGACTCATTACCAGTGTTAATCGCGTGAGAGACAATCTGGCAGAAGCTCGGTTTTTCATTAAATAGTTGAGAAAAATTTCTTACCAGTTCTTTAATCTATTTTTTCCTCCTTCTTCGAGGGGTTTGAGCTCCAGATCTGGCATGGGGGCTTGTTCAACTTGCATTTTATCCATCTTGACCTGTAAGGTAGAATCTTTAAAATTAATTTTTGCGCTAGCTGCGCGCAAGTAACCAACCCCCAATATAACTCCGGTTAATAAGTTCTTTACCACGAGAAATTTTATGTTCTGGACCTCTTTTTTTATTTGGACATGCAGCCAGACTTTTCCCAAGCAGACACACTATTTGCCTTGGGCAGCAATCACGCGTTGTCTCGTTGTCTTAAACAGTCTGTAGCGACGAAAATGCTTTTTAAAAAAATCCTGCGACAGGAAGCTGCATTGAGCCCTGGTATCCAGTAAGGCGGTCGTAGGGACGTCGTTTAGTAGTATTTATATTATAGGCCAAATTTTGTACGATTATCGTATTGAGCTTGATTTCTGAAGGATTTACCTTCTCACACGGTGACTTCACCCTCCTCCCAGTCACCGTGATTAGTTTAAACCTTTTTTCGCCTTCTTTGGCCAACTGCTTTTTATTTTCCCACGCTTTGGTCCGAACGGCTTTCCTTCAATCCGCTTTGGCAACTTTCCCCTCTTGTCGATAGGAATTCTGCTGAGCTTGAGGTTTCGTCTGAGTGTGAAATCTTGAATACTGGGTAAAATTCTTCACACGCTTGTTTTCGATTTTTCGCCAACTCTGAAATTTGACAGCTAGTTCAAATAAGCTAACGAGCGTTTGCGGATTTCTAACTTCAAGAAAGTCTTGGATTGACGGAAGCAACCGCGGCAATTTTATTTCAATGATTTCATCGTCGGGCCTTTACCCATATCGTAATTTGACAATAGGGATCTTCCGTAAGATAAAATCTGTTAATTCGTCCACATTAGTTTGGTATTTACTGAATAATTCAGATTCGAGTCTTGCGCGGTCTTTTACAACTGGGAATGCTTTCAATAGCGAATTTTTCAAATTTTCCCAAGTATACGATTAAGATCCTGAATCCCCCAACAAATTCTTGCCAGCTGAGGGCTTGACCTTTTAAATTCGTCGTAGCGATGATTATTCTCTGTTGCTGATTCACAGGTCATAACGTGAAGTGTAACTCCAGCTGTTCCAGAAAGGGCATTATGGATCCTTTGCCGTCAAACGCTGCTGTTGGCTTTGTCGCCGCTGTTCCCTCTCATCGTTTCCAAGATGAATCCAAATCCCTCCATCGGGTTTCGTTGTGCCTGAAGGAACTGAAAGCTGGGAGGGGTCAACGAGAAATCTTCACTACCCAGAGGCATGGTTCGTTAAGAACAATTTCGGGCGCTAAATGTGGGATTTTACTATTTAATTCTAAATTTCTAACTCAGAACCCCACAAACACCAATAAGCGAATAATCGCTTAATTGTGTGAACAAAACACGTAAAGACTTAAAGAGTGTTACAACCCTTTATTTTTCAGTATATTTACAATCAGTTCCTTCTTGGAACTTTACACAAAGCCTTCGTTCGGGCTTGAACTTAAAATAATAATAATTTAAACTAAACTATCTTAACTAAGCTATTTGAAAGGTGTAGGCGAAGCTATCAGAAATCTAACTAGTTGGCTCCTAAGTATTAATTAAATCGGCGAAGCCGAGCAAGGGTGAAAGGTATGGCCGAGCGTAGCAATAGCTAAGAGAGACGCAGCCAAATGGCAAAGGCGCGCTAGTCAGGGAATCAAATTTTGTCTCTCGAAGTCGGTGAAGTATCGACTTAAATAGTAGTCTTTCTCATTTGCATTAACTGCGTTTCTGAAATTTCATTCTGGCAGGAAATTGTAAGCTGAAATTAGAACAAGACAGGGAAGATACAAAACTTAAAATAACTGTTAATAAACTTAGGATAAACCTTACAACATGATTGGAATGGAAGACGCGATAGTCATTTGAAAGCGAAACGTATGTATCAACTAGATTCTTTCTGAAGGTTATCCAAGAAGGTTAATTTTATTGAACTGAAATTGTCGTACTAATCCTCTTTTCAGAGATATGCGTAATGCCACACCTTTGTTTTTACCATAGAGATAAGTGATTTTAATATATATAAACTCTGTAAGAAAACGTCCACTCGAATTTAATCCAGTTCACGTTTTTCATTTACAGTTATGACAGAGCATGTCCAGGTACAAGCTGGTCAGAAAACTGTTTTAAACATGAGAAGTTCGAACAGTGAACGAAGATAATAATGAAATACTTGGAAGTGCAGTATAAAGAAACTCAAGCACCACGACTGAGCGAAATATTTTAGAGATTGCAGGCATACCGACCACGAATACTTTAGAAGTAAGTTATTCACTTTTAAAGTAATTTAAATTTTCTGTATAATGATGCCGCTTGAGATAGCATATATATTCGGTAATGTGAAGGCTCATCTTTGGTATTTTAAATTTTTGATTTTAGTTAGTTTTCCTCCTCTTTCTAGATCTTCTAGAGGCATTAAAATTTTAACTGTTATTTAATAAGAAACTGGTAAAGAATTTAATTGTAGATTTAACTTTCTCAGTCGAAGAGAAGTTTTTACATTTGACAACCTGTTATCCCTTATGTTTAATTCAAATTACTGCATTAACTAATTAGTGCAAAATCGCGTAGTTCTGTTTTATATATCACTGAATAGTTCTTACTGTGTAGAAGGTATTTCTTAATTTATAAAATACATAACTTATCCTAATGTGTTATTTTCCAAAATAAGGGAAATTCTAGTAGATCCCTTTCTATTAAACCTTGCCATTAATAAGTATGGGTACTTAAGCTGTAGTGGTATCTGGTGGCTATACTTTTGGAATGTTTTGTTTTCTTTGTTCTTAGTTGTGTCCTTGTCTTGGTGCTTTACTTTGTATTCTTATGCATCTGTGCAAATTTCTGTTAAATCTGGAGTTGTTTTGAGTGTTACTGTTTTGTTTTGTATCGTAATGTTTCTTACAGCCTTCCTCATATTATTCAGAACTTAATAAACTGATTAAAAAAAAACCACCGAGGGCTATTTGCCTTAAGAATAATCTTTTGTAGAAAGCTATCTAAGGAAACTTTGCTCCGTTAATCACTTTATACCCAAGAAAAATGGCAAAAAAAAAAGCCATGCCCAAGAATGGAAGCTCCGAGAATCAGCCATGTCCAAGAATGGAAGCTGGAGCAAACTACTAGTATTCTGCGATCTATCAACGTTTAGTGGCCTAGGCTGTTCGTGAGTTTAGGCTGTCGTGGAAACATAGGCATTTTCTTTCGAAATGTTGCGATATTAAGGAGTAATTTGGAAATATTTTGTGAGTTGCTTGCTCACAAGCATTAAATATGAAAATTTACAAGACCTTATTCTCTTCGGTCATATAAACTCTACTAGATCCTGCTAAAGTAACCTGGCGACTTCTCGCACAGGCGTAAATAATACCAGCACAGAAGAAAGGTACAAAATAACCCTTTAGTATTCCCAACTATGAACAGAACTGTGAACTTCGTGCTTTACAATAACACCGACAACTTGCGGTGGAACTTAAGAAATCTTAACACAATAAATTCAAGTCTAAATAGTAGTGCTGAACTAGCACTTTAAGATAAGGCTGACTAGGTTGACTCAACAACCTATCCGGCGTGATAATTATTTTAGATGGCCAAAAAAGGGTATCAGCAACTCCGCGTAACGGCAAGGTCAGAATCGTGAGGTGAGGTGCGCTGGCTAGCGAAAACAGGCTCTGAATAAACTCCAAGGTTCATCCCTTTAAATACGCATTTCACTTAACTTTAAATCAGCATCCTGGCGAGGAAATGCGAGGGGAAATTGAAATGTTCAGGAAAGATAACAAAATTTTGAATAATCGGTTAATTGAGCCAAGGGAAACCCTACAAATTCAATCAGAAATTTTTCAAAATTAGATGTATTTTAATGTACATCACCCGATTAAATTATTCTTTTAAAACTAAAGTATACTATGCTGTACATATCAAAAACAAAATTTTAAGCCTCTCTTACTGATATTTTTTTGGACACTTTTCTCAAACCTTTCTAGGAAAATTATGTTACCATTTCTCACAAAAGCTAAAATAAATCAAATAAGACTAATGTTGTGGAACGTATCCGGAGTTAAACTGCGGAAAATATCTTGAAATAGGTGTTCGTAGTTGACGAAAAATTGTTTTATAGTTTTCGTGTTACAAATTTCCTTCAAATCATTTGCTGCTGTTGACTGCTATGAAATTGTATATTGTAGTTTGCAATGAATATATCTACGACTAAGAACTATACTTTTGCTTTTATCTCTCTTTTGACCTTTAGAGACGAAAATAAATCTTGCTTTGAAATATTTGCCCTGCTATTCAGGGAATATAGGCCATCACTGTTTGATAAATCAAACTTTTTATGTGCATCATCGCCGTAACTGAAGGTTGAATACTTCATCTGGGAAACAGTTTGGGTAAGCAGTACCTATTTCACGGACAATATCTCTCAGCATAAATTTTATTCATAAAGCTTTAGGTTTAAGTGATATTATTTCTCAAAGAAACCGGGATGCTGTTTAGCTTTTAGCTAGGTATTTCACGTATGCATCACTGTTGGAAAATGTTCACTGAACCATCCATTAACTCAGCTCTTTAACTAGTTACAGATATTATGTAAAACAGTAATACATGCTTAAGTGCCGAATGTTTAGTTCAAGATATCTGTAGCTGCATGTTCACTCTATTTGAAGTAAGTTACAGTTCAATAAGTAAGGATGCTTGTCGTGAAAAGCCAGTATGCCCTAGAAAGTTCTCCATGAATATCCTCTTCATTTTTTACAGATACATCTGTAGAGACATTAGGTATTTTTTTAAAGCAGGAAGCTGAAGGAATGAGCAATGCCCTCGCCAAGACTGGAACCACGGACCTCTCGAACACGCGTCGAGTTGCTTGACCATTACACCACGAAGGCATGTGCAGAAATACTTTATACATCTAGCATCCTTAATATTTTCGATTAAAAAAATAAACAGACAATAAATGAGTAGCATTTCGAAAAATATAGCTACAATTATGCTAATGGAAAAATTAATTTGCTTATAATAAATAGCCCATTAATTATTGCCAAAAGTTTAAATTTATAAGAATGATGTAACTTAAGATTACACACCATATATATGTAGTATTTTCGATGCGTAGAAGAAGAATGGAACTCTTAATAGCTTTCGATGTCCGTCATGGCTGATGGTTAAGGCATACCAATGAAGATAACGAAAACTGGATCTTTTATGAATCACCAAGCTTTATTTTTACACATAATCAAATTATTTTAGTAAATAAGATATTTCTAGATCATAAGCAAGTACAATATTTTTTATATGCACGGTATATCATCATAGAATAAGAACAAAGGAGGGCATAGCAGAATAGAGATATTGGCAAGGCAAAAAATAGGGAAGGAATGCAACAGAAGAATGACATAATTAACTAGCCAGGGTTATTTATACTAAGTTTGATGTACAAATACAGCTAATCTGTGATTGGTTTATTTTAGTTTTAATTGTCTTTCAAGTAGCGTTACATAAGGATAGAAACATCTCGAATTTGGAAGAATAGATGAATTTAGTGGGAGTGTACCAAATCTAGAATGATAATTCTGAGGTCGTCAATTATTTTTAAAGCAGGTATTGTATTTTGTTATACCTTACACACACATATATATATATGAATATAGTGCTAAGAATTTTGTATTTAGATAGATAATTCTAGTAGAACTAAAATTAAAATCGTTGTATTTCCCCGTGAAGTGCAGTGCGAGAAAAATTTTAAGAGAAAGCTATGCCGAAAAAGTAAGAATACAAGGGTACATGCATTTAACATTGAGTAAATGGATATCTCGGTAATTTGATTTCAATTTCTCGGTAATTTGAATTTAATTGAAATTAAATAAACGTAATTGACCGCTATGTTAGCTGTAACTGTAAATCCACCCTAATATTACTTTTCAGTAATTTCCAGAAGCAGAAAATACGAGAAGTATCTTGCGACCGGTTGAAAACTATAAAAGGCCGGACAGAAAGCGTCTGAGTAAAGTTTCTTAGTTACTGTTGTTGCGAGTTGTTTAGTTCCGCCTGTTTGGGATGCATTGTATTTAACGTTTCTAATAGTTTGAAGTATAACAACTGATTATACTGCATGATATTGGGAATGAATTTCTCAGAGGAAAATTCCAGAGTTCTGATATATTTCTGTTGATAAAAATAAAGTTTATTAACTTATTATCATTATGCATTCAATCTATTACGAACCGTACGCACGCAACACTATATATATATGTGTATATATGAATATTAATGTTTTGTTCACATAGAAATGTAAAATAATGAAAAAATTAATTGATAATGCTCTGTAGACAGTCAGTTAAAATTGTTGGAAATAACCAGAATGGCGATGCAGCTTTATTTGGCTACTTTCCAAATCATCGAAGTGCAATTTTGAAAATCAAAACGTCACCACACAGAAAATACATTAAATATTAAGTAGAAAATTAAAGGACGAGAAATACATAATTTTGGCTGTCAATACACAATAACTTAAAATGAAAAGCTAAATCAAATAAATTAAAATTAACTTTTAAAAGAAACATAGTGCACGAAATAGCATGCACATTACGTGATAATAAAATACACTGACTACACATTGAGAGCACAGATGATGTGCATTAAAAATGGTCAAGCAAGTAACATATTTTATACCAGCTGCATTTAAGATTTAAGAGATTCAGATAAAAGTGAGGCTCAGAATTCCGCAAGAACGACTGGGAAAACTTTGGTGAGATATCCACTAACCTCGATAGCTTGATAGCAGCTAATTTTGTCGACGTCGAAATAATACTTAAGTGCCTCTAGTGGAAATAAAGTAATGCAGAGAAAACTGCAGACACGTTTGTTTATTTAAAAGTACATAATGTTATAAATAATTAACTGCTTAATCTATGTGAATAGGAAATTTAAACTATTAGAAATCTAAGTATTATTTGGCAATGTTAAATTTCAAAAGTCTGCTTCTGTCAGAAAGCAATGGCGATCGAAACTCGATATTTAATCATTTTTAGAATCGTATATAGAATATTAGCAGTTAATGCTTTTAATGTATATTTACAGACAGAATCTCAAACACGCATGCACTCAAGCGTATATATATATATATATATACTTGAGGAAACTGAGAGTTCAAAATTAGAAATCTTCATTGGAAGATTTATATAACACCATATTTATACAGTTTAATGCATGGAATCAAATCAACAATTTAAACTCATAATTGGTTCTAAACCAATTCGAGTAGCTCTAAATAAGCATATAGATGCTTAATTTTCCGAATCCCTGAATTCTTAATTCTTCGATTTTTATTTATTTCAATAAAATATCAACCTTATATTTTTTTCTCTTGCAAGAAAAGCTACCGAATATCGTAACCACAGTCACGACGAAACTTTCAGGGGAGATTAAAGCATGCGAAAAAAACAAAAGGTGAAAAAGCGGTCTTTTTGCAATCGACTGAAGCTAGAACTAGTACTAGGACGCAGAAGACTAGCACGTATAAATGGACACTCACTTGCAATATTTGGAACATTAGAATGGGAAATTCTATCTTCAAAACATTCCATGTAACGATTCATCTTGAATTTGAAGCATATATGTTGCTGAATTAGTGCTGATTTGTGTTCCATTGTATCACATGACTTATGATCTCTGACAGTTTATGTAACTTTGCTTGGTCTTAGGTTTTCGAGCAGTTGTTGCTAAGGTTTTTTTTCCTCTGACTGGATAAACAATTCCCGTACGAAGGCACTTAACAGTGTGTACTGGAACCGTGTCATCTGTTGGGCAATTAGATATACTCATCATCAACAATATTTGTACTGCAATGCTTGCAGTCTCCAATGATTGCAGAATGATTTGCAGTCCTCATATAATACACGCATCTTATTACCTCCAAACACTATTTGATAATGGTTCCGTATACCCGTATTCTCTGCCACACTAATCAACTGGCATAAGCAGATGCACAGTCACTGATATTGACGTATGCATGATAATTACACGAATTACGCCTTATCATTCAGTGATACTGTAACTCATATATACATGAATCGCACTGTGAAAAATGTCACACTTTGCAATTGTTTTTTTGCTCCCAAGCTTGATCACTCCTCCAAGCTTCGTGGAGCTTTCCTTGTAGCTTGCACTGAGAAAGTAATTTCTCAGAATAACTTACAGGGAAATTTGCTTCTAATATTCATTATAACTCATTATTTACATTATTCGTTCTTCTGAAATAAAGTGCTTTTGTACTTGAAGTTTAGAGGTTTACTGAACAGTAACACAGCACTTTCATATTTGCACAAGTTATTTTCTAGCGCATCCGACAATATTTTGTTCCGTTCTCCGCTCAACGAATCCGTGGCTGCCACGTCGAGCAACTCTACTGATAATTTTTCGCTGTCCTTTTCTCGGCAATGTACTCGGCATCACAGGTTGTTTTACAGACGTGCTGCATAATATAATATTTTGAGAAATTTTGAGAAAAAATAGATGAATTTAATGCTTCGAATGAAATGGATGAATGGTATGCAGGATGTTAAACTATATTAATTTATATTGAACATTGCATGCCTAATCTTTCCTCATTAATAAGCGTAATGTCTCCAAACTTTAGTTATGAGTTACTTATATTTTTTTCAAAAGAATGACTGGCCACTGTACATCTTTCTGCTTGATTCTATTCATTACTTCTTTCTGACCCTTGCAGTAAATGTTTCATAATCATTGAAAGCAATTTCATCATATCCTTGATTTCCATTCAAAAATCCTTTAAAGTTGTTCAGAACTTTTGAGGGGGGATTTAAAGGTTGATGCTTCGAAACCTTTACCAATATTGCAGCATAAAGAGTACCGATGGCATTTGTACTTTACAAAGCCCCTTTGTCTGTTAAACAGGAAGCACTCTTTACGATATCTGAGGGTAAATGGTAACTTACTGTGATTTAGAGAATTTCAGATATATTTAAGTCCGCTGCGGCTCATTGCCTTAGATTAAATCCAAGCTAATAACAGTTCCTGAGTAAATGCAATAGCTTTAATGGGTTACATTTTAAAGCGTTCCCAATTAAATGGCAAATGAGCAAAGCCATAGCTCGAGAACTCGATTCATTAAATTTGGAAGCGAAAGCTAATCAATTTTGATTATTAACAGGTAGTTTTCGGATAATTCTAAATGTTTAACACAAATACATTAATATCTTTGTCGATGGACTCTTGGAATTAATTAGCGCTTTGAACCAACCTTCGATCGATTTCAGCTTTGGCTATTAAAATGAACGACATTTACTTCTTAAACCGAATTTAATATTCATTTGATTATTTCCGCTATTTGAGGTATACAGAGCGGAAGTGATGCTGTCTAGTTATATATGATAATCAACAGTTCTGAAAATACTTTGCAAAATGAGTATTTTGCATGAAATTACAAAACTAATATTAAAACTAACACTTAGACCTTAAAAATAAATATTGAATTTGAACAATAATGGCTTATTTAAAAGAAATATAAAATAACCCATTGATCAATGGTTTAATTGTTGAGTAATGGAGTCAATTTTGCCAAGTTATGTTTAGTTTTCTGTAAATATTAGGATACTTAGCAACCATCAAAGGAAACCAATACCAAATGCGTAATAATAATTGCTAAAAGTACTCTTAATATGATCTCGCAAAACGCGATCTTAAATGGGCACAATATTACTTTAAAAAATCTAAAAGCAAGTTTAATTGGAATATATTGAATTATGAGTTCCCTAACGTCACTGACAGGAAGAAGTGCTCAGTACTAAATATCTTTAGTTCAGAAAATTATGCTTGTTCTCCAAACATTAAATATAATTACTCAAATAGTAAATATTCTGAAAATGGCAAATCTGAACGGAACGAAACTTTCAGTATTTTTAATGGAAAATTAACAAGTAAAGCATGAAGAATGAAAAACTCTTTATGCAGGAATTAAACATTTTAAGGATACCAAACGTAATCTGCTTTTCTTTTCACACAGAAAAGTGGAAAATCTCAGAACATAAGTACAGGTATGATCATCTCTCGCAGTCACACAAGGATTCCTTTCATATTTTCTGTGAAGTTGGCTATCAGTTACACAGTCAAAAGAATTTTTAGAACTATGTTTTGCTCTATAACGGTCTATGATGTGGGTTGAGAATATATACCACTCTATTCTCAGCCCACATCCATTCTAGGTTCTAATATGTTTATTATATTGTATGCAGCGTCTATGTGCGTTGCTGATGCTTCGTAAATGGTCTAGCCTGAAGCGGCTTTAATATTGTAGGTACCAGTTTGGTACTGCAATTAGCACACACTGACAAATAACGCAGAAAAGCACAAGAAAAGAGATCTAAACTGCTTTTTATACTTCACAATATAATTACGGTTTAATCTAAGGACCATGGATTTAATTAAAAATTTTTAGTGACTCAGAAAAGGAAATTTAGCTGCAGCGTTTAAAAAATAAAATAAGAAACGAATAAACGCCCTCACATCTTAGAGTTAAAATGTGACATCTGCCACTGAATTGTTTTATTATTTATTCTTTATCTTATTTATTTTTTTTAAGTTTTCAGAAAGTCATCAGTTTTCATTCTAAACTGCTGACTATTAAAATTGCCAATTTATCAAAAAAGCAAATAACAAGTATGTAATTTGTACGAAAGTTAGAACTTGCTGATATATGCAAATAATTAGAATTTCACGGCTTGAGCACATTACAGGGAAGAATAATTATATCTAGAAGCAGTCAAAAAGGCAGACTCAAATGCCCGTTTTTCATTCGGGGATCGTGTTTACTTGTTATGTTTTGTCTTTGAGATCACGTCATACATTGTGCAGGGAGGAACAAAGACTCAAAATTAAACCATGGAAGAATCGTAGCCTACTGTGACTGGGAACTATCATAAGGCATAATTACTGCATTAGTCAAGATTCATTAACTCTAATGAGAAAGTGCAACTGATGGCCTTAGGCAGAGGGCATGGGTGGAGATTCTCAAAGCCTACATTCACCAATACACGAAAAAACAGATATCATGTCCCTTTCACTGTTAGGAATGGTACATCATGGGTATTATCTGGGACAGGAAATTAAGTAGGCTGTATAGCATTAGTATCTGCGTGTAATCATGCAACAATGTCTGAATTATCACGGATTGTTAGCAAAACGATTATTGCATTGGCTTCCCTTGACGTTACAACAGTGGAATCAGCCCTTCCAATAGTGCATCCAACGATACACATGGATGTATAACTGCAATGATGTCTTTTCTGACGAATCTCTCTTTTATTTACAGCATCATGATGACTACGTCCATTTAGCGATGCGCGGAGGAGAAAGTACATTGGAAGCTTACTTCTTCATCGTCGTACCGGCTTAGCACTTGAACTGAAGGTACACAGTGGCAATAGGTACACATCCTGTTCAACTCTAGTTAGCTTTTCTGGTATTTTGAGCAGCCATCTTTACTGATGTTTTAATGTTCATCTTTGTATCACAACATTAGGACTTCCGTCGCCCAACTCTACAAGAGGACAATGCAAGCCTGTATGTTGGCCACGCTGTGCTTCATTTTTCTTAATGAGCAGGACATTTGATGCCTGCCTAAGTTGACTTTCTCTCCAGATCTAGCCATCATAAGAAAACGTCTTGTCAAGAATTCCATACAGGCTGTCTTGACAATACCTGCCAGCTAGTGCGACACATCAACTCTGGATAAATATAACATCACATGGAATAAAATGCCCACAATTTCCATTGAATATTAGTATGAATCCATGCCCAGCCAGAAGAGGATGCTCAAGGTACTATTTTTTGTATGTTCTGTATCTCAAAAGTACCTGAAACTGTAACCATTTCATTCATAAAATGTATTATAATGCACAATGTATCCACAATGTATCATACAGCATTTGTAAAATAAATATGATCCGGCTAACTGTTTTTTATCATTGTGTAGAAAATTTGGTGTTTGGCTGTTTATTTTTCTCTTGTTCTTACTTTTTTCTGCTGTACGCATCTGATTCGCTTAATTACTACCACTGGAAGTTTTTTTTTTGATATTATTATTTCAGCTGTCGTTTTCTAAACCCTTCGTTTATTAAAAATGTTGTTTTCTTTTTTGTATAGATACACAAATATGATAAATAATTAACAAAATAAAGTTACTGTTAGTTGGTATGTAGCAAGTTAGTAGTAAAGCATGATAAATGTTCTTCTAACAATAGGCATATACTATCTTAGCAAATATGCATTTGCATTCTTGATCTTTGTAAATTTGCTTTTGCATTTATTTAACTAAACTGAATTTCTTAAGATCGGAACTAATTTTTTTTATAAGAACAGAGTGATTTTAAGAAATACAGATTTTTAAAATCAAGCGCAAGTAACTAATTCTACACTGGTGTGCAAAACTTAGGCAACAGGTGTTTTTTTTGCCATAACTCCATGAAAAATCCTCTGAGAGACATGAAATTCAGAAATGAGAAACAGTATTATGTATTTAAATGATGACGAAAGCATGGTTTCGCAAAAATGAATACAATGCATACAGTATGGAATCAAACAAAATAAAGGCTTTACTGAACTCATAGTATCATTATACATGATTGTCTGCACAAGAGGAAGAACAGCAAGCAGATGTTTCTTACTATGGGATATGTCCTCCCCTTACTTCAATGGTTGCTTCGCACCACCTCTCCATACTCAGCACCAGATTGTCCAACAGATCTTGAGGTAAGCGTGCCCATTCCTCAGTCAGGATTTGTTTCAATTGTTGGGTGCTACCAGGAGGATGTCATCGTACCAAAAAGGGTTTCCACAAAGTATTCCACACATGTTCTACGAAATTTAAATCAGGGGAATACATTGGCCAATCCCTCCGAGTGATATCTTCACTTTCCAATAGCTTCTGAACGGCAGGAGTCTGGTGTGGCCGTGCATTGTCACCCATAAAAATGAAGTTTGCTCTAATGGCACGTTGGAACAGACGCACATTGAGAAGGATCACCTCCTGAAAATAGCGATCTCCGGTTACAGAATCTCTGTTGAAAACGTGAAGCTCTGTCCGCCCGTTCAGCATAATGCCTCCCCAGACAAGAACTCCAGGACCACCGTAACTGTCTCTTTTCGTGATGTTACTGGGATGAAACAGTGTCCCGAGCTCTCTTCAAATCAACTAGCGTTGAAAATCGCTTCTGGCACTAAAACGACTCTCATCCGTAAAGATGACACGACTTCATTGAAGAGATGTCCAGTTTTCGTGCTCCTTGCACCACTCTAAACGGTGGCGTTAATGGCCAACTTTCAAAGGGACATAGCGCTTAGGACAACGGGCGAATAGGCCACCTTTGTGAAGGCGTCTTGACACAGTAAACTGCGACACTTGTCACCCCGTTGCTGTACGCAGTTGCTGAGCCATGGCGCTTGCTAACTGGTTTCGGGGTCTTTTCGCCTCTAGGACGATATATCGGTCATCCACTGCAGTTGTTTTCTTAGGATGTCCACCACCAACCTTTCTCACTGTACCTATGATTTGGAAGGCCTTTCCAAGCACGCGAAACGACACTTTTGTTGAATCCGAACTCTTTAGCTACACTTGTCACACTACTCCTCTCTTCCAGCTTTCCGATCATTCTTCCACGTGTGAAGTCATCCAGGTCATTTCTTCTAGCCATATTTCATGAAAGAACTCACTTGCACTTGCAGCGAATGTCTTTAATTGTGTCTCCATCCTTCCTTTTATTGTAGTTCTAAGCTGAGCTCTCCGACTGCACGCGTTTTGCGTACTCTCATGCCGCTTGCGATGTTTTGTTCCTGACATTTGCATAAGCATGACCTTTCTACTGAATTGCGTGTTCATTGTACTGATCGCAAGAACCTCTTTTCTGCATTTTCATGGCTATCTGATTAAAATTTACATTGTTGCTAAAGTTTTGCACACTGGTGTAATAAACTGCAGGGTTTGTTTCAAGTTTCTAACAGTTATTTTTATTTTGGAAAAAACCTTTCATTTACTTTCTCATTTTCTACCTGCGTGTCCCTACCAGAATGAGTTTTTAGGATTTATGTAAATAAGGTAGAAACAAGTATTTAAGTTAAGTCTCGGTCACTTCACTAGAAGAGCTTAGAACGTAGAAGCTCGTCTCTGCCTTTTCGGCCACATTGTTTCTAAGAGCCTAATCTTGCTACTATTCGGTCGTATTGATACGTGTTTGCTAGTAATCGCCGGTAATCTTAAAAACGATCCAACTTTAATAGTTATTTCTGTGCAGCTTGGCAAGTTTATTTTAGTTAGTATTAGATTAGTTTCTCATTTTCTATTTTGAATTAAAGCCCAAGTGAAGGCTTACTGTAAACCGAAGAAAGGGCTATCTGTGAATTATTTTAAGTAGCAATAAAGGGTAAATTTAAACCTTCTTTGGATTGTTTTCTGAATAGAACTCCGCGATAAGTCTCTAAACAGTTCTTTGATATTCTAGCTCTCAAGGACTACAAATTTAGCTAGGATATTATAAAACAAATAAAAACTGGAAAGTTTACTTAAAAATATCGTGCCTATGAGTGACATGATAATTCAGAGGAAGAGAGGAAGCTCTGCTCAAGAAAAATAAAAAATTGAAAGAGTACATAAAAAGGATAAACTGAAATTTAAAAGAATGAATGATGTTCGTTTTAGACTTAAACTGAGAAGACAGACTGTGTTGCACTTAAGTAACATCATTTAAAAAGCTTTAAAATACGAAAATCATTTGAAGAGGACGCCAAAAATTTAAGAGAAAATGTGCTGCTGATTGTCGTATGCTTTATTTCTATGCGAAAAATTTCAACAGAAGTCATAACAAATACTCATTAACTGGGAAATGAAGATTTGGTCTCCTTTTTAAAAAGGCAGCAAAAAGAAAACCTTTAAATATGTAATTTTGAGAGAAAATGGGCTGCTTATTATTAGATGTTTTATTTCTATGCGGAAAATTTGAATGTGTAGAAGTATTAACAAAACTTATTAACAGGGAAAAGAAAATTTGGTCTGCTTTTGAAACAGCAGCAAAATCAGCAGAAACCACAGAATTACGAAGAATTTATACAAAGGAATATGCTTGTACACTATTAGCGATGATAATTCAGCAGTTCGTTAACGGAAAGGAAGAAAACGCGTTATTTTCAACAAAGAATTTTGAGTTCGCTTTTGGTGTAAAAGTTAAGTAAAGGATTACAAGCAAAAGCGTTCATATTTCTACGTCGGAGGTGGGAAGTAGAACGTTTTCAGCAGCCAAAAATAGACGGCGTCATTTTAGCAACTTAGCGCCTTTCAAAGCCACCGAAAAACGACGCCAGCAACGCGTCATTCACACATCGCAGGTCGCTGCAGAATCAGTACATGTATCTAATAATAAATTAATACTTCAAAGTCTTCTGATGATTTCTGAAACTTGAAAAATAATTATTTGTTGAAATAGATATCAGACAAGAAAATATACTTCAGTGCAAGGAATTTTTAGCCATTTCTATTTTTAACGAAATAATTCATTATATCTTCATCATATGCTACAAAAAATTGGAGGAAAAATTCTAACCGGGTTTCAAAAATTGTTTTATAATTTCACTCCTGAAGCCGTCCTTTTCTTAGGAAATTAATATAAAAACTCAAACATGTAATATATACATTATAGAATTCGATAAATATTCATTTAGGCCAGGGATGGCAAACTCATAGGTACACTTGGGCCAAACAAACTA